>OX376701.1:2785168-3122835 GCA_947389925.1 Coelopa pilipes
TTGATCACATATACAGGGACAACTGCTGATCTTCGAAATTGTGTTTAATTAACTGTACTTTTTACGCTCTTCTTGTACACATTTGAGGCAAAGCATAGAAGTTGCTTGTGGCTTTCGAGATATTAGATTTATAAAGTATAAGAAAATAACAATGAGATACGATCCGTGGCTATATTACGATTGCAACTGCGTTCCCGATGTGACTCAGTACACGTGAAAGCAATGCAACTTTGCTGGAAACAATTCTATTAATCTTCCTTCGGCCGATCCAGAACAGAGGAGCATTTTCGCGCACAACTAGAGATTAGTTGAAAATTAAAATAAAATTGAGCAGTCTGTGAGTAGAATGAAAATAGAATAAATTTGACCAATATTAGAAAACATTTTTTTTTTAAATCATAAATCAAAATTGAAAAAGAAATTAGGACGAGAATATAGAATTTCAGCCGGAAATACTTAAATAAAATAGCTCTTCTGCTTCGAAACGACCGATAAAATAAAAAGATTCTTCAGTTTATCTCTAACTGTAAAATTACAAATCAAAACACTTCATTTCCAGTTGTTCTCTAACTGCAGAACTCAACCGTCGACGTATAACGCCGTTTTCCGTTTTAATGTATTGTTATTTTTTCTGAGTTAAGACTGGAGCACATAGAAAGCGTTGGAAGCGTCGAAAGCGTAGAGGGCTTTGCGCACGCTCTTCATTTGTGGCAGTTGAAATTCTTTCTGATTTCAAATTGAATATTTTTTGTAAAATTGATAAAACTGTTGTCCAATAAAAATGTTTTATTGAAACATTGGTTTGATTCACAGAGAATTGGACAATTGTCAGAATCTCAAAAAGCGTATGAGGCGCGTCGAAAGTAGAACATTTCACAACTTTGAGCATCGCCTTAGACTCGTCTTTGATACGCCTCACCAATCAATGTCTGTCAAAACTGAAAGCTGACCCGAAGCGAACAACGCTCTCTAAGTGATCCAGTCTTTAGCTTCGCGACCGCGTCTACAACATCTGACCAAACCAATCCAAATCCAACTATTTTTAGATTTTTAAAGTAAATATAAATGTATAGCAAAATATCACCTCTTGTATAGAGATCGCCAGTGTAGTTTCACGTGTTCTGAGCAAGACGTCTTCTCAATTTTTTTGTTCAATATACAAAATGTTCTTTCCCATTTGCTGTAATGTTCTTAAAAAGTTAATCTTAAAGAAACAGATGTTTTCTGATTGGCAGATTTGAAGACCGGTTACATGAAAGAGTTCGCCTTGAAGAGGACATCAAAAATAGCAACTATGGTTTGCCTACGTCGTCTTAAGGTACTGTAGATGGTTGCCACAGTCTTGTATATAGTGGTATATGTAATAAATGTATATCAAATGAAAGTAAAATTAAAAATTGTTGTGTTTCTTGTGGTTATTGTTGTAGACGTGGTTTCTGTATCTGTGAATGTTTTGTAATTACAATATTTATTATCTATTTCCTTGGATTTTTTTATTTCAATGTCTTTAAACTTTTCATCATCTTATTGTATTTTCGTAGATCTTACATTAATTCATGTCATTCGAATTTATTTTATCATAAGCTGCTTTATGTTATTTCATTGTAGTTTCTTTCATAGTGCTATATTTTATCTGACTGTTATTCATCGCTCTTTGTTTTACTTAAATTTACTTTACTTTATCTTTTTTTGGTGTGTCTATTGTTTTCATTTTTATATTTTCTCCCACATCTTCGCTATTCTCTCACTTTCCTCTCTTGTCTTGATTTGCTCTACTTTGTGTGCAAATGTGTTTCTCTTGCAGAACTTAATTTTTGTGGACTTAATCTAAGTTCTTCATATAACTATAACTACTTTCTTTATATATAATTAAGCAATATTCATCTCTTAATGCTAGTACTTTTGTTTCTTTGTTTGTGTTTCTCTCGGTTTTCTCAACATTCTTCTTTAACCTATACTCTGTTGCTCTTGTCTTGCTCTGTCGACTCTTCGCGATCTGTATACTTTGGGCTTTACTGCGACCGCTTCGCAAATTCCTGTTCCGTGGAACGTGTGTTCCTAACGTCTGTCTTCCTTTCCGCCTCCTGTGTACGGACTCTCCGCCCTCACCACTGTCACACTCCGCGGCTGGCGCCGTTGAGGTTTCCGCTCATCGCTCTGCTACCGGCTCGCGCCCGCCTCTCCGCCTAGGTTCCACGTCCAGCATCGTTCTGGACCATCTGAGACGCCCGCTGCTGCCCGGCACCGCCCGCCCCAGTCACGCCGGCCACGGCCTCGGCCTCGGCCTCGACCTTGGTCGCAGTGGGCGGGGCTGTCGCGGGGGGCCGTCGTCGTCGTCGCTGTCACAGCCAGCTTAGTCTCAGAAGTAGCTCATGTCTCATGGGGTGTGGTGCGTCTGCTGCTGCTGCGTGCCGGGCCCCACCCCCGTCGCCGAGCCACCGCCGGCGCCGGCCGCGGCCGCGGTCAGGAAGTTCAATGCCCGGACGTCGTTGTGCAGCCGCAGCGCCTGCTCTAGTCGGTGTTCCTGCAGGCGGAGGGCCTCGCCGAGGTCGGGGTTCGCCTGCTGCTGCGGCGACAGGAGGTGCTGCTGCTGCTGGCCCGTGGGCGGCACGTTCAGCTGCTGTTGCTGCTGCGACTCCTGCTGGTGGCCCAGCTGCGTCTGCTGCTGGTCCTCGCTGCCACTCCCGCCGCCCCGGCCGCCATGCTGCTGGTGCCCCTCTATGCTGTCGGCGCCCGCCCCGTGCGCCTGCTGCTGGTGGTGCTGGTGGTGCTGGTGCTGCTGGAGATGCTGGTGCTGCTGGTGTTGGCCGAACGCGTTCTTGCCGCCCATCTCGCTGGCCGCGCCGCCCCCGTTCGAGGCGGCCACGCTGGCTGCCAGACGGAAGGCGGCCTCGGTGTGCGAGCGCAGGATGGCCTCGGCCTGCTGCTGCATGCGCAGCGCGGCCTCCGGCGAGTGCTGTTGCTGCATCTGGTGGTGATGGTGGTTCGTCGTCGCCCCGCCGTGCTGGCCGTGGTGCGTCAGTTGCGGGTGGACGTGCGGGTTGTGGTTGAGCGCTTGCTGGGCGCCGCCGAGCGCCTCGACGCCGCCCACGGCCATACCGGAGCGCATCATCGAGTCGCGCATCGCGTGCATCGCCGCGGCCGTCGATTCGTTCTGCAGCTTCGCGAGCACCGGTGAGGCCGGGCCGCCGTTGCCGCCGCCACCGCTGCCGGGCTGCTGTTGGCCCTGCTGGAGGACCTGCCCGTTGCCGTTGTTGTTGCAGACGACGCCGCCCGCCACCGCCGACGTCGCTGCCGCTGCTACGGCCGCAACGCTGCTGCTCACCTGGTTAATGCGCATTGCCGCTGCCAGGTTCACGACGGCCGCCTGCACCGCGGCCGATCCGCTCGGTGACGTCGAGTCGACGACGCAGCCCGGCGAGGGCATCCCCACGCCGGTGACGCTGCCCGAGGTGGACGCGGCGACAGCTGCGGCGGCGGCCGCGGCAGACGCGGCCATGAGGGACATCCGGTTCGCGTGGAGGTCGGCGTCCACGCCGACGCCGGCTCCGTACTGGGCGGCGACCGCGAGGTGCGAGTTGTTGCTGGAGCGCAGGATGTCATTCAGTTTGGAGGAGTTCGCGTTGCTGCTGCCGCCGTGGCCGCCGCCCATCATGTGGATGCTGCTGCCCTGGTCAGAGCCTCCCGACGATGATAGCCGCCCGTTCGACGAGCACTCGGAGTTCGCCGACGGCGAGGGGCACATCGAGTTCGAGCCGCCGTCGGTCATCGGTAGCAGGTCGCTACCGACGCCGCCGGCGCCCGACGCGGATACGGCCAGGGTCGCCGCGAGGATCGAGTCGCGCTCGCGTCGCTCGGCCGCAGCCCGCGACAAGACGTACTGGGCGGCGAACTGGTGCTTCGGGTCCATCCGCATGTGCTCCATGTGCGTGAGCAGGCCTGCAACGGGTTCGATTAGGGGGTGTTGGCAGTTGGAGATGCTGGATGCAGGGGTCGGGTCTAGTCGCACTTACCGTTCTCGTGGGTGAAAACGGCCTGGCAGACGGAGCAGGGCCACATCCGGAGGCTGTTCGTCAGCTGTGAGGTCTCCGGGTGGCAAGCGAGGTGCTTGCGCAGGGACCCCTCATTCACGTAGTGCTTGCCGCAGACCGGGCACGGGTGGTTCGCCGAGCGGCGCTTCGCCAGATACGGGTCGTTCGAGGACTGCAGGCAGGACGAGCTCATGTTGTCGCCGAAGGGGCCTGCGTGCGGAGGGGAGACTGCTGGAGTGAGATCGACACCGGATCGGGGGCTGAGGGTCGGTGGAGGTGGAGATGGGGTGGATTCGGGTTGGTTTACTTACTGGCCACGTTCGAGGAGGTCCCGGGGTCCTTGTGCGCGTGCTTCATGTGCTCCATCAGCGCCTCGGAGCCGAGGAAAAGCTTGTGGCAGATGGGGCAGGAGGTCGCGTTGGGGCCGCCGATCAGCGCCGCATGCTGCTGCAAGACACCAAGATGCAGCTGTAGCTCCTGTGCGATTCGATTCGTTTCGATTCGTTTCAATTTCGGTTTTGGTTTGTTTCGCGAGTGTTTTATTCGTTTTTGTTTTATATTCATTCGTTTGACATTTATATTGTATGGAATGTATTGCATGTTGTTGTTGTTGTTATTGTTGTTTGTTATGAGTTGTGGATTATATGGTGGAGCGTGGATATGGATCGTGACCGCACCGCAAATAGTTGGAATGGAATGGAATATAATAAAAAAGGTCGTTGATAAAAGTTTCAATTGCTGGCTGGCGCTCGAGGGAGCGACCGAGTAATCGGAGGCGGAGGGAATAAATAAAGCGTAATTAATAAAGGGGCAACAAAATGAACGAACTGAAGTTAACGAACGAAAGGACCGAAATAAATGTGGGCCGGAGCCGGACTGGAGACAGTCCTGACTCTGTCAGTGGGTTCCGGCCAGCGAGCAGGGGCAGCACCGACTACGCGAGGCCCGGCTGCAGTCCTTTCGCGGCACAGATGGCGCCATGCGACGCCTTGAACTTGCAGCCGAGGGCACGCGGAAACTTAGGCGACGACGTCGCGGCACCCAAAGTTCGAGGCACGTCTAGCGGCGCCCACTCCGACCGTCCCCACCGACGCCTCAGCTGCGCAGCACGTGACAATCGAGCACTCGCCCATTTTCTCACAGTCCACCTCCTCGCCGCGGTTCAATTGTCTCGCCCCCGCCCTCGGCCACTCTCAGGAAGCCGGGATTCAAGAGCCAAAGGGCGCAGGGCGCCAACAGGTGGAGGGCGAGGAACGATGCTCTGAAGGAATGTATTGCGAAGAGCGACCGTCACAAAGGGCGCGCGTATTGAGTCCCGGCGCGGACCGTCCTCTGTAGCCGGTCGGACGGGTGGAGGAGGGGGTCGCGGCATTGTCCGTGGCTCCTTCACTGTTTACGGCCACGGTCGCTGCGATGACAACGGCGACGGCCCGAGCTCGCGTCCTGCGGTCTTCATCGAGGAGCCGTTCGTCCGCCTGTCCGTCCGCGTCTTCTGCGAGTCCTCGCCAATGTCTCCTTGGCTCCGGGGTCCGTAATTATTCCTCTGACTCGTTTCTCCGCGATTAACTCCTTCTCCCGCTCAGCATCACTGGGATTTCTTTGCTGGGACTTGTGTTTGTTTCATTACATGGGGAGGGATTCGGCCCGCTTCGTGGCTGGGGGGGGGGGGGGGGGGTCACATTTTCGCCTTTGCCGCACATTTGTTTACGCGTTCTTTTCGAAATTCGTCCAAATTCGTCCTCAGACACTCTTCAGTAATTTCTTCTTTTCCTACTCTTTCAAAATATCAATTGTACTTACGCTACTTTCATATTTCGCTTGGTGTTTCATTGTTCCCCAAGCTACTAGTTTCGGCTTATTGTTGCAGGTGTTTTTCCTTCGCTTTGTTGTCCTCGGACGCTCGGAACAATGGCCTCGGGCCGACGGAAGGTGGGAGTGGAGCAAATTGAAACATCGGCGGTCAATTAGCTCGTTTCCCTTCCTGGCCCAGCGGCTAAGTGAATCTGGCAGCCACAGATGTGTGAAAATTCCCAGGACGACAGCACAAAAAACAGTGGTCCAAAGGACGAATGGGGAGAGACAAAAACACGGCTCGCGGCAACCACAACGACCTACTGCAACAAGCGAATAATGGCTCCAATCTGCGTCCAAGTAGCCACATGTAGCTCGTGTTCGCCGGCGTCCACCGGCGCCCAAGCCCTCGGTTTAATTGAGTGATTTTTTGCATATGCAATTAGGGTGAGTCCGGCGACGGCCTGCGGATGGGATGCTCGGTCTGGGTCGCGGCCTGTCCTGAAGGACAGACGGACGAAAGGACGACCGGACCGGCCGCTGCAAACCCATTAGAGGCGCGATTTTTACAAAACAAATTGAAGATGAGATGAACTGGTGGTTGTTGCTATTCTTGTTGTTGTTGTTGCTGTTGCTGTTCTCGTTGTTGTTCTTGTTATCACTTCGCCGTCACGCTGCTCTCGTTACTCCTTTCCGCGATGATTGCAGCCCCTCGCCCCACGCGCGCTCGCCAGCACAGCGAAGATTGATGCGAACCCATAAAGTTTCATTATGGGAACCCTGCCGCTCACCCGTCGTAGGGGTGTCTGGGCCCGAGCTCGGGCTCAGGCCGCCGTCTTCGCGAGTCCTTCCCCGAGGACTCGTTAGGATGGCCCACGATTATACATTACGGCGAGACCGCGACTGTTCGATCGTTGTCGGCATCGGGGGTTGGGGGTTAGGGGTTGGGGGTCGGGGTTTGGTGGTCGGGTGTCGGGGGTCTCGATGTAACCAAACGAGGAGGCAACAAAAGCGCATGAGGACGAACAGAAGAAACATGACAAAACGATAAGGAAATCATAAAATCTCAAAATACGAAAGTGGAAAATGGAAAATCGTAAAATCGTGAGATTTCCGGACATACTGACCTTCGAGGTGTGGGTGCGCAGGCTGGACTCGGTGGCGAAGCCCTTGCCGCAGATGTTGCAGTGGAAGGGCCGGTTCTTGGCTCGCTCCACCTGAGCGTCGTGGTTCCGGAGGTGCTGCTGCAGGTTCGACAACTGGATGAAGGCCCGTCCACAGTCGGGCAAGTGGCATTTGTATGGACGTTCGCCTGCGGAGACGGAGAAACCAGTAACATTAGCGACATTACAGAGCACCGATACCGATACAATTCCCTTGCCTTCTTCGCCGAGATTCAACCCTAGCCTACTCACTCAGCCCCTTGGCCACTCCCAACATTCTCCCTCAGCACGGCCCAGAACCGATTTCTCACCGACCTAACCTCATGTGTTTACCACAAACCAGAAACACTCAGGAGATCCTGTTTTGGCAGCGGCTCTCCTTCTTGATTGTCTGGAATCTCATTCGAGTGTCTGAAATCACTTCCCATTGCCTGAAGCCCCTTTGCGACTCCGTGCAATCCCTCCATGATTTTCTTAAGTCTGCTTGAAAAATCGCACTGCACAGTGCCTGGAGACGCGCGTCCAACTGACCATTGAAGGGATACGGCGGATGCGCCGGCAGAGGCAGAGACGAGTCGAGGGTCAGAAGGATATCCTTCTCCTTCCCACTTCTCCTTCGGGGTTCGTCCCCGCGATCGTGGCTGGCGACGAGGCGCCCGTGACGGATAAACCGCACGGTGTCAACAAATCGTCAATAAAAAGTAAGCCATTCCGAGAAAGGTCCGTAAGGGAGCAGGGACAGGGCAGAGGAGGAAGTGCTTGGAAGGGTCATGCTGTAGTTGTTGTTGTTCCTATTGCTGCCGTTCCCGCAGATCGCCGCCGATCAACCGGCCCTGATCCCGGCCACGGGCACGGGGACGGCCTCGACCACGACGCACCTGCTGCAGTGGAGCCGGCCATCTGTGCGAGGCGCGGAGTCCCTTCGCCGGTCGTCACGCCGTTAACGGTACTGCGGTGACGACGGCCAGGGTCCGGCGAGCTCGCGGCTAGCACTGCGAGGGGCAACCGGCGGCCGGAGTGAACACAGGACCTGCTGACCTTATCCTCATTGCGGTAATTGTGGAGGGCTTTTTCTACAGTTGCGGTGTCGTTTTTATGGAGTTCTGAATGAGGTTGCTCTGGCCATTGTTGCTGTTGTTGTTCTTGCTCGGCGCTTGTTTTTTTATATGAACAGTTATGCAAAGCGCGCATTTTGCAGCGTTTAACACATAGCGATCAGGGCCAGTTGCACCGGGTATCGGCCAGGGTGGGTCACGAGGGCACAAGCGCCGGGCTCGGTTGCTCAGCTGGCAGCACTGCTGAAGCGTGGACAACCCACCCCTCCCTGCTCGCCCTCGACCTCATGGTCAGCTGTGAACAGATGGAGGGGCCGCCGGACGAGACCGGAGACGGGGCACCAACGAGGGACGCGCGTCGCGTCTTGACGAAAGCCGCCGTCGTATTTAATTTGCAAATGTTGCCAGTAGTAATTACGTTGCTGCATCAGGTGTTGCTCAGGGGATGGCCGCCCCTACGACAGCCAGGGAGAGAGGGAGAGAAAGAGCCAGAAGGAACGTCCCGGCGACAACGTTGGTCCTTCCCTCAGTCCTCAGCCTCGAAGACATATTTCACTCTCGAGAGTCCGCCGGCCCACAGCATCCTGCCCCGGCTGGCTGCGGTCGCTCCGGCCGCTCCGACAGCCGCGACCGTGTCCTGAGTCGCTTATCTGTCGTCCTCAGCGCCATCCTTCGTGATCCCGTTCATCACCATCGAGTGGGACGAGATGGGTCGAAATGCCGGCGAGGCATCGAGGAAATTAAAGGCCAGCGAGCAGATGTGGCGGCAACAACGACGACGACGACGGCGACAAGTACAGCAATTTAAAAGGTGTTGATTGCTCGCGGCTCCTTCCCAGCCCGAACGGGTTGGCGCCGCCGCCGCCGATGTCCATTTAGGCGACCACGAGAGTCCTGGACCTCGACACGCACAATAGCGGATCGATAATGGCTCCTGCCACCGGCTCCCCACGCCGAGGCGACCGCAGTCGGTGCCAGGACCGCCGGCATCCGACATCCGGTGGCGGTGCATTTTTCCTAATAGACGCGACCTAATTGAATGATTGACTTCACTTTAACCGGATTAAGTCTTAAATGCACAACCACCGCCGGCGTGCGTCCAAACTACTGATGACTGCAGGTCCTCCCGCCCGTGCCCCGCCTCCGCCCGGTCACACCTCGCTACGTGACCTGGCACCCGGTAATTATTCCATTTATTTCGTATTCGGCGCGGGCGGGACTGCGAGCGGGGGAGCGCGAACGGCGAACGGCGAACGGCGAACCCGTTGATTCCGCTACTACTTAAGCGATTCTTAAACGCTGGCAATAAAGTACGGTGGCGGAAGGCGCGCGACGTCTCCAGTGACCGCGGTCGCGGATCCACGGAAAAGAGTGAACGAGTGCAGGCGCGGCTGGGAGCGGGCGGATGGCCGGGGAAGTCCTTAAGAAGGACTCCGTACTCGCAGTCGGCGAGGCGCGCTGGCGACATTGAAATAAACTTATCGCCAACTTTTCACGAGTTGCGAATTTTCCCACTTGCTCGTCGCCACTGGCTTTAAGCCACCAGAGAGTCGAGGGTGGGGGCGTCGTTGGGATCGGGGCCGGGGACGGGGTCGTTGTGGGTAGCGCATAGTGCTGGGGATGAGTGTGGGAAATTAGTGGGGAAATTTAATTCGCAGGTGTTGCCTTCATGCGTAGGGCGCGGACGAGTTACCGAATGGCGGTGGAAGGCTCGAAGAATCGCCATGGAGGGTCGACGCGACCGCGTTCCTGATTTCGACGGAGTCGCCGGAGCGCGAACGCTGGCGATGACGTCGGCCGTCCGAGGGCCGTGAACAGGGCCAAAGCGTAAATGGGAATAATCAGCTGCATCCCGGGCAGTCGCAGCCGGACAATCGACGGCCGGACAGCCGGACGGACGCAATGTGTCTGGACATCGCAAATATTTAATGGCGACTTCGAACTCGCCGTCGCGGACTCAGGCGAGGCAAAATTTTCGAGTCCGAAAACCAGGAGATGCTCGTGGCGATTGGGGTGACGGCGGACCGGGCGGAGGGGGCGCAGAGAAAGCAGAGAAGCAGAAACAGCAGAAACTGCCAAATGAAATGCAATTGAAACTTTGAGCGTTTTAAGATCATAATTAAAATTAAAAATGGAAGGAAAGATTACAGAAATAATTAGCAGCGGCGGCGCCGCGTCATGCGTCCAGCCAGTTAGGAGTGAGTCCTGAGACGCTGGCCGAGGGCCGGCTCCGGTCTCAAGCTGTTGATGGCAACGACGACGCCGTTGACTCATCAAGGAGCGAGTTCCCCAGCCTCAGTCCCAGTCCCAGACCCGGCCAGAGCCAGAGCCAGAACCGGGGCGCAGTTGTCACTGTAATAATTGAAACTGCGAGCACAGTCATAATTTAATCACTCTTCCTCGAGCCGATGCTGGCGGCCTCGTCCCCGTTCCAATCCTGGTCCGACTCCTTCAGGACTTTTGATTAATTTTTAAGCATTTCGGACAAACGAAACGAAGTCTGAACGAGGGCGGCGAGCTGCAGCTGCGAGCGGATCGCGAAAGCGAAATCGAAAGAGTGCAGGTCAGGCAGCGCCGTCTGGTCGAGATCAGGGTGGAGCCAGCTTTAGTACATCGACCTTCCACCTACTGCAACCCACACGCGTTTCCACCGTTCGTCTTTCGCTGTTGCAGATGGTCGGGATGATATTTTCTCAATCGGAATCGCGTTCGATCACGATTGATCGAACGCGCGACAATCGACGCGTCGCGAGACACGGACGAAATCTCGAGGCACATCTGTTGCGAAGACTGCATTTCGCGATTCGCCGGCTCGGTCGGCTAGGCCTGAGACTGAGACTGAATTTTTGCCTAGAGTTTTTCTGCTCGTTGCAAACCCGGTTTCCTAGGGGTTTCTTGTTGTGATTTTTTTCTCGTGGATCGGTCGTAGTTTTTTCTAACTTCCTTGGGCTTTTCTCCGCTCATTTTTCGGCACATTTTGGCACTTTGTTTCAGGTTTCTTGCGGCTCCTTTGTGATTCTTTGTGATCGCAACAATCGCATGTCCTGTTGCGATCGAGCGCCGGCAGCCGAGAGCGGAAGCCGAACAACGACGGCAGCTTCCGGGCGACCGACGAGCGGAAACCGGTTTCCAGGCGAACCGCGGGAGGGGCCGCCGAGAAAGTGCGAGCGGCGACACCTCGGGCCACCTGGCAAAGCCCCGATCGCAAGACGAGGACGAAGATTAGGACCGGATCGAGAAGAGACGGGACCGATCATCGCTGGCTCCGACCCTCCGTCGGCAGCGGGTGCCAGGACAAGGAGTCATCGATGGTTGGTCGTGGATAGGTGGAGGAAGGGCCGAAGGAGGGGCTGCGTTGGGGGTGGGGTGGAGGAGCGGCTCGGGTTATCATCGTGTTTACCCGTGTTCACAGCTCGTAATTGTAGCGTTTTCGACTGGATTCGTTAATTGACCATTGAAATGGCTCGGCGTCCTTCCGGCGTGTTCGTCGCCATCCGGCTGCTAAATGGCTGCAATTACGCCGGGTCCCAGCCGGCCGGCCTCTTCTTCTTGTTGCTGTTGATGTTTTCGCAACACTTACCGAGCGGTGTTTTTCTTTGCCATCCTTCCACCTCCCCATCTGGCCGTCTATCTCGGCGATTCATCAGCAGGGCATCAATAAGTACAACAATAACAACCACGACGACATCACCCATTAACAACGCCATTACCAAAAGCAACAGCGGCCGACGAACGACTGAACGGCGAGTGGAAAAAAGCGAGTCCCAGGAGGTGGCAACACCGACCACGACCACGGCGCGGCCACGGCCGATGGAGCGCGCTGGAGGCCGGCCGAAAAAAAGTTGCGGATTTCGACAGCGTTGACGACGGACACGGATCCGGCCCTCATTGTTTTCTTCTTCTTTCTCTTCTCCCTTTCTTCTACTTCTCGTATTTTTTGTTATTGTTGCTGTTGATATTGTTGTTGTTATTCTTGATGTTGTTATTGTTGTGCTCTAGTTGGTGCTGCTGCTGCCGCTACTGTTGTCATTATTTTTTCCTGGTTAACTTTTAAGCTTTTAACCTTTTTGATGCGGACTCGTGCTCGGACTGGGCTCGGGTGTGTGGGCGGGACGGTGAGAGTGGGGATGCGAGGGAGAAGGAGAGGCAGAGAGACAAGAAGCAACAGGACTCCCGCTATTGATTTTCCGGCGTCCGAGGGGTAAGGGCGCGAGTCCGTTTGATGAGCGATGGCGTTTTTTGTCCGCGGCTTAATTTAATTGGGCAGACTCCAATTGCATTCGGTTGACCAGTGGCGTCCCGACCCCGGACCACCGGACTCGGCAAGGAGGAAACCACGGGCTGGGAGACCTCGGTGCATCAAGTGGCGCCCGGACGGCGCGGACCGCACGACGAGGTCGTCCTCCGCGGCACTTTTCAGACGGTCGGTCCCCAGAAAGATCCCGGCCGTACTCACCTGTGTGGAGTCTAGTGTGTTGTTGCACGTGCGACAGCTGCTTAAATCTACGATCACAATACGAGCATTTGTAGGGCTTCTCGCCGGTGTGGACGCGGATGTGCTGGACCAGCTGGTGGTTGCTGGAGAAGCTCTTCAAGCACTGCTGGCACTGGTGGGGCTTCGATTCAGCACCTATGCCGCCGGGTCCGCCGGGGCCACTGCCCAGTGTGACTCGAGGTATTTGTTGTATTTGCTGCATGGCGCTCTTGTGCATGAACAGCTGTGGACGAGATGCAGATCGAGAGGGAGAGACTCGTGATTAGATCATCTGCGGGCATCGGTTCGGGCAGAGGCGACAGAGACAAGGGAGAGGCTGTGGTGTAGGTGGGGAGCTGAGAACTTTCTGCCTTTACGATTCCCAAACAATTTCGATTTTGTGATTTCCCCTTCTTCGGGATCTTCAGCGTCCCTCCCGACCACTGGCGAAGCAGTGAGTAGAAAGCCGAGTTTTTGCCATCCGCGAAAAACGCGCAGTGGGCGAAAGAAACCCCCGTCCCCCGGTCTTCCCTCGGCGGCTCCAGTATTTTTTTCGCATTCCCGCTCCCGCATTTTTGCCTATTTAGCACCAGTGACCTCTTGTCGAAACACGAAAACACAGTGTTTTTTTTTTTTGCTGCCCCATGTTTTGGGACTCGACGAAGCGCAAAACCAAGTGAAACTGAAAAGAACTGAATACGAAATAACACGAAAATAACCGAAATACTGTAAAAAACCTACTTCGAACAACCTTTTACAATAATGGCAAGTGGAAAAAAATAAACTGGAACAAGACTCATGTAAACCCATGTAAAAATGCATAAAAATAAAGCAAAATAAGACTATTAATGTCATTGACAAAAAAGAAAACATATTTATATCTGTGCCACTAAACAATAGTAGCTGAAGTCGACACAATCGAAAATTGCGTTTTACTGCCACAAATGTTTTTTTCTCCTCAAAACGCAGCCTTTCCTGGTCCCAGCAAGCATATGTAGGTATTTTTCAAATAACAATAATAATAATTGCAGCAGATTCGTATCTACATACGAGACAAGCAAGATATACAGTTTTTAAAAAATGTTCTAATGCTCATGGATGAAAATCGAAGACTACAAAAATGTATTTTTAACATTTGTTAAAAAGTGCTGAGGGTTGACCAACCCATTACAAGAACGGATTAAACGAATGTTCTCGGGAAAAATAGAATTCAATTTAACCAAAGGAAATGAAACTAGATAAAAAAATTAAATTAGATTAAATTAAACTAAAAACAAATAAATGCAAAAATTAAATGATATGAAATGGAAATGAAATGAAATGAAATGAAATGAAATAATATTAAAAAATTTAAACTGAATTCAAGTAAGTTAAGCATCGGAGTCCGATGCAGGTCCGTGCTGGACGGCATTAGAAATGATAACGCGAATTTGTTGTTAATTGCTCGCGTTATCTGAAAACTGCAATATTGTTGCGACAATCAGGTGATAGACGGACGGATAGATAGAAGAAAGAGCAGACACACTCTCACACACGCACACATGCGAACTACAGAAGTGATAAAACAGGAAGAGAGAGCAAAAACGTCCACGTTGAAAAACTACTCAAATTTATTTCTGTTTTTCAAATGTCTGGTCTCGGCCTGCCGATTTTTTTCACTCCATGCTCCGCGCGACCCCTTCGCCATCTCCTCGAGCCCTCCCGAACTCGTTGCCTTCCTGTGCGCGCTGGGAGACGGAGATGGAGGGAAGACTAGCGGAGACCCTACAATGAAGCCTATAACAATCGGGAATAAATTCACGGGCAGGGAGAAGTGGAGAAGGTTGTATTCGGCGCAATCTACGTCTGAAGTGTCTGCGGGCGGCAATAGAATCTCGATTGAAAGGCTGATAATTACAAAGTGTCTGTCGGTTTAGATAGCGCGGCTGCAGCAACAACAACGAGATAATCCCCCTTCCACTGGTCGCTGCGGCTGCCCGGACGCGGAATTCGTCAGCGCAGAAGGACATTTTGGAGACCTCTCGACGCGACTCCGTCCCTCGAATCGGTCGAACCAGCGACGGGAGGTGTGAAGTTGGTCACATGAGGCGCCCAGCAGGCCGTCGTATTGACTTTGCGCATTTTCTATTTCACAGGCGATCGCAGCAGGGCTGTTTGAAGTAAATATTGTCGCGATCATGTGCCGGACAATGTCGGTTCTCCCTTGTCGATCGATCTGACGCCGCGCCTTTACCACCCGCTCCGCCGGAGGCACGGCACGTTTCGCAATAGGCTCGCGAATTTTAAAACAAACAGAGCAAAAGCAGAGAATGGGGAATGAGAATGAGAATGGTCTTGAAAATGAGAAGTCCAAGCCAAGGCGCAGAGTGGAAAGTGGAAAATCGAAGTTGGCAAAGAAGTTGTTATTTTTGCATCGTCAATTCAAACAGCGAATGGGGGTAAATGGGAGAAAATGGGACCGTGGGAAACGAAGTCAAGGACACCAAATCAAAAATGAAAAAGTGAAAACATTGAGAATACTGAAACCCAATCACAGGCGAGACTACGGCGAAGTGACACAGGATCAGCCTAGCGAGGGCCGGCTCGGAAGGAGACGGCGTGGCTTCAGGTCTAGCCATCGCTCGGCATGGGGACAGGGAAATCCGAAGCAGTCGCAGCTGTCACAGGAAAGTGAGGGCCCAACGAGGTGGGTCTGACTGAGTGGGGGGACGAACAAGGCCACCTCGCGGGCGCCCCGAAATGCCGAGGTCCTCCGGTTCGGTTCGCGGCGGCGGTTCGCATAGATGCTGGGCACGCGTGCGATCGCTGATGGACCTCGTCGCTCGTCCCTCGCTCCCATTCTCACCTCGTTCCCGCTCTTCGCGTCGTTTCGTTCTCGGCTATTCCTCCCACGGCATCCTCGACGCACTTCGTTGCAGCTGACTTCTGCTTCTTCTTCTCTTCTCTGAATCGATCTATTCGCCGCTGTTGTCGTTTTTATGCCTCTTACAAACCGAACCTCGAATGGAAACTCAGCAAGACGTGCCCAGGCTCCGGACTCTGCTCTGGGCACAGGTGCCGGGCAGGGATCAAGATCGTGACCGGGAACCGGCGCTGCCCTCGCTGCACCGCAGAGGGACCCAACGAAACGAAACGCGGCGAACTAGATGGGCGCAGAAAGCAACCGCGGACCGGGACTTAGTTTCGACGTGGGAAACAGTTCGGACTCGCACTGGCTTTCGGATCCGGCGGAGAATGAGAGTAAAAAACTTCACTTTTCAACGCCGTGCAATCAATGAGAAAAACTCGGCGCGACGCGAAATTTTTATGGAAAAGACGCGAGCGCCAGCGGTCGGATCGATCCGATCCGATCCGATCTCTCCGGAGGCTCCCGCCAGAGCGCGGCACGGGGTGCTCGGCTCGAAGAGAGAGCGAAAGCAGAGCGAGAGAACGCAAGTACGTAGAGCGGTAGTGCAGTAGGAAGCGGAGATTCAGAATTTTCGCACACCGACGATAGGCGGCCGCGGGTCTCGGAGTCGGGCCGCTACACACCGCTGCACCAGACCCCACAGTCGCCACAGTTAGCCACAGGACTCGTTTGACATTCAGCCAAATTCGAACGTTTTCTGTGACTTGGTAAACGGGCTTTCCCGATATTTAGTGGGAAATTTGTATTTGCATTGACAGAGAGCTCCAATTTGAGTGCAAATGTTTTTTCGCTCGCGATAACCCTGTTCGGTATTGAGAGGCGAGCGAAACGAAACGGAACGCGGCGAAGTCAGTCGGTGCATCGGGCGTTGGACAAAGCGGGAGAGAGAGAGACAGAGAGAGAGAGGAAACGAAATCAAGAGGAGAAGAACACAATGCAAACAATAGAGGGAGTAGAGTACATTGTAAATTGTAAATAAAAGACGACAACGCAAGTTTTGAACAAAAAGCTTTATTAAATAAAAGTGAACGTAAATGCAAAGTAACAGAAATAAACGGAAAATAAATTCGACCAACGGAACTCGCTGCGGCGAATCCGTTCTCCGACTGTCCAGACCGTGCCAATCTCCGCGCTTCCTCTTTTTCCCTGCCCTGCCCACCGCACTTTTTGGCGAGTTTTTCTCGAAACTAGAACTTGTCGGCGGAAGCAGGGCAAGGCGTGGCGGAGGAGCCCGAGTGGGAAACGAGGAGCCGAACCACTCAAGAACGAGCCAATGTTGGAGCACTTCGCCAAGGCGTGGCGGGGTCGGCGGTCGGGCAGGGTCAACGGTGTCCTCGGAGCGGAATCGGCTGGCTCGCCGCGCGACAGGACTCGCCGGCTGCAGGGCCAATGGAAGCGACCATCTTGGGGTAAATAGAACCAGAAGAAACAAAAGCAAAAAGTGAACTAACGCAAATAAAAAGTAAAACGTAAACAGAGGCAAAAACTAGGGTTATAAATGGGATGGATAACGGCGAAAATAATAAAATTCAGATGGGCAAAAACGAGAACGACGTGGCACCGAGGCAGGGCGGGCGCCACGTACATAAGTAGCGAGGGTGGTCGGGAGCGGCAGGGCGGGGGTGTTCGGAGTTAGGTGGAGAAAAATGCACAGAAAATTCTAAATTACCATGCGGAAAAAACTGAGACAACAACAACGACGACACTGGCACAAACCCCGCTCTCCGGACCGAGGCGAGAGGCAAAGCGAGCAGCGAGCGAGAGAGCGCGGCATGAGCGGAGCGGAGAGTCCGGGAGAGGAAGTGTGGGCGTGCTGAGAAAAGAATGCCGGGAGAGGCGAGGGCCGACCAGCCAGTGACCGGCTGGCCAGTGGCTCTGGTGTGATGCCGTATCGTTGGTCGGTGCAGCGTCGTCGCCGGGTCCGCGGCCCGGGTGGTCCGGCGAACGTCGCGCGGCGGTTGGCTGTCGACCTCGCCCCCTCGCCGGGCTAGGGTCGGGACAAGGACGCCGGCAGCAGCCAACTGCAGCCGAAGTCGAGCGAGCAAAAATTCTAAACAGAGCAGAAGAAACAAGAGCAGCAGGAAGGATGGACCGGCTAAGACGAGGCCCTCCGTACAGCTCGCTCGGCTCAGGCTCCGGCTCCGGCTGCGGCTTCTGCGTCCTTTGTGTGCGCTTCGACGGGCGAAGTGCGGAAAAATCCGGACTCCGGAGATTAATATAACAGAAAAAGTGCGGCCCGGGATTGGCAGAGCTGTGGCCGAGGCCACCCGGTGTCGGCGACGAAGGCGATCCTAAAAAAGCACTCGATGGGTTTCGAAGGTCTGCGGGCGATTTCGGACAAGTGGACAGCGGTTGGACGGACAGATCGATTTCGATGGAAGGGCGCAGGAAGGAGAGCGGACGGTCGGACGGCTGTCGGAGATGAGAACTTCCATGTCCTTCGCATTCGTCTTCGTGTTCCTCGCTCCCCGTCTTCGTCTTTGTCTCCGCCGTCGTCTTCGGCGCGTCCCATGCCACCGACTCAATTAAAATTTCAATTAAGAGGGTGGCGCCAACAGCGTCCTTGGGCCTGCTGGTGATTCCTGCGGCTCGACTCGCCGGACAGCCCGTTGAGGGCGTCGTCGGGGACGCCGATCTCCTATCCGTCCTCGCCTCGTCCTCGAGTGTCCCAAATCGGCGTGGAGCGTTTTCCGCACCGGATTCTCTAGCCCTTCCTATGCAGTTGCTCCCTAGAGCCGTGCTTAGCTCTGCTGATATTTCGCCAATTTTTCTCCGCCATTTACTACCGGAGTTTCGATCCGTGCCTTGTCCGTCGTCCTGTGTCCGTCGTCTATCGCTGCCGCCCTCCGCCCGGCGTGCTCTGGGACTCATTAAAACGGAAGGGGACTCGCGCCAGCCCGGCTCAGAGGCGTTGCCCACTCGCCCCTCTCCCCACGTGGCCACCACGCACTGGACCCCCTCCATTCCTCGCCGGCCTCTTCTCCTTGGGCCACGCACACAAACGCACACACTCGCTGTTTTCACTCCCTGTCCTTGCTGGGCTGGGCTGGCGAGGTTTGCTACGCTTTGTTGTCGTTGTTGTCGTTGTTGTTGTTGTTGTTGTTGTTGTTGCCGCTGCAACACCCTCCATGTTCAGCCATTTGTTTTTCTACTTCGACCCCTCCATTTCATTTCTCCCCTCGTATTCTTTGCGACTTCTTGCGAACAATTTTTTATTCTTCCCTCCCGGCGCCCGCCCGCCCCCTGGTCACGCCGGCCCCAGCGCCAAGACGTACGAGCCTCGCCCTCCTCCGCTCCCCCGTCATACGTCACACACTCGCTCTCGCTCTCACTCACACACCTGCGTGGCTCGCTCGCCGGAGAAGGCAAGACGGCAGCGCGGCGAGTTCGAGCAGGACGGCCGGCGCTCGAACGAACGAAACACGGTCCGGGAACGAGGGACGTGGGACGGGGATAAAACCCGCCACCCCAGAGAACTACGTGCGTCGTATACACATATACGTATAGGAGGAACTCGCAAACACATCAGCACGATCGCCGCACATGCACACGTATGACGGGGAGAGGCGGAGGGGCGAGGACGACTTGCGTTTTGCAAAGACCGGGCAACCATTTCCTCGCTGTTGCTGTTGCAGTCAGCAAAGCCAGGGTCGGAGGGAGCGATGGCGAAGACAGTTTTCCTCTTCTAGTTCTGCAGTCGCCATCGATTTACTCGTGGCCGGGAGGAGCCGGACCGGGGAGCGCGCCGGGTCCTCGAAGGCCCAGCTCCGGACCCAGCCACAGCCCATCCAAGTCAAAGAATGGCCATTCGGCCTGAATTCAGGCCGAAATCACAGGGTCGCGGTCCCCGGTCCCCGGTCTCTCGGTTTCCCGACCTCTTGAACGGGGCCGTCAGCTCGTCACCGGAGGCTCGGCCCTGGCTCGCCCGGTGTTCTCTGCTGGTCATGCAGTGGAGGAAAAGGGTGGTGGAAGGGTCGGGTCGGGTGGTGTCTGTCTGTCTGGCGTGGAAGAATACTATACACAACGGAATAGGTGCCAACTCACTCGTTGCAGGGTTGACCAGCATTCTTCTAGGGTTCGTTCGCTGATCGCAGCCGCGCTGTTCGATCTCGACAACTGAAGCTGCTCGGACACCATCCGTCCATCCATCGTCCAGCCGTCCATCCATCCAGGTGTGCGCAGATCGCCATGTCGATTGAGGTCCAGCCGAGAGAGCCGCAGCGTACGAGAGAGGGAGAGAGAGAGAGAGAGAAAGGAAAGAGCATTATTATAAGGAATCGGTGGGATCTCGTCAGAGGCCATGGACGAAGACTACAAAAGCGCGACAGACGATGAGTCTGATGAGGGGGAGGGCGGGATTCTGTGGACGGGAGAGGGTCGGGGCTTTTGATGGACAGAGGGACCTGACGACGGACTCCGTCCGGTTCCGGCGGGAGAAAAGCGAAGGGGTTGGAGCTTGGGCTTGGGATTGGGATTGGTTAGGGTTAGGGTTATGGGGCGGTGGACTCGGGGCTCGGCCAATTGGGTTACGAATTGGCTCCTGCTGCGGCTGGGCTGCCTCAGTCCACCATTCGGTCGGTCCGCCGGGGCAGTACGGGGGGCCGGTGGAGCTGGCGAGCCAGGCCGAGCGGTACAAGGAGCAATTGTGAAAATTTTGAGCTTAAAATAAAATTACGTCATTCTCCTCATCACACTCAAGGGTCATTTTATGCGCTATCTCTGTCGCTCTCGCGACGCTTTCTAGACCAGTGGCGATCAGCAGCGTTTTTGAACTTTTCAAATGCGAGCTTTAAAAATTTCAAAAGCGACGCTGCTCGAATTCGACTTCTTTCTTCTTCTTCTTCTTCTTATTTTTTTCTTTCTTTTATTCTCTTCCTTCTCTAGGAAGTTCTTTTCTGTTTTAGTGTTGTTGTTTTGGCTGGAATTTAGTTTTACACTGCTCTTGGAATGTTGTTGTGGCGATTCTCGTTGAAGGCCTTCCGTAAGTGCTGCCTACTTTCAGGGGCCCGGCGTTTTCTCCGATCTGTTCGATTAGAGCCAATGTTTGTTGTTGTAGTGGTCGGGAAATCCGCTAAACACGAACGAGACACGTTTGATTTCAGTCATTTCGTTCCGGCCCAATTTGTTTACGTTCGTCGCCCGCCCGCCCCACGGCCCAGGACAACAACAGGAATAACAGCAGCTACACCAACATAACCGGCTCGCACGCACACGAACACGCACTCACACAAGCACACCAGTCTACTTGGGCCGAAGGAAGCAGGACGCCTGCATCATCTGGGCTCCCATTGATCCGTGTTCTATATGGGTCTATTTTGATATATATATTTTGTATATTTCGACATCCTTTAGTTCTTGACAAGAATCACTGTATTTATTTATACATAATTTGCATCGCTATTTTAATCATATCTATTTTAATTTATTATCCTTGTTATGTTTTACTTTGAATAAGAATTTAAGTATTTTTTATTAGTTTTACATTACTTGAGGTTCTTTATTTTATTATTACTATTTTTTTGAATTTACTTATTTTTCATAATTTGCATATTATTTCATATTTGTACTATTACTATTAATTTTACTTTTATCTGAACATGCATTTCGTTGTTTTTATTTTTGTTTCCTATTTAGTTGTAACTGTTGTTACTATTTATCTGAGTTTTTTCCATACAGTGGGACTCTGATTGAGTCTGCCGAATGAATATTTTGCCCAGTGAAAAAAAGCCCAGCGAACACGCCCACTTTGGAGCCTGTGCCCAACACTGCACATGGACCACTTCTATATTGTATTTTTACCTGTTTTAATCGATTATTTTAGCTATTTAATTGTTTTCTATCTGCCTATTTAGTTATTTTTACTCTTGGAGTATTTTTACTACTAGTTCTTTCTCATTCAGTATTTAGCTATTAAAAATGTTTGCCATTTCACTATGTTTACTACTCAATCGTTATTGTTTATTTTGGTGTCGTCGCACTCTCTCGCACTCCTTCTTCAACAATTTTGCTGTACAGCTGCCGTTGTCGCTGTTGTTGTCGCTGTTGTTGCCATTGGTACCGTTGTGCGATTTTTGTTCACAACATCCGAGCCGACGTCGTTGTTTCGAGTCGACGACGAGTCCCGTCTCGTGGGCTGAGGCGAAACGTGTTCAGAGCGTCGCGGACTGCGGCGCGGACCAAGGTCGAGCCCTTCCGACCCGGTCCAAGGAACGACAGAATTAAGCTGGCTCGCAGCCGCAGGACTCGCCTCTGCAGCCCACGGAGGCTCGATTAGCGCTAGCCCGCAAGCGTGGCGCGAACCACGTTGGCAACATATCGTTCCTGTTGGTGGTTCTCTCTACGCTACCTTGCCAAGTGGTTCGCGCACCGCAGCGGGCTTTGTTCGGTGCCCGCGACAACGACGTCGGCGCACGTCCGAAGCCAACCGAGGCAACCCGACTCTCGGGCCTCCTACCGCAAGGCGTTACTTGTCGGACTCCTGTGTCTTTCGTCGTGGTCCCGATCCCAGTCCCGGTTCCGTCACGATTGTTTGTTTGTTTCCGCTGGAGACTCCGGGCACTTTCGGCGGGCTCCCCTCGGCTCGTTTCAGTTCGACTCGGATCCACTACGCGGACTGCGGTGCACTCCGGCCGGGAGCTGCCCGCGCACTCCTGCGGACCACGGCGCGGCTTCGACCGCGAAGAGGCGGCAACGCAGCGGTGACGGCGACGCACACGGAACGTGGCGCGGCGAGGACGTGGTCGTGGTCGTGTGCGAGACTCGTTGCCAGAGACGCGTCCGAAGGCTCCGAGTGTTCGTAGCCGTTTGAAAGACGCTCCGTACTTTCTTCGACGACGCCGCGACTTTCTTCGGCTCTTTTCGCTCCTTGGCGGCGGCGGCGACGTCTTGGCCTGCGCCTGCCGTCGGATGCGATGCGAGGGCGAGGGCGAGAGCGGCGGGGGCGCGAGCAGGTGGAGCGTGCTTTCTCTGGACGACGACACGACCTCGCGGCGCGATGTGCTTTGAACTTCTGGCGGACACGGTGAGGCATCCGAAAACGGGACAGCGACCCACATACACACACACCCAGTGGCTCGCTCTAACTCTAACACACACACACGCGCGCGCGGAGAGAGTGAGACGCGCGTGCAACGAAAAAGCGGAAACGGCGAAAAACCTGGCGCTTCCTTCAAGACGCTGGGGCATCCCGTCGCAGGTGGCCGGGGAGGGCGCTGCGAGCGGCTCAAACACAAACACAAACACTCGCACTCACACTCGCCCTCTCACACACACGGCTATGTACAGCTCAGCCCAAGGAGCTGTACATAGAGCGGTAACAATGGGCGAAATGAGAACTTATTTTGCCGCGTAGACGACCGGTGGTGCTTCGGACAAGGCGCCGGCAGCGGAGCGGTGACAACGACGGCGGTGGCGGCAGCGGCGGCAGCGGCAGCGACGCCGGTGGAATGAGCGGACTCGGTCACTTCTCAGACGCCGCAGCCGACCGTTGCGAACCGGTCGGACCACCCCGGGCCAGGGGGTTCGCTCGGTCGTTCGTTCGTCGGTCGTCGGTCGTTTGCCGTTTGTTCGCTTGTTCATCCCTCGCTGGCCAACTACACCGGGGCAGTGCCACTTACAACAAATAGCAACTACAATAGACACAACTACAAAAACCGACGACGACGACGACAGCTACGGCGATTCCTCCCCTAAACAGCAAAGGGAAGAGCAAAAGCAGGCCGAAAGCGAGGCAGCGAGCGGGAGAAAAAACATAAAACACAAAACACAAAAGCGGAGAAATGCCGAAGAAATACTTTGCTATAACAATGTCTAAGTGGATGCAAAGTTACACGATGTCCCGAACCCATACACACATACACATCGGCGTTCTTTTTCGCCTCAAAGTCATCGCCGTCACCGTCGTTTGTTCGCTGCGGCGGGGTAGAGCGAAGACCATGGCTAAGGAAGAAAGCCATCCGAAAGAAAGGAATAAGGGAGTGACCGAGAGAGTCTCGACGAAGCTATCGGCCAGGGTGCTTGGCGCGGAGGGGAAGCAGAGCGAATAGGCGAATGAAAAACTCACACAGCGGGAGAACGGCAGGAAAGAACGAACGAGAAAAGCGAGAGAGATGGACGGAGTGTGTGTGAGGAGCGCGGCAGCAGAATCGAGTTAGATAGTGTGATGTCCCGCTGTTTTTATGTGCTACAACTACAACCACATGGCAGTTATTTCCACTAAACAAGAAACGGAAAACCCTGAAAATCACTCACTCAACGACTGCAGCAACACCGGCTCTAGAAATAGGAGAAGAGCAGGGAGCGTCTTGTTCTTTGTGAGTTGTTAATTGATTTTTCCATCCTCGCCGTGCCGAGTTCGGTCAGTCGGATCTTGCTCCTGAGCATCACGCGTTCCTGGTGGCGAAAGCAGCGGCGACAAGGCCGGAATCAGCTGTTCGGCGATGTGAGAGCGAGCGAGCTCATCGTCCTTGTCCCGGGGCCAGGCACTTCCTCTGATCGCAGGAGTTCCTCGCTCTTGGAAGCATTTCGAAGGCCTCTACTTGGCCAGTCTGTGCTGTTCAATTGCCGGGATTCGTCTTGGTGGTTCTCGATTCCGAACTACACAACTACATGCGGAAAGGCGCTGGGCCACACCACCAGTGCACCATTTTGAGATCTACTTCGAGCATTGGCGAGCCTGAACGACTTTGTCATCATTTACTACAACTTCGACTGCCCTGGTCCGGCGTCTGCCTGCCTGCCTTGTCGACATCTCATCGTCCAGCGTCTCCGGCCGCATCTCACAAGGAGAAGAACTCACTTTTCTCCGAGACCGACTGCTTCCGTCCTCATATCGTCCTCAGAGCTCGTGCCTTCCCCTCCTTTTTCTCGGGCTCAACGCTCTCAAGCCAACCCACCGCCCTGTCTCCTGTTAACCCCTCTCACAGTTCCCCACGCGTTTCTTTACGCTCGCGATCGATTTAATTTCCCTCCAACGGCGGCCTTTCGCCCTGGCCCTCGTTTACTTCCGCGTGTCCCGCGACGACGTCGAACTCACTCCGTCTCTCCGTCCTTCGCCGCTAATTATTGCTCGCCACTCATGAGCGCTGCCTTGGGAACTTTGAGTTTGATCTCACTGATTAGAATTCACTCATTTTTTCATAAAGCATTCCCAATTCTCCGCTCGTATTCGCCTTCGCTCTTTCTCTACTCGCACTTTGTTCCCCGTTATTCGCTCGCTCAGCTCATCTCGCGCTCTTCGCACTCTGCCGCCAGCCGTCAGCCGACAGACTTCCCCTGACGCGAGGCCCTGAATCGGGACGGACACCGGGCATTAGCGACATTTGTTCCTCCGCGGCGGCGACGGCGGCGGCCGGTTCGTAGTCTGACCATCGGTCCAATTGGTCGAGCGCGGAGGCGACCATACGCGACCTCGGCGACCGACTACGTCTCAGCAGCGAACGGCCAACCACGGCCGGCCGGCGGGGCCGGCGGGTAGCCGGATAATAATGGGTGCGAGCACGGAAAAAATTGGAAAGGTGAGCGAAAAACTTGCGAGCAGTGAAGAAATATATTGACTTCGGTCGGTCGAACAGGAGGGGCCTGTCCTCGCCGCCAATGGGGACTCTGGAGCCGGTGGCGGTTACGTTGGGTTCGATTGTAGGACTCGGCGTGGGTCGGGCCGTGGACGAGGACGAGTGGGAGTCAGGGCCCGATGAATCCGTCCTGTTGTCGTTGTTGTTGATATCCATATTTTTATGTAGTTCACTGGCGATAGGAACAACACGAACACCACCACCAACGTCGCCTCCCGCCAAGCGTGTACGCGTGCGTGTTGCATGTGCGTATGCGTATGCAAAAATATCCTAGTGAAAGTTTTCGAGTGCAAAATTCTTGGCAAAAATTTTGCCCGACTTTCACTTTTAAAAACAATTCTCGAAATTGTTTTTGCCTTCGGCTTTCTTGCTCGCCCCCTCCCCTTCCCTCCTCACGGCTCTCTCTTCACCCTCCCGCTCCCGCTCGATTCGTCGTCTATCACTATTTACATCTCTGCTATCTGCTTCCCTTCCCTGCTCGAATGTGAGTCAGCGCCGTGTGGGTGTGGGTGTGTTGCTGTATGTGTTGTTGCTGTTGTTGACGATGTTGTTATTGTCGATGATGATGTCTCCAACGTCGCCGTCGTCGTCGTTTTCATCATCTCCGTCTCCATCGCCTCGTCGTCCCGTAGACTTCGCCATGCACGGCCCCACATGAGATAGTGTCTGTGTTTGGGGGAGGGAGGGATGAGTGTGTTTGGGGAAGGGGGGGGGGGGAGGACGATGTTCTGCCCGAGTGTGAGGATGTCTGTTGCACGTCTGCTGCAACCTCTGGAGCTCCACGTGTGCCGACTTCGACTTCGACATCGACTACGAGTTCGATTTCGAGTGCGAAGTTGACTGTGACTTCGGCTAGGATTCCTTCTAGGCATCTCTTCACCCTTCTCTCGAACTCTCCCCTCGGCCCGATCACTGCACTCGTCCTGCCCTAGCCCGCGACTCCGGCCACCTCCCCTCCCTCTCTCCACTCGTCTCCAGCGCCGCATAGTGGCTCGAGAACCGCAAACAGTCGGCCGAGTTTGGCACACGGGGTTTCGGGTATCGCGATTGGGAATTGGCAGAGATTCGTCGGCGTTCGTGTCATTTTCTACTGCACTTTGGTCGAGATGCAGTTGTTCTAGGGCACAGCAAAGAAGAAGCAGCCCTGGTCTAGATCGAACTCCGTGAAGGTGAACACACGCCATTGTTGGTGACGTCACCTTGGTCTTGGACTTGGACTTGGTATGGATTTGGACTGGGACTCGGTCTAGGAGCTGGTCGTGGACTCACCTGGATGTCGTTGACGAGTTTGTCGCTACTGTGCTTCATGTCGGGCGTCGAGCTGCCACCGGAGGGCGTCAACGCCTGGGGCGGGTGTCCGAGCGCGCCCAACTGCGTCGGGCTTGTGGCGCCGGGCACTACGAGCGGCTGCTGCCCGTGGCCGAGGCCGTGCTGCTGCTGTTGCTGCTGTTGGAGGCCGCCCGCCGCCGTCACCTGGTGCTGGAGGTGCTGCTGCAGCTGCTGCTGCAGGGTGTCGCTGGCCGCAGCGGCCGCCGCCGCCGCCGCCAGCTGGTTCGGCGTCAGGTGGTGCCCGCCTGGCAGCGGAGTCGTCTGCTGGCCATCGCCGGAACCCCCGCGCGGCCCCTCCAGGCTTTCGGCCAGACCACCGCCGTCCTCTGCCGACCCGCCCCTGCCCTCGGCAAGCTGCTGCTGCTGGATGTGCTGGTGGAGCTGGTGCTGCAGCTGGTGATGCAGGGCCTCGATGGGCCCGGCACCGACACCGGGGCCGGGGCTGCCCACGCCCGGGTGGTGCAGGTGGGGATGCGCGAGCTGCTGTTGCTGCTGCTGCTGCTGCTGCTGCTCCTGCTTGAGCACGACGGCGATGCCGCCGAGCCCGTGCTCGTCGCCCATGCGGTTCTCGGCTCCCGCCTCCCCGCTGTCGCCCGTGTCCATCGGCATCGAGCCGGGGCTGGGGCCGGCGTCGCCCGCGTTGCTGCCGTTGTTGTTATTGTTGCCGTTATTGTTATTGTTGCCGTTGTTATTGTTATTGTTGTTGCTGTTGTTGTCATTGTTATTGTTACTGATGCTTGTGCTGTTGCTCGCCTCGTTCGATTTGACGACGCCACTGAGGTGGGCCGCCGCGGCCGCCGCAGCCGCCGCGTTGAACAGCAGGTGGTGTTGCTGCTGCTCGTGCTGCTGTTGCTGCTGCTGCTGGTGCATCTGGTGCTGTTGTTGGGCCTGCAGATTGTGCTGCTGCTGGCCGTCGAGGCCGAGGTGCTGCTGATGCTGCTGCTGATGGTGGTGTAGGTGCTGCGGCTGCTGGTGCTGCTGCTGCTGCGCATCGCCGGCCGCGTGCAGGCCAAAGCCGAGGGGCGGCCCGCGCGCCTGGGGCCAGAAGTCGGGGTCCATCTTGAACATGGTGCGTGCGCTCACCTGGTGCTGTGCCTGGACCTCCGTCGTCATCTGGCCGTGCAGGACGGAGGCCAGCGACGACGCCGCCGGGATGTTGAGGGTGGTTGCCGGCTGCGGCGCAGTGGCCTGGGTCTGGGCAAACGTCGGCGTCGGGATCTGCAACGGCGTCAGTTGTGCCGCCGCGAGCCCCGCGCCCGCTGCCGCGTTGGGGGTCGTCCCGAGGGCCGAGCGCAAGTCAAGGGCGGCTTCGGACGCGATCTTAATCTGGTTCAGCAGCCAGTGATCCACTTTCGAGTGTGCGTTAACCTGCTGCTGCTGTCGTTGCTGCCCCAGGGTGGCGGCTGTGCCCTCCGCGAGTGCGACTGGTCTGGGCTGGGCTGCCGGGCCGGTGGCGGACGTGGCTTCGATCTCGCCTCCAACTGCGACGCGCTTGTCTGGAGCTCACGCCTCGCGGTCCGAGGATCTGCGGAAAGAACAAGAAGAGCGGGCGCCGATGGCATCCGGCGGACATTAGTAGGCTAGCCGAGAAGCGCGTCTGAGGCAAGCTTGGACCCGGACCCCGAAGACCTCGCTCGGATCGAATCGAAATGGGATCTCGAAGGGCGAGGGGATGCTGTGGGGGTGGGAGAGGTAAACGTAAATGGACGACCGGACGGATTCCGAGATTCGCTCATTCCGCCTGGAATTCGAATGGACGACGGACGGGTTTCACCGAGGCAGGACGGCTCAACGTCGTCATGCAGTTGTTTTTGTTGTTGTTGTTCTTTTCGTTGTTGCTATTACCACTGCTGTTGTTCTTGATAATTTTCTCCCTCTTGATATTTTTCCTTCTGCTCTCGTGATGATTGAGAGTTTCTCCACGACAATAATACAAATACACACACACACACTCACTCACACACACACGCACACACACATCCGCACGAAGGGAAGGAGGCAACCACGTTGATGAAAACGTGTTGATTTTCGCGACTCCTGAGCCACTGGAAGAACACACTTTTTCGAGCGAATCCAGACGAATGGTGGGTATTGGGGCACGTTTGGGGAGGTCGTTGCGAGCGAGCGGGAGGGAGGCGGGGCCCGGACGCCGATCCGAACCCCCAAGCCGGCGACATTGCCTTCGCGGTATGAAGGCACGACGGCGATCGAGGTCTATGGTCACAATAGCAGCAAAAAGGACAACCAAATGGTCAACGAAACGCCAACAAAAAGGACAACAAAAACTACAACAGAAAGGACAACAGAAAGGTTAACAGAAGAAGAGCAGAGGGGAGAACAAATGGGAGAACAAAGTGATAATAATAAGGACAACAATAGCAATTGGTCTCATTTTGCACTTCTATCCGATCGAATTGCTTGTCCATAAGAACTACAACAATACAAATAACCACAGCAAAGCACAACGAGCAAGGAGCAGGAGCGGGACGAGGCCGAAACAAAAGGAATGCAACAGAAAAACAAAAGAACTCGCAAATGCTCCATGCCACAAAAACATAAAGATAAGTAGAAACATGAACATAAAGATGAATATGTAGAAGGAACTCTGATAAGAAATACGTGAAATGTGTAGAATTTGAAAATGCAGTAGTGATTGGAAAGTTTATGGAAAGGAGAAATCATTAGAGGCGTGGACAGTGGGCGATTTTTCGAACTGGAGTCGCTTCAGAACCTCCGACCCCGAGCCTTGTACTTGTTATTTCACTGTCAAATGCACACGTTTGGATGTTAAAAATTCCGCCAACAATTGTCGTAAGCAGAACCCCAAAATAAGTCAAGACGATGACAACAAACTAAGGATCTGTTTACGAAAGAAAACAATAATCTCCGAAGTAAATTTCAACGGAGAAAATGATTTTACTTGTGTGGCAATAATAGACTTGTGGAGAGTCTCAGGAATCAGGAGGAGAGTAAAAGAAAAAAGGAATTAATTTTTTGCATTCCATTTATTTTGAATTAATAAATAAACATCACGGTATCCAATGCAATGCAATGGAATATGTTGACCAAATACACGTTCACAATTGATTTGACAATTCAAACTTAAAACTGAACTTAAAATTACGAACCAAATGACGAACTAAAACACAAAGAAAGAAAGACGTTTTAAGGCACATGTGGAGCTAAGTGACCAAAATACATTAGAACAATTACGCCGGGATGGGGAATTTGTGTGAGCCGGAATTTCAACATAAGTCAACTATGTTCCAAACTATGCTGCTAATCTTCGAATTCCGCCAGAAATACGAATTTGATTAGAAATGAAAACTGAAAAAAAAAGCAAAAATTAAATCAAGCATGCCAAATAACATGGGGAAAACAGAAAGCAAAACAGAAACAGCCGGGATGCAAACAAAGTTTCGGCGGGGGCTGGATGGAAATATTGAAGCATCCATCGCCCCGCCTGGGCCGGGATGGCAGGTGCAACAGATCGGGAGGGAGGTGGAGAAATTCGAAGACGGTCAGAGGACGGCTGGAGACCCCGTCGACCAGACGTAGCCATCAATAGGGGGAATTACGTTTTGGCGCCAAAAGGTGGGCGAGTCGCCAGCGGCCAATCGGCGCACTCGTGGTCGCTGGATTCACTCTCGGCTGCTCGACGCGGGCTCGACCAACACGATAAGCCGCTCTGATCGGTTCGCAGTCGTTCGATTGGATCGCGGGCAGCGCGCGGACGTCGGTTGGATTCGCGCGGGGCCCCGGGCAGTTGCGAGGACCGCTGTCCACTCACACACGCACACGCAAACGCACACAACGAACACAACGCACTCCGGCCGTGGCCGCGGCCGCCGCGCATCGAGACCGGCTCGTTCGGCACACGCGAGTCGTCGGCCAGTCCTCGGGTTGACCCGTATCCTGTCGTCCGGTGTTGTCGCGACCGGCTGGTCTCGTTCTGTCCTGTCCTGCGTTGTCTTGTCCTTGTGTTGTTTGAGCTGTGTTGACTAGTTGCCGTTGCTCGTAGACGGGGCCGTGAAGCGACGACGCTCAGCTGCTCTGCCTTACTGTCTTGGCAAATGCTCCCGACCGACTAAGTCAGCGTCGCCGCCTCGCCAAAGTTTAAATATGCTCCTTGGTCTTCCAAGACGTTCTCGTGCACGTCCACGGCCACGTCGCTCTCTTCGCCCGCCGCCGCCATAGCGCGCCCCCCGCGCGACCGGACTCCAACCACCACCACGTTTCGCTTTATTTTGATTCAATTCGCCGTCGCCTTCGCCACCGTCTTCGCCATGTCCGTCGCCGCCGCCTTCGCCGCACGGAGTCGCGACAACGTGTTAATTTGGCACAAAGCGAGTTCGTCCCCGCCATCGCCAAGTCATGGGTGGGGGGGCGAGGCGAGGTCGCGGTTTCCCCGCTGCCCACCACGAACCGAGCAGAACCCGCTCAATCTAAGCGGCGACAAGCCACGGCCAGCCCCCAGCCCCGAGAACCTCTGTTAGGCCAAGTCACGGAATGGTCGAAGCCTCTCTCCGTTCTCGGCTCTCGCTACCGCCGCTCAGCGTCTTCGTCAACGTCTTCGGGTTCAACAACGTGCCGAGGTTTCACTCAAGACGACGGCGACGAAGACGACGCGACGACGCGAGTCTAAACTTGAGAACAACTCAAGAACGCTGCTGTCTCCCCTTGCAGCCGTTCCGAAGAAACCACGCACGTGTGTGTGTGGCGCGTGCGTGAGCCTGCGAGCTTCGAGCTCCGAGCATCGAGCATCGAGCTTCTACTTGGCGCTCGCTCACTTTCTTAGCGTCTTCTAATCAGCCGAGCAGCAGCCACCCGACGACGAAGAGCGCGGAGCCACGACTTCGAAGAGAGAGAAGAAAATGGACCGAGAGCGACAGGGCGACAGAGAGAGAGAGAGGGGAGAGAGTGAGAGAACGGCCTGCAGCACCTGACGTCAGGGAACCTCGTGCTTAGATGGCGATTGAATGGTCAACGTCACGGCGAAGACATCGCTAGAGGTGTCGGGCTCTCGGTATCGGGTGCGATGGCTCCTGCTCGTGCTCGGGCTCTGGTATCCCGAGGGGCAGGGGTCGCCGGTGGCGGATCCTTGGCGGGGCAGGGAGGACAGGGGTAGATCCCGTAGGCACATCGGTTGATCGCCTTACCGGACTTAAGATCCCGCTGTCGAGGTTTGGTGCGGGGTCGAGGCCGAAGCAAAGGCATCGGTTTCACCACGATATCATTATTACCATCACCATCGTCATCCTCATCCCCATCCCCATCCCCATCCCCGTCTCCATCCCCATCCTCATCATTATCATTACCCTCATCGTCATCCCCTCGCCCCCCATAACTCATGACCAGTCGACGTCGCTGACTCCTGGTGGTCGATGCCAGCCAAAGTGCGAGTTCTTATAGTGCGGATGCATCGTGGTTTGCCGGGGCAGGCAGGGGAGGCGAATACATAAATGTTATTGTTGTTGCAATTAATCATTGCACACAGAGAGTTTGCGCTTAATTTATATTTTAATTTGAAATGCATATTTACAAATATTGAAGTGCAGCAAAAAGCTATAGCAACAACAGAGACAACAGCGAACAATAGCAACAAACAACAAAAGCAATAACAACAAACAACAGCGACAGCAACAGCAAGGGATTCGCAGCACCAACAACAAATCATTAGAAGCCCGGCCACGATACAGCACAAAAAGCACTGCATTTACTTAGGCCTAGTATTTATATACACATATGTGCAAACATTAAAATATATGCATCCTCCACACACACACGCGTACATATGTGCACGACACACACGCGTGTGAGTGCGTGTGTGTGCACGGTGTGACGCCTCGGCTCAGCCCCGTTGTGTCCAGGCGCGCTGGCTGTGTCGGAGCCGCCACCGCCGAAGGCCTCGGAGTCGTCTTCAGCCCGGCGTCGCCGTCGACACTTGGTCACAAGTCGGGAGGCGGCGGCGTCGCAATGCTGCCGCTACAGGGCTGCAGGCCCTAAGCGCTCGCCACGCACGCTGGTAAATAACACCAACACATGCACAGCCACACCGGCACAACTACAGAGATAGCTCGGACTGGCCGCACGGCCGGGGTGGCCTGGGTGGCGGTGTGTCCGAGGTTGCCATGGCAAGTGCATTATGTGCGTCCGGGCGACCAAAAGCAGCGGCTACTGCAATGCACTCGAATTCGGACTCGGATTCGGATTCCACCTTCGATCTCGTTCACTCCCGCGCCCCACCAAGTCCAAGAAAGTGGTCGGGGACGCGTTTTCTTGCATGGGGGCGACTGGGTGGGCGGCTGTTGTTGTTGGTGTGGATGCACTTAGGCTCGGCCGGAAGCCGGGGACGCGCGATGCACCGAGCGCGCGTCGATGATGAACTGCAGCAGCCCGTGGCCAAGAAAAATCCACATGGTCGTACGGCGTGCGAGGATGACTTCGAATTTCGAGTGGCACCGGTGGATTCTGCTGCCGTGGCTCGAGAAATCTGTAAAATGCGCCCCAAGGACATGTGTGTACATAGCTAGCTCACGGACACGGACACACGAGTGCCTCGAGCTTGCCTGTGTGCGGTGCGTAGAAAGTTGTTGTTGCACCAAACTCTCGCAGTTCCTTACGCAAATCACCCACCCCCACCCACGGCGTCTCCACGCCACGGAGTCGACGGCCGAAGACGCAGCGCGCCGATCGCCAGGACGGCGGCGGGGAGTCGGAGTCGACCGGGACGCAAAGGGTGCCCTCCCCGTGGACGATGCGTCGACTCCTCGCGACCACCGACGACCAACCACCGACACCCGACCGCCGCCCCCGCGTCGGTGCTGAAAAAAGCGGACTCACCCTGTTTGCGGCATGCTCGGCATCCGAGAAGATACAGGTCGTCACGGTCTCAGCGGCAATCAGCCGAGCCGGTTCAGAGGCCGCGGGCAGGGTGTCTCGCTCGCTCCACACGGAGTGTAGGGTCGGGGCCTGGCGGATTCATCTTCGGGCACTGGAACGACGAGAAGATCGGGAGTGATTGAGATCGTCCGAAGCTGGCCTGGACCTCGGCTGGGGGGCAGTGAAAGGAACTTACTTTTCCAATGCCTGGCGTTGATAGTGGGTGTCGTGTCGCTCTCTCTCTCTCGTTTCTCCTGCAGCAAGATCCTTCGATGGGGATCGAAATCGTGATTGGGTAGCGTTTGGGGCAGGTGACTCGGTCGAGTGTCCTCAGTAACTCCTGGTCCTGTGCTGGGCTTCGAAGTAGTCTCCTTTAATCCTTGGCTTCTCTTCCTATCTCTATTTCTCCTCGACCGCTACATCGTCCTCGGCGTCCGATCGGCGGAGCACGGATGCAGCGCGTGCCCCTCACATGCCCGCCCGCCGCCTCCGTCTACGAAGGGCTGGCCTCGTCCACCGCTCCTGGCGGGTGTGGTCTCGTTAGTCCTTGGGCTATTTTAAGTTACTTGTTCGGTTACGTGGGGTTTGTGTTACTTTGCTTCTACTTCTCTTCACTTGTGGAGTCTTAAGGCCAGTGTAAGGCACGCGTTTCAGTTCTTGTGTTAGTTTGGCTATTTCACTAGTTTAGTTTCCTTTAGTTATTAATATTTTTCTAAGTTGAGCGCTGTTAAAATCTTTTACTGTATTCTTAGGGCTTTAGTCGTATTTTCTTGGTGTTGTTTTTGTTTTTTTGTTTGGTTTTTATTCAGAGTTTTAATTTAGTTTGTATAAAATATAGCTGTGTTTCGTATTTTCTATTAATCTTGGTAATTTTCCATCACATTTTGTTGCCAAAGTACTGCTTCCTTTTCGCAATAGTTTTTGTTGTTTTTTCGAGGCCAAAAATATCACTTTTCGAGGCTTGTTATTCTTCTTTATCTTTCCGTTCTTTCCAACTGCTGCTTCTTTCTTTCCTTCTTTCTTTCTTCTTTATTGTTGTTGTGTATTATCAATAGTGTTTTTGTTAAAAGTAAAATCAAACAAGGCAAAACTATACCGAAACTAATACCTTCCCTCCCACTCAATCTCAATAATTTGGAGTTCTCTTTTATGTAATTCCGTGAGTTATAAACAACAATATTTCATTCGTTTCTTTTCGGATAATATATTACTTTTGTTTTTAAATTCTATTTGTTTTTTTTATTATTCACAGTATCGGTGGATACTTCGGTATGGGTAGCTGAATCTTACGTGCTAAAATTATATCTCATACAATGGTTCGTTTTACTGTTCAACTGCTCATGCACTCGTTCAGATTGCTTTCGGCTAGTTCGGTCGTCTCTACTTACTGAATCATATGTGTTTTTCTGTGCGCATTAACTACTGACTGAGTCAAAAACTAGCTCCAACTCTGTGTCGTTGGACTACAAACTACTTCTGTATTATCTCTTGTGTCCTTTCGATCCCCGATCCTTGGACGACGATCGTCTGATGTTCTTATTGCTTATTTTGTTTTTATTATTGTGACTTTGTCTTGCTATCATTAGTGCTTCTGCTACTCCGGATTTCAAAGTTCCTCGAATACTGCTGTCTTCGACCGATCCACGCTAGTCTTCCCTATAGTCCTACTCACTATTCTTATTCCTATATTTATCGTTATCCTTATTCCTAGTTCTATTCCTATTTCCTATTTCTATGTCTACTTATCTCTATCCCTATATCTATCTCTATATCTATCAATATCTCTATCTCTGCGCCTCTCTCTGTCTCTGTCTCGTCTCTCCTGACGCTTTCGACGCTTCTTCCGATCGCGCTGCCTGTTCGACTTTCTCCACGGGGTGAGGCCGTGACTGATGCTGGTCTTGTTGTCGTACTCTATGTATCTGACACTAGTCTTGTAGTGGTGGTAGAAGTAGTTGTGGTAGTCGTACTGGGTCCAGTGTCTCCAGCGATCATGGGCGCGTGTCTTCCCTACGTGGCCCTGCCCGGATTTCCCCGTCCGTGTCTGACAGGGTATACGGTGTCTTTTAGAGTGTGGGCTGCGTCTGTAGTCTGGGGGTTCGGAGTAGTTGTTGTGGCTACGGTGCTTACGGCTAGCGGCGTGTGAAACTAGGATTAATACTAGTACTAGTAGGTGTCGTACGAATATGGTTGGAGTGGTTTTGGTTCTGGTTCCGGGTTGGTTGGTGATATTTGTGTTTCTGTTTTGGGTATAAGTGTTCTTGTTTTTGTTGTGTATTGTAGTGTAGTAGTTGTTGTTGGTTCTGATGTGTCGGTTGTTTGTGGCGATGCTGTGTCTGTGGTATCTGGTGTAGCAAGTGCTAGCTGTATGGCAAATGGTATTGAAAACTGTCTGTTCCGGTGTCAGTGTTGATTCGTTTCCTTGCGTTCGGCTGTATCTTGAAATCTCCACGCGGTCCGCAGCGAAAGTCCTCTCCTGTGGCAACTCTGGTCGATCTAAGTCCACGTCACCCGCAACGGATTCTCAATTTTTCGAGCCGCGAACTTTCTTTGCTGAAGGCAGGGAAACGATTTTTCTTTTGTTCTTTTGAATTTCTTGACTTTGTGTGCTTGTGTTTTTGTGTGTGAGTGTTGGTGTGTGGGTGTTCCTTTGACTTAGCTTATGCTTACGTTAAGTTACACTATCGCTAGTTATTCGTTAAATCTAAGAACTGATAAAACAATCGTATTTCCTTAGCTTATAATATATGTTGATGATTTTTATTAAATTATTTGTATTATTGTAGTTTCTTAAATCTTTCTTTCTTGTCTTTTAAATTGATGTTTTCTTGTATTTATTGTTTTTCTTCAATCTACAATTTTATTTTTTTATTTTTTGTTGTTAACCTAGATTTTCCTTATTGATTGAATTATTATTTAGTGATATTTTGTGTTTTTGATTCCTCTTTTATCCGCTGTGAGGATATGGAGAAATAAACTCTTGTGCATCTCTCTCCTTCTTTCTCTTGATGTTTCTGCTGTCTGTCTCTCGGTACGTTGGATTTTACTCTTTTTTCTCTTCTTTTCTTTTATTTTATTTGATGGCGATTTCTTTGTTTATGGTTTTTGTTTTAGGTTTTTTATTTATTTATTTTTGTTTTTGCACTCTTTATCATATCTTTCGCTCGTGTCTTTCACTTTTATCTCGATTTCTCCCGCAATCCCGTGGGGATTCCCGAGCGAAGTTGGCCTTGTCTTTGATGTTTTTTTTGGTGCTAACTTCTGAATTTTCACAAGTTCACTTCCTGAAACCCACGACTTTCGCGGACACTCAAAACGATCCGAAGAACCGAACTTTTGTTTGATTTAATTTGGAATTGGTTGGTCGAACCTTCACTAAATTTGGTGTATTCAGGTATTTTTCATTTCGTATTTTTGTTCCACATTTGATTGTTGTTTTTTTATTCTTGATTTTGAAATAAGGGTTTTTTGTTTCAGGATTTTTTTTGTCGATGATTTTTTCTTGTTATCTGACGAAGTGACGATTGTGTGAAATTTAATAAGAACTTTTAGAACAAAATTTGAAAAAATTGTTGCTTTGTTTTTGTTGCTGATTTCGCGTTTGTTTTGCTTGTTTCTTTTTTGGTTTGTACTTTTGTTTCCGACATTTTAACAGTCTAAGAATTCATAAATTAGTGTTAGCATTTTTCTTTCGTTTTCTTTCTTTTTTGTTTTGCTTTTGAATTTGTATTTATCCCAAGGGTCGAAACGGAGGAATGAGTTGCGATTGGTTTTTGAATTGTTGTCGTTTTGTTGCTTGGATGTTGTTGGTTGGTTGTTGTTGGTTTACTTGAATTGAGCTTTAGGAGATTTGAACATCAAACTAAACTGAAAACAATTTCGAGTCCGTTCTATGGAAAATAACTGAAAATGGCTTAGATTTGTCGGCGTTCTATTGTTTTTGTTCGGAATTTTGTGAAAAGTTCAACCGGTTTATTGTGTTTTTTTAAATAATGATGAGCTGCAAGTGGAAGACAGAGGGAGATACGTTATTGCACACCCTGCTGCGGCCTGCGTCCGCGCCTTCGCACGCTCCCTTCGCATGCGCCCCCCGTGCCCCGTCCCACGCCACCCGCCAGACGCGGCGGGCTGCAGCAACAACAACAACACACGGGCCCCACATACACGACACTTCCCTCGGCGTTCGGCCCCCGCCCCGTCACTCCCACCGACGATGACTCGACATGACTTTTTTTCAGCTAATGCTTTTCGACTTTGACGTTGCTATTTGACTTTTTTTTCTCTTGTTTTTCTTTAAATTTTTACTATTGTTTTCCTTTTGTTTATTTTTTACTTTTGTTTTTCTTTGGTTTCGCGAACTTCGATCCTAATCGATAGAAAGAATGCACCGGAGCGCTTATTGTTACCTTCGTCCTTCATACACCAGAACCCCGCCTCAACCAACCCCCCCACCTACCCCCACCCCCCCGGGTCCCCCGAAGGACTTGGCTATAACTTCTAAATCACTCTGCACATTTCATTGCCACACACTTTCGCACGGAACGCGTCTGTCTGCGGCGATATACGTGCATATATCGATGTCGATATCGGCCCGTCCAAATCGCGACGTGTGTCTATCCCTCGCCTTCTAAATATTCGTCCTCGGCTATAGCGCCGTCAAGTGCGTGTGTGGCTGTGTCCGTATTTGTGTCGGTGGCTGTACCTGTGTCTTCATCTGTGCGTGTGTGTGTATGCGTATACGGTTGTGTTTCGTAGTTTTTCTGTCTTGCAGTAGTCGTAGTTTTAGCAGTTGTTGTTGGAGTCTTCGAGCGATTTTATTTTCCTTCTCTATGTCGGTTCGTTTTTCTTTCTTTCTTTTTTTCACTCTCTTCCGACTCTTTTCCGACTCGTCTTCGGGACTTGATTTTGTACAGCACTTATACATTGTCTTAGTTGCTTCCGAGTTCTCGACGGCTTGTGGTTGTCGTCGTCGTCGTTGTCGTTGTCGATAGTTTTGTTTTTGCTGCTAGTTTGGCCGTAGTTGTTGTTGTTGTTGTTGCTGGCTGTTAGATTCCCGGCCGAGTAGCGAAATAATCGAAAAATATTTGCCAGAAAAAATATGTTGTGTGTTGAAGAACCCAGCAATAGGCTTGATATGGTCTCCAAATCGCTCGGCGAGCAGGCAAAAACTCGCCACACGATGCCAGGCCTGGCCGTTCAACGCTGTCGCCACCGCCGTCGCCGTTGCTGCCGCCGTCGACGTCGGCGCCGGCGTCGGGGGACGGAAGGTTGAAGGAGGGTGGGGAGTGCAGCGAGTGCATTGACTGCACTTTGTTCAGTGGGTGGTGGGTGGTCTTATTGCAACTGACGTCTGCAACAACAACAACAACAACAACAATAACAACAACTTCAAGCCCAAAACATTATATTCCACCCGAATAGCACTCGCTACAGCCGAAACGGCATCGGGCGGCTGAGGCCGAGGCCGAGGCGAACTCGATGGCGACATTGTTTGGAGCTTATGTTGCAATTCCTGCTTTTTGTTATTTTTACCGTGGACATTGTTGTAACGTCCACAAGGGTTGTAAAACGCATTTTCGATCAAGCAACCCGTCCCCGACCCAGCCGCCGCCATCCGCCGTCGAGCGCCGTATGGCTCTCGAATGCACTTCGACGCTGTGTGCGTGAAATGCATTTGCACGCACACGCACGCACACGCGCGCCATCCCTGCACAGACACGTACGTGCGAACGATCCGTTCTTTTTCGCACACACGCAGCCATGGCGAGTGCGACACGAGCCGAGGATCTCGGCGGCCGCCGTCGCCTCCGCTTCTGTTGCACTTTGTTAATGTTGGTTGTTGCTGTGTGCAGTTTGTTGTTGTTGTTGTTGCTGCTCTCCCTGACGTTGCCCATTTGGCTATAATTTGACATTGTTTTGGTTGCCACAGCAGCGATTCAATTCCGTTTCCAGCAGTCGATTCCAAGTGACGACGCCGCCGCCGCCGCCGCTACCGCCTGCTCCATGGCCACGCACGGACAGTGGGCGTGGATGCCTAATGGGCAGTAATGGGGGCACAGTTGGCCTCGTGGAGGTGTCTCAGGCAAGGCAGGGACGCGGCCCACTGTCCGTGATCCGATTCGACTGTCTGCCCCCTGCCGTCCCTCCGCAGCCGGCTACGTGACCACACGCCTTGAGCTTTGTCCGCGAAAGGTTGCGGCTGCCGTCGCCTTCGCTGTCGCTGCCAGAGACGGCGTCGCCGCTGCCGGTCGTTGCAACTGCAACTGCAGCCGCTGCCGCTGCAGCTCCGGCGACTCGGGCACGCACCGCGCACACGCACAACTTGAAAGCGCCGTCCGTCCGGCTGCGTATGCGGATGCGTGTCCGAGCGCCGCCGGACTCCGCCGGCCGACTGTGTGCGTGCGTGTGTGTGGCGAATGCTGGGGGCCTCTGTGTGCGTGCGAGCTGCAGCGGAGGCGTCCCACTAGGTCAAACTGCCCGACTCGTGGGCTTTCGAGAGGCCTTCGGTGATTTCGACGAGCCCGTTGTAGCTGCCATGTTGGTGCTGCTGTCGCTGACCATGGCGGCGTGTGCTGGTGTTGGCGCTGCTCATTTGACGGCGGCAGCTGCAACGTCATCGACCACCACGTCATCGCCGCCGCCTGCCTTATATGGCTAGGCGTTGGGCCGGAGTCGGGTCGGGACATGTCCGCGACAGACGCCCACCCCGACGCCCTCCACCCGGGCGATCCCAGGCGCCCAGCGAACACGACGTTCTAAGACGCCAATGCTAGAAATCAACTCAGTCGGCCGAACCTCGCACAATCGCCAACCCCTCGATGAGACAGAAACTCTCGCATCCATAGAGATTCCGCGTCTTCCCAAACATTGCGTAGCTTGTTCATGTCCAATGTCGAGGACCGAGGATCGACTGCGCCCTTCCTGCGATCCCACAAAGACGCCATCGTCCCGCGATGGTCGGTGTCCTAATGTAGGAAGTCTCCAACTCAATTGGCACCTAATTTAGCGATTTGCTTTATTTAAAGTCCTGCCTTTAGGAACAAAGAAATAAAAATACTTCCTAAATTTGTTAAATTTCAATTTTATAGATTAGAATTTTAGAAACGAGTATAATTTGAAAACATTTATGCGATATTTTCCAGTCTGAGGGTTGTACGATTCGTAGCGAGTGGCTGCTCTTTGGCCGCAACCCCCCCGCCGACGTCTTCTCCTGTAGAACGTCTTTTGCTGTAACCCGGCAGAAGTGCATGCACTACTCATTGTTGTTGCTCCGAGAGAATGTCGAACGGAATGCACTTTAGCTTAAGCTTGGGTCTCGCTTCGCCGCTGATGGATTTGCCTTAGTTCCTTTCGTCTTTCATCTTCTCTCGCCCAATGTCAGACGGGTGCTCGAGTTCCGAGCCCGCTCCTCAGATGTCGCGGATCGCGGATGCTTGGACCAGGAACGAGAGCATAGCCGGACGCTGTCGAGGTCTCGACCCACGATGTCCACCTGAAGTCGAGTCGAGTCGAGAGAGGCAGTGCTGGCTCTTTGGCTCCTTGGCTCCTTGACCCCTTGGTGAGGGACCTCCAAGCGAGGTCCTCGTCGTCCCGTCCGCCCGACCGCGCATTCGCAAAAATGCGGAAAACACACCTTATTGTTGGGCTGCGCGTGTGTGCGTGAACGAAATACTTCGTTAATTATTCAACGGACGCGGACGAGGGGGCCTATCGTGGCGTTGCGAACGCTGCACTCACTGTAAGGACAGCTGGATGAGTTGCGAGCTGCGTCTGTATTAACTCGATTGTGTGTGTGTGTGGGTGGGTGTCAGGGTGGGTGGGTGTCAGTGTGGGTGGATGAGCGACGGTCTCGCAAGCAGCCTGTGGTCGAGCAAGACTTAGCAGCATTTTTCATTGGACGCCCCGCGGCCTCCCCATGCCCGACGCAGCCGTCCGTCCGCCGCATATCTGTCGGTCTGTGTGTCTCAAATGCACGAAAATTCACAATTGTTAATTACAAACCTACACAAGCACACGCACACTTACACTCACACACAAACACGCACCCCCCTGCGGCCGCCGCATTGCAATGCACCATTCCCCACACACACGCACTCGCACACTGGCGCGACGGACACTGGCGCGTACATAGGCATATTTAATGCACACGCACACCGTTGCAGGAATGCGTATAAATAGCTGCCTATTTATTTAATTATATTGTATATATTTTGATGCATGATTTTTCCCATGCTTTCGTGTGTGGCATCATACGACAACATCAATAATAACAACAACACAACAACGGCAAGTTCGATAAAGTGCTGCAACAAAAAACTAACGCTTACAGCTGCGGCAACGACAGCAGCAGCAAAAAATAGGAATCTCATTACGATCCATTTATCGATTTAGCATTCCGCGCATCTTATTCGATTATAATTCCCCTTACTGCCGATCTCATTGCAGTTTTTCAATGCAATTTCTCTCCGAATTCCTATTATCATATTCGGTTCAGGTGGAGTCTTCGGTGGGAATCAATAGGAGTCGAATTTGTATAAAACTCCACTTGGAGTCCGGCCAGTCGAGGAGACATCGTCGTGGTCCAGGCATTAACAAAACAATCATGCGCGAACCAGAGGCCTCGGCTTCCGGCCCCCGTCGTGGGTCCGCCGGGGCCAGGCCGGGTCGGCGGCGACGAGGCGCGGGTTCCCGCATACACACAGATAATGAAATGGCCAATACATAGCGAGTCCATTAAATATTTTATGGAAATTTAAATTTAACGGCCGAGCTTCCGAAGTATCATTCGGCTGGTGCTCTTTCGCCTCGGCGGCCCGAAGAAAACTCATGTTGCCTCTTCGTTTATTTTTCCTTTATTTCGGTTTCCCGCTGACATCTGAGTTGTTGCTGCTGCTCGCGTTGTTCTTGTTGCGCGGGTCCTTTTCGCGGACAATTTAACGGGTAAACGACGACTGGCCCCGCATGAATAAGTCCCCGTCATTTGCCGGCCCCGGCCCCAGCGCCTGTCCCGGCCCATTCCGGAGCGATTTCCGGTCGGTCGGCGGGTCGCGGCTGGGGCCGGGGTCGGCGTCGTTCGGAAGCGTTTCTTAGTTTTGACCGCTAAAAATTATAGAAATGTTGATTAAAGGCAAAAAAGGACGGAGGACGGAGATGACAACGAAATACAGACTGCGTGAATAAACAAACTGGCAACGGAGCCGACCGCGTAGGAAGCCGGTGAGGACTTATTAAAAAATACAAGGAGAACTACACAAACAACTGCAGTAACAACAAAAAGTAACACAAAAACAACCAGCAACAGCCACGGTAGAAGGACATCGACGCGAACCGCGCCCAGGGTCGGTGGCGATGGCGGTGGCGGCAGCAACCAACCCCAACCTCCAACCCCACACTTGCGTTGCTCCGCTTCGTCCCCGTGACAGCCGCGCCCTACCCCAGCCCTTGATTCGAAATTAAGCAGCGAATAATTGATTGCGCAGCGTGTCCAGCGGATCGTCGCGCGAGTCCTTGTTTCCCTGGACTCCCAGCCCCTGCTCCTGCTCCTCGTTCGCGTCTGCTCGGTCTGCTTTCCTTCAGCGTTTTCCTTTCTCTGACCGTCCGGTTCGAGGACTTCCTTCGGCGCGGTCAGGCTAGGGATCGTCGACGTGTGGCGGGGCGCGCCTTGCGGTAGTCGATCGGGGGCCGGTCACACGCCCGGTGCATGGCCGTTGTCTAGCGCTCTCGTGGCATGTGTCGACCTCGACCTCGACCTCTGTTGGCATCCAGTCGCCGTCACTCCCTGCCCGTGGAGGGCCCCGGGATTCTACTTTCTTGCTGTCGTCCTCATCTCATCTTCATCATCGACAACGCCTTCGCCTCCATAGTCCTGCAGCCCGCAAGGGGCAGGACACAGGGTCAGTGTACACGCTCACGCACATAGGCGTGTGTGGCGTGGAAACAGCTCGCCCTGCCGGGGTATTGATGACGACTTGTGTTCAGTGGATCTTTGTTTGTTTTGCCTCGAATTACAAAATTTGCTGCGCTGATGCCGATCGCTGTTGGTGTTCTCTGCATTGTATTTATCTTTGGGCGCGTCTGCGGCCGCGGACAACGCGAAGGCACCGTCGATTCCATCAACCGAGTGCCCCCGACTGACCACTGGGCGGACCCGTCGCCCATGCGACGCCACGGCGCCAAGGAAGGCCCCGATGGATCTTCGACCGGATCAGGGCGCCCTAGCTTCGCCTCGACTCGCAGGGCCCAGGGGACGCAGTCGCTATTGCGTTCGCGGCTTTCGTCGGAGCAGTCGCGCTCCCCGCCCAAGGTCGCCGGCTCGACGGTCGTTGCCTGACCTCTGCGCCGCCCGGTCACATCGGGAGTTCGGAAGTGTGAACCGAACCCTTTCGCAGTTGCTTTCGCTGTTCACATGTTGTTGTTGTTGTTGCTGGGACCATTAGATTCGGCCGACTGTGCGCTGATTAACTTCGCCCCGAGCTTCGCGCACAAGGGTGCCGTATGCAAATTAGCTGCTGGATCGGGTTGCGCATGCGCAGATGACGACGAGGACAGCGACAAGGACGACAACGAGGACGCCGAGGAGGCTGGTGGTAGCGTCGGGTCACCGCGACCCATCGCCCGTTAGACCGCTGCCCGGCTGCAACTGCCCTCCAGTCCATCGGCCGGTCCGTCCCTAGTCCCAAAGCGGGACAACATGTGTCGTTCTTCGAGCGCGAGCCCGAGCGCAACCCTTGCGCGTCCTGCGACTCTTGGCGCGGTGACGTGCCCGTTACGAGACGTGTCCTCATTCCCATGCTAGGCCCTTTGTTTTTGTTGTGAAAGCACAAAAAATCCGAAAGCGCCGTGTACCGTCTGCTGCTGGTCCAATGTCCGTCCGTCGCCCGTCCGGCTGTCTGTCTATCTGTCCGCTGTCAGCGGATGTTGTTACAACGGCTGCCACGGCGTCGCGAAGCAGCTGCTGCTCACTTTACACCGCGGCGAGCCCGTTTAACGATTGACCGCGGCCGTTCGCGCCGGGCTTCCTCGGCGACGGACAGGCCAGTTGGAGGCCCCGAGTTACTCGCGTCTCTTTCTCCCTCTCGCCGACGATGGCGACAGTATAAGATCGGATCGCATCACATTGCGTCGTGTGCACCGATCGGGAGCTCGCCCAATCTCGCCTCGCCGCCCACCTCGAGTCGAGGGCGGCCGCCGACTTCCACCCCCGCCTGCGTCGTTTCCATACGACATGGCGGCCGTGACGGATCGTAATTGCCGCGAAATTTCGAAATCCTACCCAAAAGTTGGTCCCATTCCGAGCTCGGATTCGCCCGAATCACCCTCAAAAGGGCGCGAATTTCAACATGGCGAGTGGGAGTCGTCGAGGCCGAGCCAGAGGGTGAGGGCGAAAACCACCCTGCTCGAACGAGCTTCCAGCCGTCCATTGCCATGGCCATGTTTGAAATTCACACATTTCATCAGACTTCCTTTCTTCATTTTGTTTTCCATATATGCCGAACCGCTACCAAAGAAGAACATTTTTACTCGGACCAGCACGATCGGAGCGAAGAAAGCCTCGAACCCCGCCATTTGAATGTATTTTTCATATTTTGTTGTACATTTTACGATTTTCTGCAGTCTGACTTGGTTTTCTGACACCACTCTTTGATATTCCAAAGCTTGTTGCTGATTTTCCGCAGTATTTGAAAGGACCAACTGTAGTCGAAAAGACTAACGTCTACCGATTGCTGGCTTAGTCGTTCCCCTACGTGACTTGAATCAGTACAAATGCGTGGAAATATTACGTGGCATTGCGTTTACACGGAGTGCTTAACGCTGCATTACCAATCGCATTGAATCGCTCTATTGCTGCGCATGAACGTGGTACATAAGGTATATAGGATGTCGAATGCGACATCTTGCGAGTTGCACTGTTAGTCGAAAATTCCTTTCAAAATCAATTTTCAACAATTTTTGAATTTTCTTTTTTGGTTCGGTTAACTTTAACATCGTAAACAAAGTGTTCGCGAATTCTTCCATTTCAAAATTCACTGGGACTTCAATTAACCAGGCTAAGCAGACAACAGGGCCAGCCGGGAGTGGAACCGAATTCACCTTCAGTAGCCGTTATTAATTTACGGCTCCCAGCCTTGACAGGCGACAGCCAACTTCCGAGAGTACAAAATGCCATGAAAAGCCTCGCTCCAGTCGCCGGATTCGCCGTAAGACCAAAGGTCTCTCCAATTGATGCCAAACGCACGGTTTGCGAGTGTCCAACGATTGCGAGGAACTCGATCAAAGTCATTCGAGGGCTGTCGATGGGTGGCAATCATTGTATTTGCTTTTGTGCTATGTTTTGACCATTCTCAGTGATGATCATTACATTTTTTGCATACATTAAATCCACTCGCAGTAGGTTCCTTCTGCGTGAATTCTTTGCTCCAGAATCCTCTTGAATTCCGAGCTTCATAATTTGTTGATATTTTATTTTTATGCTCATATTTCCGAGCTCTTTTTTCTACAGTATTTCTATTCTATCTTCTACTAATCACTTTATGTTCTTTTCTTTTTGACAATTTTATTTTGCTTACTTGGGTTCATTATTTGTTAAAAGGATCCCGTTCCTCTGCACTTTCTATTACGATTCTTAGTTGCTTTCGTTAATTACAAATACAGCAGAAATGGCACAACAAAGGCATAAAAAATCACCCTCGCCCAGAGGTCCCCCATCCCCAAGCGCGCCCCAACACGGCCGCAGCTAGCAACCAGTTAGCTTCTGCTCCACGTTCTTCCATACCCTTCGACCTGGTGGCAAGACGTTCATTCGTACACTCTACTGAAGTCGTCCACTCTTCCTATACAGACAGGACCCTCTGACTACGACCAAGTACTGCCCATTTGGTTGTGCCAAAAAGGATCGAAATGAAGAGATTCGCACAACAAGTCTTTGATGGACCTCGCCATTCGTCCCACATACTGAACAGGGCGATACTTCGAGATGTGGAAAGCCGTACCAACATCACGCCTATAGTACCTGTTGGCAGAAAAAAGAGCAATCGCCGGAAATAAGAGCAATCGCCATTATTTGTGCGTCGTCGTTGGGCGATGTAGGGTGAATGGGCTTTGTCCAGGCCGAGGAATTGCGAGTCTGTTTCATTATTGAAGCTATCTTTCTCACTGTCCGTTAAAGTTGTTGTTGTTGTGAAAATAATTTTATCATTTCTTTCCACTCGCGAGAATTTTCCGCCAACCCTCCCCATCCGCAACTCCATCCTCATTGCCATCCCCGTCCCACGCCAGCCACCCCTCTCAGCCTTTCTCTCTTTCTCTCTCGCTCTGCCCGCTAGTCGCCGCTGTTTGACCTTTGGATGCTGCCGCCCACTCCAGCAGCTCTGGTCCTGATATCGGCCAGCAGCTCCAGAGGGAGAGAAGACTCCCGCAGGACGACGGCTGACGGTGAGTTCTTACGAAAACCCCCCGCCTCCACCGCCCATCTGATCACATACTTCTGCGATTCTTCTTTTTAACTTGCATTTTTCTTCAACCCCTCTCTTCACCTCCCTTCGCTTTCTTCGTGGTGCGCTTCCTTACTTTTACTTTTTCTGTTAATTATTTTCCTTTATTTTTCAGTTAAGTTGCGATTTGTTGTTCTTCGTCCAACTCGTCCGCATCCTTTATCTCTTTCTGCCGCTGCCGTCCCATCCCCGCGTCCCTTGCTCACGTTTTCTTCGGGTCTTCGAAGCCCTTCCCATCCCCACACCGGCTCCGCAGCCGAGTCTTGATTCTTTCAACTCCTTCGACCTCGAGCCCCCTCTCCGCAGCTTCCCGCTCGGCCCGATGCCTCCGTAGCCGTCGGCCGGTCCCATTGTCCATGGTTCGCTGCCTCGGCTTCCGCTGTTGCTGTTGCTGCAGTGGCTGCGGCCGGTCCTGGCGCGGCGAAGGAAAGGGTTAAGGGTTGTGTTGTTACTGTTTACTTTGTTTCTGACACCCCGACCCCGGCGCGCTGTTGTTTTTCGTATCTATATTTTTTGTATTTTTCAAATAATAATTTTTAAGTGCTTTTTCAGTTTTATTAATTTTTCCCACACTCTGTGTTTTTGTTTCCGATGTCGTTCCCACTTCGGTTTCGGCTTCTGCCACTCGAACGCCTTTCGTATTGCGTCCGTCGCCGCTGTATGTCGGCGAGGTGAAAAATCGTCGCTTCGCCGTCGACAGATATCTGTTAGGTTGTTGTGTTTTCACTGCTCTTTCTGCGAGAACTCGAGTCGATGGGACTATCGAGTCGAGCGTCGAGGTGTTTTCTGGGTCAACTTCCCACGCACAGTCGGAGTGGATCCGAGACAAACAAACAATAGTCAGACAGGCATTCGTTTCTGAGACATTTCGTTTTTACTAATTCAATACATCGCAATCCGACTATAAGTCGCTGAACATTTGTTCATTTTCAGTTGGGTCTGAATCCTTTTCGTTTGGTGGCGCCGAAGCAGACCCAATTCGATATATCTCTGCGGCATTTCATCCCACAGTTATTCGAGGTCTAAAGCACAGCAGAGGTGCATTTTGATGCTTGGTTTCAGAACACAAGTACACAAAAGGATCCAACGGGCAGATTTGTCATTGACAAGCGAACTTTTTTACTTTCAACTGTTGTGTACGTTTCGGTTGAATTCGATCGCCCCCAGTTGAGTTGGATCAAAACAACGTTCCATCCCGAAAATCGGTCAACTGAATAGTTTCCCCAGTCAAACATCACCGCCCGGTCAAATTGGCAACAAATTGCTTCCAATAGTTCCCTCTCGATCTCCCTCCTCCTTAGTTGCTCCCGGCAAAAGTGAGACAAACCAAAACAGTGCGAATAATTTCTCGCAACTTTTTGCACATTGCAATTGGCCTCTTTTTACATCGTTTTCATTATACTCGTTATTCATTCCATATTCCGTTGTACGTTCGTTGTGGGGAGAGAGCGCCGAATGAAATCGGTCGGTGCGTCCGTTCCGAGCGGAAGTGCCTTCAGCATTACTTTATTTACGTTCTTGTAATACGGTTATGACCGACGGAAACCACGGCATCGGGCTCGGTCGATTTGTCGCTCCGATAATTTATTTCCAACCGGAACCAACGGGGGATCGGCATGTTTACACATCCCCCTGGCAGAGGTCCTTCAGGGAACCGCTGATTATTTAAGAGTAGGGTGCTTGTAGATAGTGACATCTTGAAACCTTGTCCGAGGTGGACCTGGCGCGACGATATGGCATGGTGCGAACTCTTAAGGACCGCGTGTAGGAGACGACATCGGGCTAAATTGCACCAACAGCGGAGCACGGCGAGAGAACGGGAGGGTGCATGCGACGTCCTGGGCCGGAAAGAGAGGGGAACAAATTAACTGCAGGTAAATACGCACGGATGAGGAGGAGTAGGAGGAGGACCATTAACCAATGTCAAGCGCTGGGAACAAGTGAGCGAAGTTGGGAGAAAAACGACAAAAAAGAACCCAAACGCAGGCCGAGCGGCGAATGACGGAGGGCAGCGGGACGGACTCGGACCGGCGGACCGCAGCCAACCAGGAGCCAGGTCCGGGTCGAGGTGTTCCTGCCGAGCGGGAGGGTAGTTTTTTTCTCTTTCCGTTCTCGCCCTGCTGCAGCCCGCACCCCTCGCGACCATCGCCACGCCATTGTGGGCCAGCCCGGCTGCAGAGCGAAAAAAAATTAGACGGAGCACGGCAACAACCACAGGCCTCTCCCTCAAAGTACTTGGCAGGCCAGACCAGGCCAGGCAGCCACGCGCGCTATATAAATAGTGCAGTGGTCCTATTTATTAAAACCGCAGGACACTGGATTATTGAGTTCTGCGAACCACGCCACGGAACCGCGTCGCCCAGCCCAAGGAGGAGGTCCTTCGAGCCCAACCGGCCTCTCCGAGCTTGATATCGGCCATCAAAGACCCAGTGCCGAGGGCCAAAGCTGATAGCCGACAAACAAAGCCGACTGCCGACACCGGGACGAAAACAGAGGAGAATCCCGCGTAGGCAGTTTATTGTATATAATTTTAATGAGAAAATTTATCTAGTAGTTTTCCTATTCGGCTTTCGATTGGCAGAATTTAGCTTTCTTTGCTTTCGGCAATCAATCCTTGGTCAGCTGAAATTAGTTGCCGTGTTTATCTCTCCTACGGGCGCTGGTGGTTGACCTTTATTTGTACCTTCTGCAGGATCCGGACTTTGACGCGCCTTCCACAACTCTCGCTAACACCGGCTCCGGCTCCAGCTGCAATTTCCTCCTCATCCTCTCCTCCAGGATCCCCGATTGGGCAGTTGGAGGAGTCTTGATCAAGAACGAAGTGAAAAAGACAGAGGAAATTGTTTTTGCCTCAGTTCGCTCATCGACCTCCCGAGCCGTTCACGTCCAGCGGCCAAGTGCGTCTGTCCGATCGCCGATGTCCGATGCCAGATCGACATCACCATCAGCCGAAATTGTGGAGCGACTGAGAGCCAACGACTGACCAACGAATTCGCTCTGCCAGACCGATTGTTCACTCAATTGGCATGACTCCGACTCATGCTCCGACTCACGGAGAGCACGAAGAAAAAATGTACTCGGCTCTCGCTTTCACCCTCCTGCTGCTGTTATTGTCGTGGTTACTCATTTTTCACCCCGCCGACAGGGGAAGAATAGAGCAAAATTTACTCTTCAACGGCTCCGTGCACTAGAAGCAAAGGCGAACATCCGAGGACGAGAATGTTTTCTGTACTCACAGCGACATCTGTTGTGCACTAGCGGACTGAGCTGAAGTCCTTCTCTGCGGACGTCGGGGCATTTTTCGCATTGTATTTAGTCTGGACAACGGGCGACTGGTTAAGTTGTGGACAGAGAGAACGGACAGACTTTGGGTTTTGGGTTATGGCATCGGAATCTGGTCTGTTAGGGTTGCTTGTGGAGTGCGGAGAGCAGGCGAGCCGAGTTAGAGTGACAATAAAATGTTTGACACACAACGCAATCCAATAAATCATTTCCAAATACATTCGATCATCTGGAGTGTCCACGCCGCACTTGCAACGCGATGTCGACGGCGGTGCGACGAATGAACGCGAAATATGACGAGAAAAGCAAATAAGGACGGAATCCTTTGTTGTTATGAAGCGAGTCGGATCCCGTTGTTAGCGTGAGTGGAATTCGCGAAGTAGCGGCGGCGTCGCTTCTCGCCCCGAACTCGGCTTTTAGCTGCGAACTCGTATCTAAATCTCACTACGCCACTCGCGTCTTTTCCAATATATCCTATAGAACTGTTCACTAACCAATATATGTATTTCCTAGGTGATTCATGGAAATTCGTTCGAAAGTGTGAAAATGACGGATTTAATTTTTTAATTAATGTTATTATAACTCCGATACAGGCCTACATAATTTTTCGATTAGCAAAAAGGCAAAAATCTTAAATCCTAAAAATGATAAAATATATGAAGATGGGTTTGGTTTCAGTTTGTTTAATTTGTTTGGCAAATAATTGGTATAGAAGCCACTTTCCAATATATCGTCCTACTCCAGTTACTTATGCACTGTGGTTGTGGGAGAGCGGACGTGTCTGGGTCCCCTTCCTAAAAACCTTGTTAAAAACAATCATCAATTTCTGATTATTGTTTCAAAAAGACGATTTCTATAGACAGACACGAATCCCTCGGTAAGGGACGAGTCCTGCCACAGGGCGAGGAACTGAACGGAGCCGGTGTTGTTGCGGACAGGATTTTCCCGCGGATCCGTCGCCAACCCACCTCTCGATTAGCCTTAATACCACTCGTACTGGGTGTGAAACCCGCGGTTGACGCTGCAAAGTCAACGCGCTCATTCAATTACTGAACACTTAGTATTGATCGCTCCGCAAGGAGCGAGGATGTCCACATGGGAAATGGGCCTGGCCCGGCTTGACCGAAAAAAAACGAAACATAACGAAAATAACGACTGCGAATGACGGAAATAAAAGCAATAGCTTGCTGACCACGACGAATCCGCGAGCGCTGGACATACAAACGAAGGGGGTTCGTGCGGCCCGAACGTATGGCCGTCGGTCGGGACGGGGACGGTCGGCGCGTCCTTGTGGTCGCCGGAGTGTTTGTTTGTCTTGTTAATGCATTCGGAATTAGCAAAAAAGCGTGGCGATGGCGCAGAAATCTGGGCGCGGCGCGATGGAGTCGAGGAAATCACGTTCAATGCCTGTGGGAATTTTTGCGGGCATTAATTGGGGGCCCAAATGCTGTTTCTGAGTTTTAAGTGTTTTTATGACGTCGGATTTTTTGCCGCCGCTCTTTTTTCCGGCGTTTTTGCTCGTTCGCTAGCCTGTTCATTAAAGCGGGCAGGTCTCCGTACAGAAAAAGAGTCCTCGACGTCCGCCCCTCGTGCGTGGGCTACGGGGTAGGAGGGGGTTCTAGGCCGTGCTCGTTTTCAAACCTGGACGCCCCAAAGGCAGCCGCAATCGTTTTAGAGGACTGACTGGGCACTCGATCTCGAATTGTTATTCACATTAATAGAGTTGAGTTGTGTCGTTTTCGCCAGGAAGAGGGCCAGAGGATCAGTGGAGAACATATGGCCGTCATTGTGGCATTCACTGGAGCAAATCGGTCGAAATCTTGCATCGAAATCACGCGTTTCAAACGGCTTCGGCGATTTCAGGGCGTAGTGGCAGCGCCTCGAACCCCTCGTGGGCCGTGTTCGCGTGTCCTTGAGGCCGATTGGACTGGAGTTCAAGAAAGCAATTTACTGTGCAGAATTAATGCGCCGGCAGCTTCGACTCCCTGGCCCTGCCGCCTGGTCTTCCTTCGCCTGGGCAGAGCAACAGGGAACTGGAACTGGAACTGGATTTTTACACATCGGTTGTTGTTGTTTTTGTCGTCTTGCTGACCAGTGCCCATTGTCCGGCGGGTACGGTTCCAAATCGCCGCTTTCACTCTATGCCGCGCGCGCTTCCGGCCACAGCTGCCCGTTGGCTCTCGCAGCCCTGTTACTGAGCCGTAATTGTTATTGTTGCTTCTATTGCTGTCCCACTGACCGGTGTCGTTTTTTCGCTCTTCTCCGGCCCTTCCACAGCTTTGTTTGTGTTGTCTTATAGGCTGCTGTTGTTGTGGCATGATAATAAATACATAATTTCTGGCAGCCTAATCGCCACTTACCGCCATTTCCGTGGAACGCCTACCACTTTCACACAGCTTGCTCGAGTAATGAAATAAAAATTTAGCACAATCGGATGATATGGAATAAGAACATGAGTAAAATGCCATCAAATAAGAAAAATAAAAAAAATTGAATGGGTCAGAGTGAATAAACGAATGGCACGAAATAGAATAGGAGAGCACAAAAGGCAACAGATGAAATCGAGTCTGGCCAACGCAACCCAGCGCGAAACGGCGAGGACTCTGGGAACCTCGGCCGTGAAGGCATTCGGACACGTCCTGTACCGCGCGAAGTCGTCTTTGCCGTTTATCACATAGCGCCGCGGGCGGAGTCTCTATCGGCGCAAATAGAGTTATTATCCTCTGATTACTCTCCACTCGTTGATACGTGCTTCTTTTTCGAGTTCTCCAACACATTTCTCTGCCCACATTCAGAAGTAACCGAAGCACATCTTAAAAATCGGAGATCTCGTGCTCTCCAGTTGAGAAATACAATATAATCTATAATTTCTATATATATTTTTCTATAATTGTATCTGATTTTCCCGTTTGCGTGATGGAAGGACACAGAACAAAATTTTCTTTTCCGTGATCCCAGATCCCGATGTACCGAAATCACAATCCTCCTCTTGCAAGACTCCTGGAAGGAGTCGAACCACTGTGCCATAGTTGCTCATTGCCGGTTCATAGGACGTTGTTGTTTTGGCTGTGTTCTTTTCGCCAACATCATTATCTTCATCGCATTGTAGTTGCCGAGCCCACGGCCCAGCGGAAACAGAAGCAGGAGCAGAATCAGATCCAGGACCGGAAGACGACATCCAGAACATCCTCCTTCGCCACTGTGAGCCAGTTGCGCGACGCTACCAGGAAAAACTGTCTCTCGAGGTCTCCTTCTCCATTTCCATCGGCCGGTCCACCTTTCCATCTGCGTCTCGGCAGCCCTACCAGGACTCGACCCAGTCCTCCGGTCCCCCCCTTTGTCGCCTCCTCGGTGCACGTTGTTGGTAGAGGTATCTTCACTTTGTCCTGCCATTGGCAATACTCTGGGTGCGCGGCCGGGGAAAGGTTTATATAATCGTTGGCTGTCTCTCTGGAGTGGATCCGGCGCTGGGCGTTCCTGAGCCCGCCTGCATCACTCTGAGGAAATGGGTTCTTTGACCAAGCCACACAAGCTGCTGACTCGCCATTTGCTCCTCTTACTGGTGTGTAGCCAAAGCCAAGGGATCGGGCATGGCGTGTAACGGCTTCGGGCTTCGACCAGAACGGAGCCACTCTTTGGCGTGTTTTATTCAGCTTATATATATATATAGAGTATATATATATATATATATATATATATATATATATATATATTATATATAGTTCTGTTATTATCACGTTTCCTCCGCGATCCTCCCATTACCCTCATCGCCCCCTGCTCACGACTTTCCTTAATGAGCTGCCGACGTCGCCTCGGTGGTGTACAGAAAAGGGAAGACAGAAAAATAAAAATCCTGGAATTTTTCTCTTTTCGTGGTCCCTCGGCACAGGGGAGAGAGAACATCTCGTGGGGTTTTCTCTTTCGCGAGGACCCCACATCGATCGAGCCGTGGAAAATCGTCCTGTGCGAAGCCCCGTCACGAGCCAGTGGATGCGAGGTTGTTCTTTGTTCGCAAAGTGATTTTCTCTGTGCTTCGTCTGCGAAGAGAGCGTTTCAATAGCAAAATTCGTTTTCTACTCAATTTTCTCAGGTTCGCAGCGTTGCCATGGATGTTTGGGGTTCGTTCTTGTGACGATATCGCCACACATACGTCTTCAAACACATTGACAATCTCCGCATATGAGTGGCTCTCATGGCACGAGTGGATCCCGCTTCTCCCTCGCTCCTCTCCTGCCACCTCCGAGTATATGGGCAACTGATCGACTCTCTCTGCCTGCCGCTCGTGGGGCAGTATGGAGGGAGCGACCTCGCCCAGCCAAACTCCAAGCCCCTCATCCATCAGCGCTCGTTTGGGTGCGTTCGACGAGCGCCAGTGCGTCGACAGTCGGAGCGACAGCCGAAATGTGTGTCAATCGAGTCCACCGTGTGTACGGCTGGACAGGGGAGCAGGGTCTTCTCAAATCGATTCGCGGCCGATCGGTCTGTTTGGAGAAGTTTGTAAGCGGAAAACAGTTTGAAAAATCTCCGTGAAGTTCGAGCAAAAGGAGAGATTCAAAAGGAGATATTTTATATAGATTCCACTCGCGTTGGTAAAAACCGCGCTCGTTTTCTTTCTGTTCCACCTTCTATCTTCGCCTTCCGTCTTTTTATCTCTTGTATGTGGGAAATTCTCGCAGAGGGTGTGGCTGCGAGGGGGTGAGGCGGTGAGGGGTGAGGGGTGAGTTGGCGGTTCATACAATGCCTGGTGAGTCGAACGGGAAGCTCGGCGGAATGAGTTGGGCGTTGGGTGGCAGGAAGCATGGGACATGGGGACTCTAGAAGCTTGTGGGGCTCTGACGAGCCTCGAACTGGCTTCAGTTCAGTCGTCGATTATCGAATTAGTCCAGTATCCCCAAAGGTGAATTAACAACGTTACCACAAGTCGTAAGAAAGCTATCAACAGGCAATATTAACAAGCATGGAATGTCAGCTGGAGGGAAACTAAGTAAGAAAGTGCGGAGCGCCCTCGACGGTCGATAGCTGCAACGGAGCGCTCTCTGACGGATCCTAGTCGATCGTCTTTTGAGCGGACCAGACAGGAGTCCAATCAGCCGGTTGAATCAAATTGGATCCGACCCCGAGCCCAGGGAGGTTTGCCGGACCCAACGTATTTCCCTTATATTTTTACTTTTCAAGAACAATCCCGACTGAATCCAGCATGAACAGAGCTATTTCCCACATAACGTGATTTTATCCGAGCAATCTGCAATTTGAAAACTAAAAAAAATCACACATATTAAAACCGACCTCATCCCACAAGAAAGTTTCCATGGGTGAAACCACGACTTCCGACAATCGAACATCGTGGGCGAATTGATCAATAATTGTTCTTATTTAAGTCAATTTCTTTTGAAATATAGAGTATTTATTTAAATGAATTCACCTCACAAACAACACATGTGCAGAGTTTTCTTTTGATATTTTTTGTTTATCAGAACTCAGTTCTTCTTTGTCGGAAATCTGTTTAAATGGGCGGAAGTTGGAGTTTTTCTTTGTCGGATATCTGTTTGGAACAAGCCTCACTAGCTCGTGAACTCGATTTGGCAAGCAAAATGGAAACTGAAACCTGAAGACCAAACGGAAAACTGTACCTCCGGTTCAAACGAACACCCTTGATGCAAGTCGCCGCAGCGAAACCGTTCTCGTTTCGGTTCCTTGAAATGCCGAAAGAACCGATGTGTTGCCCTTGGAGAATTTCCTTTCTGCACTTTTTCCGCCAGCCTTTTCTTTTCTGTCAAGATGAAAACTTTTTCGCCTGACCGCGGCTCCTCCTCGGTGTCGGTTCCTCGAAATGCCGAAAGAAATTCTCTTACCTTTCAACTCCTTCTTCCAACGAAGCACCATGGATCCGGGAGTATTTCGAATTTATTTTCCTTACCTATTCCATCGTCCCTTCTTCTTTCGCCAAGATATCTATCCTACGCCAAACGCCAGTCCCATTGCGAAACAGCTTTCCTTCCGACGACAACTGTAATGGCGTAGTGAAGAGGCGAAGTGGGTGGGGTTGTCGGGTTGTTAGGAGGGCTTTTTGGTGTACCCTCCACGAGCAAAGAAAGCAACGAGTGATGGAAGGAAAAAATGTCTGCGTAGAGCAAATAATGTGCCGCGTGCTCGGTGGATGGCGCGGAGGTTCGAAGGCGACCGGGCGTGGAGGGCTGGAGCGAGCGCCTTGGCTTGGTTCAATAACTCGTTGTGAGCCTCTGCACGTTGTGGCTCCGTCGCTCCGTGACGCTCGCCTCCATCTTCGCCGCCCTGCATCCACCCCATGCCGTTCGACTAGTGCCACGCGCCATCCCTGGTCGCCGCGCATACCAGCCAGCCATGGCGAGCCGAGCTTGACGCGACACAAGCTCCGCCCATTCAGCCCTTAATTTTTGTGCGCGCCTTTTCGGCTGACGTTCGTCGAGCGCCGCGCGGGCTGGGGCATGGAGCGGGGACCGAGGAGCGAGGAGAGCCGAGAACAGAACAAGACAAAGTCGAAGGAGACGAAGACAAAACAGAAGGAGAACACGAACACAAGACAGGGGGGAAGGAGGCCGAGGCAACGGATTTTTTCGCCGCCCCCGCGCACTGTTCCTCGAGGTTTCAGATGGGTTTTATTTCCTTTTTCCTCTACTCCGGGGTCGGGGCCACACTGTTGGTGTTGTTGCTGCTGCCGCTGCTGCTCGAGTGGGCTGTGCTGGGTATTCTGGAGCAGACAGTCGCTTGAAGACGCCATCGATGGCGGAACGAGCTCGTGGCGCCCTCCCTCCCGGGATGCGACTTCGACTGCGGAATAATGTCTTTTTTGTCTTTTCCTTGTTTTCCTGGCGTTTCCTGCAGCTGCTCCCCGAGCCGTCGTCATTTTTCTCAGCACATTTTTCCCCAGTGCGTCCCGTCCTCCCGGATGCCGCTGATCCGGATATGACATACCTTACATACAACCCCTTACCCCTGTCGCACTCCGCCTCTTTCCACTACGCATCATCTCTGGCCTCTCGCCCTTCGCTTTATATTATGTATAATGCAAATGGTATTTTTCTTCCTTGCCGTGAAGTATGCTCAATGTATCATCGGCTTCCCACATCCTAGTTCACCGGAGGGCTTCTTGAGCCTTCCAGTTGCCGTCGTCTGACTCTTGAACCCCTCCATCCTTCGTCCGTCGTAATGATATCTTGGCATTTTTGCGAGCTCGGTTCCCTCGAGCGGCGTGGCTTTGTCCGTTTCTCTCCCCCATATGCCACACTTTTTATTGTGATTTCATATTAAATTAGTGTCGGAGTGTGAGTGAGGAGCGAGACGTGGAAAAATAAAGGATGGCGTCGTCTTTCTTAATGTGCCTTATTAAGAATGACGAAATTTCGGTCTTACCCGAATAGCAGTAGAAAATGGGTATTGATTTCGTCAGATTTCTTGATTTGATTCTAATTTTCTTGGATTCAAACTCACAAGGAAACGAAGACACAAAATCAGAAATGTTTCAGTGTTTAAGAGCATGTCGAGAAACACTGTTTCCATACTCATGGACTGCAATAGTTTGGATGTCGTGCAGTTTTCTCTGGCTCCTATGGAGATCGGAAGACAAATATTACTATCGAAAGTCATCAGCATCAGTTTTACGAACAGGATGCCATTCAGCATAGCCTTCAAAATGGTTTGGTGAGAAGTAGTTGGTACAGTACAATCAGGTGTGTATTTGATCCAAGAGATAGATGAGAGGACATTCCAGGCACAATGATGAAGGCGTCAGTAAATATTGTCTAACACTAAGTAGTAGTTAGATAGTAGTTTTTAGGCATGTTTAATTTCTTAAATTATAGACATAGGATAGGATAAGATAAGATAGGATAGGAGAGGATTCACTAGGTGTTGGCGGTGTGGTTATTTGCTGTTTTCCACTAATGATACTGATAACACCCTGTACACATAAAGATTTTCCCTGAGAGACGTTTTTGTTAGATTTATGTTAAAAAGAATTTCTATATTTCTTATGTAACCTAAAGTTTTCCTAAACTACGGTAAATCGAATAATGTATTTGAAATACTGTGTGTTTTAGTATTGTTCTTTTTAGTTTTAAGTCTACTTATACTTTATTATAGTAAATTTTCATATTATTCTTCCAATTTCAATAACAAAATAATCATAATTCCTTAATCAAGCATTGAAAAAAATGCTTTTCGAAATGCTCCTACTCATTAGAGCATTTTAGCACTGAAATTCTGGCTAACTCTACGAGAATGTCAGTGGAACTCTGTCTTTTCGTACAGTCGGTCGCGCTGTTGTTGAATAGATTTCTTCCCTATGTAGGGGTCGCCGTCCGCATCGATACTGAGATGCAATTTCCGTGCTTTGTTGGAAATTAAATCAAATAAAGGAAGAGGGCGGGGCTGGGGGTCGGAGTGTGCTGCGAAGCCTCGATGGTGTACGGAGGGTGGGGGGAGCTGGCTTCTGCCTTCGCTATCGTAGTCGGCGTGTGAGTGCGGCCAAGTGTGTATGTGTGTCATGGAGACAAATTGTATCGCATGTGGGACTGGCAGGAGGCAGACCCTCGCTCCGGCCCATCCCGTCCCGCTCCGTTCGCGCACAAAGCCAGTGCTGGCAGCCGTTCCTTGGAGTATCGCGACGCAACGACTCCAGCCCGCTCGCCTTAGTATCCAATGACACTTAGACGCTGCGGCGAAATCGCACTCATGCGTCCTTGATTATGGCTGTCGAAAAACGTATACAATACGACGAAGACGAGGAAGATTAGCCACCATTGTTGTTGATGTCCTGCAACAACAACTGCAGCAGTGGAAGTAACATCAATAAAATCATAATTGTGTTCGAAATATTGACTCTTAGATCTTAGTCTTAAATCCGCCTTAAATACCTTAGAAAGGTACAGAAGGGAAACTACGTTATTTATTGTGCCACCAAAAATTGAGTTACCTAGAGCTGTACTATTGTCTGTTGGTACGGTTCCAATTGGCACGTTTATATTTTGCGATTGTTCGTTGGGGCTCTAGTTGGGGCCTTCGAGCTTTTAATCTAGTACAGACCGAACCGAATTCGGGTTTCGGATGCTTTGCTCGAAAGTGGGAAGCAAATGAGACGCAATCGATGGAAAAGAAACCCACGTCATCGCTTTTGGAATGGCAAAAGGGCTGAAAACGGAACACATCCGCCGGTGTTCTGTGCGAACGAAGACCGGTTTCGACATTTTCAAATTTAGTTATTACTAACATATGTATTATTAGTTAATACCTCCGATTTTTAAGTTCTTTAATACTAAAGGGAACGGTTATACCCGAAATATTCAAAGCGAAATTGGCAAAGCAATCTATTGTGAAAACAAATTAACCAAACCAATCTCCCTTAATTTTCAGACAATTCCGACGATTATAGACATTTAATATTAGTTGTTCACGAGGATACAAATAAATATCTAAAGTTGACATCTTCTCCTTGCTGTTCCCTTCCTTCGTTCGCCATGATTTGGATCTTATATGAAATGATAAAGAGACAAGCTCACCTCCCATTTACAACAAAACGAAAGTATGTCTACGAACGGTGAAAATTTAAAAAATCGTCCAATCGAAGCTTAAAGAAAATGGTCCAGTGGACCACGCAAAGTAAAGTTTTAGAATTTGGTGTATTAAATTAAGCTCGATAGAACTACTTCACAGGCCCAAGCTAGAAAAGACACGCCCACTGAAGGGACTTGTTCATGCGCTTCTGGAACAATCTCTAGGATTGTGGCTTTGTCATGAATAGTTACTTCGATCCAGTGTCGACGTTCAGGCGCCCTCAGTCCCTGGTCCGAGTGACCGGGGGACCAGAGAAACAAATTTTAAGGAGGGCCCGGCGGCCGGGTGGGTTTCTCGAGAAGGACTTCAATAGCGGGCTGCGGAGGCACGTTGAATTAAAATTTAATTCTTTCGCAAACAACCACCGAGGTCACACATACACACGCACGCAGCACAGGACGGGTCTCGCAGGTCTCTACACAAAACACGAGCGACGAGTCCCAACGTGGGACTCATTAAATATTTTTATGGCGAAAATAAACAAGAACGAATTCGGCAAAACTTTTGAGGTCGGGGCCGCCCATGTGCGTGCCGAGCCAGTATAGTGCAAGCATTACTAGCATCTATACATCTCCGACGTGCTGCGTGTGTATGGATTCGGCAACAAAAGAATCGCTCTCGAGGCTTCTTTTGGCGTCGAATAGCTCACGGGACTCGGGACTCGCCGTCCTGCCTCCGTCCCGCCACTCGACCCGCGCCCTGTCGCTCCGTCGACCCACCCTCGCCTCGGCAACGCCACCCTTCGACCCCCCACCCCACACTCGGCTCCGCAAGGGAGACAAAGTCAATCATTTATTATGGTTATTTTTTCCAGAGGCGAGGCAGAAGAAGTTGCAAAGAAGAAAGCACGATGCCAGAAAGGAAGAAACCGCAGAGAGCTGTACATACACACGCGCACACACACAGCCAACCAGGCACCACATAGACGCAGGCAACTCAGGAGCGCCCTGTCGCTCGCAGGGAGCGAGCGAGACAGGGACAAAGAGAGACAGCCACACAAAAATGGCGCACAAAAACATAATGAAATATTCCTAAAAAAACGAAGCCAAGACAGCCCGGCGCTCACTCATGCAGAGCCGGGACAACCCTTTTTTGCGGGCCACCCCCGTCCGCGCGTCTCCAAGAACCACCCAACCCTCGGCAAGCAGTTGGCGTGGAAGCAGGATCTAAGTCGGTGGCGGCGGCGGCGGCGGGGAGAACGTGCTGCGGACCAGGTGAGGCGAGGTCGGACGGCGACGGTGGCCCGGGCAGGTTGCCTGTGAGTGCCTTGAGGATTTCCGAGTCCTCAAAGTCAGGCCGCATTGCAGCGACGACGGGCGAGAGCTAGCCTGACCTCACCCGAACAACGCCAACCTCACGCGCCAACCACCCTGCCCAGACCCAGACCATAACACCGAATTATCCTTTCCTTATCCGCCTGCCTCTTGGCTCTACTCCTTTGCTTCTCGTCGGACAAAGGGGGTTTCCACACTCCGGAATTTTTAAATGGCTTCCGCTGTGGCGCCATTGCGGAGTAAAATTCCAAATTATCCTAAGGATTCCGGTCCTGAGTGTTTTACCGACAGCGTCTGGGTCGTCGTCATCGGCAATGTCCTATTGGGATTTCTGGGATCAGGAGAGGTTCAGTTATCCTTCAGTGGATCACTGATCCTCTCCTGATCCCAGAAATCCCAATAGGACATTGCCGACGACGACCAGAATCTATGTTTTCGGGAACTACACCTGAACCATCTGAACGACTTGTAGTATCTCCCAAACTGCAGTTTGGGCTCAATCAAGGGCTCTTATCAAGGCTGGTTTTTTGCTGGTTCTTGGCTCTCTGAACTCAGTTTTTGCGAGGTGGAAGTCGCGTTTTGCTTGTAGGAAATCCCTTTTAGCATCGGAATTATGCCTTCGTTTGACGGAACTCACCATGAGGTGGTGGTTGCGAGGACTGGGGCGTCGGTGCGCACACTCGGGCGGTGCGGGGGAGGCCGCGACAAGACGGAACACCAGGGCGGAGGACGAGGACGGAGAACGTGGAGAGCCGCAGCGGATTTCTTAAGACTCGAGCACGAACTGCGCTTGGTCTCGTCGCGTCTCGAGCGCAGCCAGAGACATCGAACGCTATGCTGGTTGGAAACGAGAGTTTATTTTAAAAAAAATCTAAATTTTCATGACGAATGCCGAACGTTCCCCAGAGAGTCCAAGTATATCATTGTGGAAGACGTGAATCAAAAGGGCTCCAAAGAAGTCGACTTCCCGTCAAACCGCGGCCCTCGCCGGTTCGGTGCGAACGCTGCCTGAGCGAACACCTCGACCCACTCATCCACGACGCGGCGGAGTCTGCGAAGACACGACTCGGGCAAAGATCCGAATGTGCTCGAGTCGAGTCTCACGGCTGTGGCTGAGCGGCACCGAAATCATGTCGGGCGGAAGGAAGAGTGAACGAGCGAGCGAACAGAAGAAAAGACAGAAAAAACCCATCCACAACGAACTGGTGGAAAAACGGACGGACCCGAGGAGCGGCGAAAAATGAAATGAAAAATGGAGGAATCCGAATCCGCTCAAATCCCCATCGCAGCCGCACCGCCGAGGACGTCGGCAGCCGTGGCTCCGCACCGGCTGCGTCTCGTCCAACCAGGGCTTCGTCGTGGAGGCAGCCAGTCAGAGCAGCGGCTCTGGGCGCGTCGCCAACCACGACAGCGCTAAGAAATGTTTTCACTTTTTATTCTCTCCTTTCTTTTGCCTTCCCGAGCTCCCTCCCGCGCCACAGGCACCCTTCGGTCCCCATCCCTCATCCTCTCTCCATGCCAGTTCCATTTCGTTGGCTTCTGTGACGTTCTTTTCGGCCCCGCGCTTTGTTAGCACGCCCGCACCACCCACCGACCTCGCCGGCCAGAGACGAGAGCTGCCGAGCTCTTCCCGGCCTCGGCCCGGTCCGCCCTCACCGACACCCGGTTGGGCCCACCCACATCGTCGCCGCGCCCGTCTTGGCCGTGGCAGCGTTTGATTCCCCACTGACCTCGGGTGTGGCGGCTCCGCGAACGAACCGAGCACTCGCAGCGCTCTGCGGCCAGCTCGCGCCGCCCGAGCCACATGGCCGCCACGGCGTGAGCTCGGGATTAGACGGCTCGGGATGGTCGGGGGCCGGCGGGTGTCGCGTGTGGGGTGTGAGGCGTGGGACGTGGGGGGCGTGGGTGTATCTAAATAAGAAATCTCTCTGAAATTTGTATGCGCGACATTTTCTTCGTTTTCTTGCTGCTTCTTTATCTTTTCGTTATCCCTCTTCTACATAATTTCCTCAAGATACATACACACGTACATATACCCAAAGAAATGTATATATATGTATGTTTATGTATATAAAAGGGAATTTTACACATCAAAGGAGGGTTGAATCATAAATTAGTTTTCTAGGTTTTTTGTTTTTGTGGTTGTTGTCCTTTATTGTTGTTGTTGTTATTATTGTTGTTTCTCCCTCGCCGTCTTCGGCCCACTTGCTTTTTGTCGTTTTCGAGCTTCTTGGGAAAAAACGTGTTTGTATTTTTCGAGCTACTTGCTATTCCTGCTTGTTATTCTTCCTTTGTTAGTTCGTAATTACTCCGACGCTATGAGAGCGACTTCGCCCCCAGCACACCCGGAACCCCTCCGCCACCCCCAGTCACCAATACACCCTCAACCCTCGACCCCCACCCTGCTTCACGTTCTGATTCGCTTTATTTTGAGCTCGCTTGCGCTCAAATAAAACAAAATGTCGTTTGGTTTTACAACCACCTGGTGGTGGGGGGGCCGGGGACTCCAGCCGCCTGCTGCGCGAGAGGGGCAGAGGTCGCCATGCAGGGGATTTGGGTTGCGCTTGAGAGCTCGATTTCGCACCGCAGGTCCTGGAAAATCCCGAACAAGAGGCTTCTCTCGGGACGCCGGAACAAAAACAAACACGGCCGAGCGGCAGAGCGAGAAGGAGATAGAACGATGAAGTGTCTGCGAAGTCGCCAAGAACGACGAAAAAAGCACGAGCCCGGCAGACAGATGTTCCATCCGCAGATCCGTCTGTCCAGCCCACCGGCGACGGACGTGCGGACGAACGCCCATCTGGCTCGCCTCTCGCCGCCGGACGGCGCGTGGACACGTATGTTAATCTGAACTATTTTCAATTAATCGGCACAGACCCTTCTGCTGCCGACGTCAGCTGCCAGGTGCCGGGGCGACAACGGAACGACGGACGGGTTTCCGGCGGCCGAATGCTAATCAAAAATCCGGAGAATCGCCCTCAAAAAGCGAACACGTACTCGGAAGCGTCCAGCTGTAGGGCTCGGGCCGGGCCGGCCGTGGACTCGGATGTGTTTCGGACACTTCCAACAACAACAAGAATAACGAGTACAGCAACAACAAGAGCAAACGGCAACAAGTCCAGTGAGATTCGAAACAAGATCCGTATGAATGAATTTCGCTTGCTTTTCGAATTTTTATCGGTCCTAGTTTTTTCGAGAAAAATCCGGTCGCGCAGGGAGGGTGGGGTTGGTAGGAGAAGCTTTGAGCCTCGATTTGCCGGACGCAGCAACGCACAGGACGTGGCGAAACAGGTTTCGGTTCCCAGCGGCAGCCCGAGTAGGACGAGTAGAAGAACGATAACCGGTTGCCTTTGTGTCCTCTCGCCCAGGACACGACGCCGCTGACGAACTGACCACAGTCCAGCCAAGGCACTAACAACAATAACAACTCCGCATCGACCTCCTAGACAAAGAAGTCGAAAATCATCCTTTTCTGCTGTCGCCAAGAAAACAAAAACCACCGGCGTCCACTCGGTCGCAGCACGACGGACGCCTTAAGGAACTCCGGGACAGCGGTTCCCACACTCGAGCAACGGTCGGTCCTTCAGGTAATCCTTCTGCTTGACCGCTGGTCAAGCGCTGGACCTCGTCTCACCTCGTTTCGTCTCTTCTCGTCTCGTCTCGGCAGAGGACCGGCACCGGGACCGGGACCGGAACCAACCCCTTCCCGAGGGTGGCTCGGGCCAAGCGCACATGTCCTCCGAGGCGACCGCGTGCGTTCTTTCGCACTGCGTGCGAGACCCAGAGGCATTCTGACATATTTATGAAGCGTTTGACAGAGAAACGAGTGCCGCTCGTGAGACGAAAACTTCTGGCGGTGTTTAAGGAGAGCGTTGACTGAACTCGATGGCACTTGGTACACAGTATCGATGCCTTCGCCTTCGAATTGTTCCAGGGCAGTCGTCCATGGCACTTCCTTGCATAACAGTGTTCGGACCGATCGCGGTATTTGTGTAATTATGTGATTCACGCGAGATTCGCTTCCTGGATCGAAGAGGAAACGCTGAAATTTTCAGAAGCACCATTCGAACTTAAAGTACCCTGTATTAGGAAATATATATGGCCAACATCTGAGATTAATCGAAGATTTCAATTTTAGACGGAAATGCAGATTAATCTGTCAGGGGACTCCTGAGAACAATCTTTATCTCGGTCGAATCCCTTCGACGAATGTAGATTGTATTTCGAATTTATAGCTAATAAAATCTTGAAAAAAAAATGCCATTGTAATTAATGTAATAATATATGTATACACCCAAAACAGCCACTTTCGATTTCGGTTTGCACATAAAACATCGACTTTATGTACAAAACTCAATTCTCGAGCCGAGGGAGATTTTCCAACCAACCCCTCTCAACTTACACTCGACCCAAATACAAATGATGAAATTCTGCGTTTTTCTACGATTTTACAATAACTGTACTTTATTCATTACATTCGCCATTTTGACCGATTTTCGGTCAGACTTTTGGGAGAAACACAAAATGCTGCCGTCCGAAAGGGTAGAAAGTTATTTGATGGAATTTGAAAAATTTATATAAATATATCGGATTTGATTTTTTCCAAAATTTGTTTCAATTCGTAGACATTAATTCCTAACCACTACTGATTGAACGACGAATGTATAAAAACCCAATGTCCTCTTACCTCAAAATCTGATGAACAATCGACAGTCAGATCATACTAAACATCTTGCAAAAGATTCGTAAGAATATTTAGCCCGAGTACTGAATCTTACTTGTGTTATATTACTATAAATTAATTACATAAATCAATAATTTAGACCTCTTCACATGGGGTTTGGGCTTTAGGGCTGCAACATTCACCAAAATTATAACGTCAGTGTCCCGCCTAAACGGGTCGTCAGAAATTCCATCAATGTTTTAATTTTGCCTGCAATAACACTCGATATAGCATTTAGGGATCTGGTAGGGAGTATCTGGTTCAGTAAAAAATCTTGTCGTTAAAATATTTAAATTTATTGCACACGTTTATAACCGTTCCCTGGGGAAAGCGTGAAACATGGAACGAATGGTGTTTAAGGACAACGCAATTCCTTCTACCATGCACGAAATTTAAATTGTTTCAAAAATACTGCTCTGAATGGTGTCTGAAATACAAGTCCGATTTGGGATAGTGTAGGGAAATATAGTGTTTCTAATAGCATTTGTTAGGAGAGAAGTTTGTTAATATGCAAATTGTTAGAAAACTTACTTTATTTTTTTAAATACACACTGAAATCGAGTGGTTTTCGGCAATAAGCAGTTAGACGCAGACGTATTGAAGGTTCGAGAAGTCGTGAACTCGATAATTCATTCCCCATCCTTTGCGAGGAGCGAAGGGGAAGCGCTAAGCTCAGACCCCCCCATGAGGAATCGCAAAGGGGTCCTGAAAATGAGTATTAGTATTTATATATACCGTAATATATATAAATATTTTACGATTTGCAATAGCGCCTTTAGTAGTTTGTGCTATTTTTACGTTATTAATTACGTTTTATGTATCTAGTCACATACAATCCCATGTTTCCGAAATTAGAGCTTGTAGGAATCCACTTTGTGTGAATCTATTTGTGCTTTAAATAACTAATAACTTGATATGATATGATAACTTGATCAGAATGATGGCTTTAAAAGTCTATGTTTTCCAACAGCTTACCCCGAACAAGAAGAACAAACAGGTTTCAAGTTTAATCAGGTGGAGTTCTTCATTCGACGAATCGATGAATTACTGGCGTCAAATCGATCCTGATTAAATGGATAAAATGTGTCCATGGTCAGCCAAGGTTTAGAACCTTGGGTTGATTAAGAGGTTTTTAACACCAAAAATATACAAAAACGCTATTCCACAAACAAAAATTAGAAACTAATTTTATATTCTTTTATACTTTTGAGTTCTTTTGAGTTCTGTAATGATAATTAAAAAATGCTTTATATACAGTTCCAAAGTAATGCGGTAAACACAGCTTGAAAAACGCCAAGTCAAACAACAAAGCAGGTGATGAAAGACCCGCGTTACGGCCCCCGACCCCGATGCCAACCTGGACCCCGAGCTCCAAAATTTCCCACATAAATCAGGGAGGGCGCGGGGTCATCGTTACATTGACGCTAAGCTGCGTCACTTAATTTTTATTCCGCATAATACACGAGTCCCCACCTCGACCTCGACCCCGCTCGCAGTGACCGCGTGTGGCCGGCAACAGGTGTGGAGGGGGGTGGTGGTGCAGGGGCGGGTCGCATTTTGCTCCCAACGAGCCAATGAAACCAAGATTTACACGGAGTCGCAGGAAAACGACCGTGATGCCGACGGGCATGGGCTGCATCGGACGAGCAGCAGAGAGGCTGTGACCGGGACGTTCTGCAGACCCCACGTCTGTCCAATCATTGTTGTGATTTACCGCTTGCGACGATTCCTATTTTTTCGCCGCTCTCTCGTTGGCGCTCATTACTCCCAGTTTGTGTGTTTTTCCTATACCCTCGGGTGGTGGAGGGCAGGGACGAACAGGCTCGACGACCAAATCACCCAAAACAGCAATCGCTGGAGCTCCGGCGTATCGGCGCTGATGAGGGATTCCGCAGACATGTTTTGTCCGATTTTTACCGCTCCTCGTCGTGCCGCTCGCCGACCTCCGTCCCCAAGTCCCAGCTGACCCGGCGCCTGCTTTTAATTGGAAACGGCTCGGATGTGGGAGAGGATCAGGCAGATAATTGATGGCATGTTGTGAGCCGATGACGACGGTTGTTCCTGCTCCTGTATCTGTTGATTGCCGTGTTGTTGCGACGTTAATACGCCGGTGACGAGGACGAGGCCGAGGACAACAGCAACAGCCCCTCAACTAACTAAATGCGGTGCACCACAGTCTGTACAACAACACAGCAGGCGGAGGGAAGCCAGCCTGGACCTGCCTCACGGCCGCGAGGACACCAGGGCGTCATTTGGAACTTATATTTCCTCCCAGCGGCTTTCGACATTTTTCTTATTAGCCTGTTAACCGGAGCCGGTGTCTTGAGCTGAGGACAGCCGCGATTCAATTGTAACTAAACCAGCGAAGCAATCAATTTCATTAAAGTTCATTAACTACCACCCGGGCCCCTTCGTAAGGCTACTTATTTGCCTGATGCTACCACTGCGCGCTGACGGCGGAGGCCTCGGGGCGCTGTATAGGAAAAAATCTGGACTAAAAGAATGCTTTTGTTTAAGCCAGCTGCATTTTCCACTCATTTTCTCCGACACTGATATGTGATATGAGATGAATTTTAGCAATGAAATCTTTCTATTTACAATGTTCGGAAATTACTGAATTAACTTTTTGATTTTCCCAAATAACTTTTCCATTTTCTGAAGCCTGCTTGAAAATTGTCTAATCGGTGTCGCTTAAAACCTTACTTTCTCTAGTAGAACTGTAGGTGTAGAGGAGAAAATTTGCTTCCACCCTTGAAACCGGCCCGCACCAATCTTTGAGGTGATGTTTCTGTTTCATAGTTGCTGTTTCAACATAGGATATAAAAAAATTCTGGTGGTCGTTAGCAGAACCTAACACCTTTTCGACTCAAACCCTAGATTGGTTTGTGCCGCAACTATAAGTAGAGTTTCTAATTAAGAAGCCACTGGCGGAGCACCCTGTGCTCAGAAATACAGTCCACACTTTTAGTGTGGATAGTGTTCCGTTTCTTTACATTATATGATATATTATATATATGAGTAGAAAATGGAATTTTTTATAAATTGATATTGCTCCATATAACATTGAGTTACAACTATATTAATAAAAAATAATGCCATTTCTCTTCATAATATTTGATAGTCTTTATTAAATGTTCCACTTTCCATGATCTGCATCATTTTTAGCTTTAGTTTCTTGAGGATATCCAAAGAATCTAATATATGCTCGGATTGGTATATGTTAGCTTCGGCAATTCTCTGAGAAATCTCCGTGGCGGGTGAAGAACGTCAAATTGACTGAATCTACGCGGTAATCGAAGTGGATGTCCGTAAATAATCCGAATTATATGTAAAAAATTAATAAACGAAGATATAAAAATGGACGAGTAGTGGACGGGACGAAAATGGACAGCAACTAGGACGGCAAGTACACAGCCGCAATTTTGAAGGACTTAGTTTCTTTTGAAAGCGGTATGCCGGGCGCCAACAGGATTAGGTGGAAGATCCACAGTAGGATAACTCTTGCCAGCTGGTTCGACAAGATCTTCGGACCTGTCATCGTTGGTGCACACGATGGAACTGTAGATGTGTAAAACACACGCCGACATGTCGGTAGCCAAGCGAATTAAATCCAACGGCTTTCCTAGCGATTGACGTCGGCTTATAAAACGTCGTAAACTTTCCATATTATAGTTGAAAAAAGCGATGTTTTGTTGCTATTGTAAAATTTCAATCAGAACGAATATGTATATATGAAAAAATATCTTTCCCACTCAAAATATATTAAATTTAAATCACTGTTTAAGTCACTGTTTAACCCATAAAATCGAATGTCAACCTTATGTCCAAACGAGGAGGTGTGAAGAGTGCGAATCTATTCTTCTTATTATTTTCTTAATTTAGTTTGTGATTGTGACTGACTTTTTGATTTCCTGAACACAGTTTCTGATTTTCTTAAAGAATCAGCAGCTTGCTATGTATATTACATGAAATGTAGGCATTTATAAAGAGCAACGTTAAGGAGCACAGATCCATTTTTCATTAAGACAATATGATTTTCATCAAGGCTTCCCTGCAAAACGTCTGAATGAAACCGAATTGATTCAGTTCGAATCAAGGGGTCGTATGAACAATTAGGCTGTGTTTCCGCTGAAATTTAGAAAACCTTAGAGTACTTAACCCTGAGATGGAAAGCTGCGAATAATGCAGGTCCTTTTGAGCACATGATTGCACTGACGGCTCTGCTTTGGGGTTTCTTGCCTTTTTTAGTTTTGGGATGAACGTCTGTAGGCAACGAAAGGGGATTATTCTTTATTAATCCAAGAAATATGACAAATTCTATATAGGAATCCAAATGTACAAATATATGTATATGAAACACAAACACAAGCGAAGACATAAAGTAGGAAGAAGTCCACGGGCCTACCTAGGCCAGTAGGCGACGTTCGATGTTGGGACAGTGAAAACTGCTCGTTCTTTCTGCCAATTAAAGCGTATTAACTAAACCAGAATTTTAAGAGAATTAAGAGAATCCAAGCAAAAAGAAACCTGCATGTCTATGCCGAAAGTTGCGTCGGTTGTCCGTCCAGGGTTAAACAGCCCCAACGCCCTGCAAAGCGAGCGGGGGAGACGGGGCGCTTTTGTGTGCCGCGCCGAGCAGATCGGAAACTGCTAGCGTGGCCATTTTTCCCGCCATTGGTGCGACCAAGAGTTTCTTCTTCGTCTTGGAAGACGTGTCGTGCTTGTGCCGAAAACCACCACCGAAGTACGTGTTGCGCCCGCTGTGTGCGTGTGTGTGTACGTGTTGTTTTTGTAGTTTATCATTCATAATGAGCAGCAGCTCAGTGCTGCACCCGACAGGCGACGCGTGTCGTGGTGGTTGTTCCGTCGACTGGCTATGTACTTGTACTTGTAGTTGTACTATGTTTGTGTTTGTTATGCTTGCCGCATACATTTTTTGACGCTGCAGCGTGGCGGATTTTTTCAAGGAGACACGCGGTCGCTACGCTATTATGTTATTCCTGCAGAGCCAGGACACGCCCAGCGCTGGCTGTGGTCCGCGACGTGCACGAAAATAGTTGCGATGGCGGTGCGTAGAGAGAGAGAGCAACAACAACTGCCAGCCACTACAACTACAAATACGGCGGCGTGTATTTTTGGGTAACGCCCATATGCTTCAGGATGGCGCTCCTTCGTTTTATCGCCGCTGCTCCTCCACTATTTCTTTGTGATTTCCACTCCGCGCTCCACTTTCTCTTCTTCTTCGGCTCTGGCTGCTCCTTCGCTTCGATGTTAATTCAAATTTGTCGAGAAACCGTCTGCGGAGAAAAGCTGAGAGCGAGACCAAATAATTGAAAATTTAAGAATACTCCACAGCAATATACTTTTAAGAATCACTTAATTAAAAATTATGTTTTTGAATTATTTTTAGGTCTGGTGAAAATTAAATTTTTAATTCCAGAGAAGCATTTTCATTTGGAATGCTTCAAGACTGGGTCAACGAGTTTCATTCAAACTTGAAAGATGACAAAAAGAGTTACTAGGAATTAATTCCATTATTTGAAAAAAAAATTCGAGATTGGAATTGGAATTCTAATTTTCTAAGTTCTTCTAAGTTCTAATTTCTCCTTTATATTAAAAACTGGTAATATGTAGTGGGAAATTGGAAAATTTTTGATGCACTTTCGTTTGATAAATAACAAATAACAATTAATAATTAATAAAAAAATCGTTGCTTCGAAGTCTTCGTAACCTATAAAAGATTCTATAATAATACTACATAATTATTCAAATAAGTTTGCAGGTAGATATTGCTTTTAATAAGAAATCGATTCTGCACGATATAATAGATATGGTTCGACATTCGCCCAATCTTCTTGACAATATCTTCTAAGTTTTTTTCCATTTTAGGGAAGATTCCATATATGCTTGGAGCGCAATCTCTGATCAGGTCTCAGGTGGTATTTGGAGAATGTAACGACAAGCTAATATTAAAGTAATGGGCCGTTTCCTTAGGTGATCATCTAATGTAATAAACAATGTCTCTGCCCAATTTTGAGGCAATATATATACTCGACTATTTTTTAGTTCATTATTTACTAGACTCCAAGGAGCCTCCACATACTAAATTGTTTGTCTAACCGTTGTTCTCAACGAAGATTTCTGAAGAAGAGACCAAATCCAGTAAGAAATTCGGAAGATTTCAATAAAGACAAGTTCTAGTTATGAATAATAAATAACTGAATAATAAATAACTTAACAGTAAATGATCATTTCTTGTTGATGTAAGAAACAACAATATATAAGATATACAAGTGTGCATTTAAATATTTTCAAAATTCTCGCTGCTTTCATCATAGCATTTTTAACATGTCATTTCTACCAACAAATTATGGGACGGGACTCAGAAAGTAAAATTTTTATTACAGTCATATTTTATGTTTGGGTTTGAATTATTTTAGAATAATGAAAGTAATTTTCTTTTACTTTTAATAAAAACCATGCTAAAGGGGCTAAGAAAGTGAGTGCAGTCTTCAGGGCTTCGGGGAAATTTAAATTTGAGCGAAACGCAAGAGCGAGAAACATAAAGCGGCCGCTTTGATAGAGCCTTGGGGCTGTAACTCCTCGGCTGGGGGGTCGGCATCCAGCAATCGCTATTGAAATTCTCCCACGAATCAAAACTTGAGAAATATTATGAGAACATAGTGACAATAATATAATTTTTATATATAATTTTTTATATAATTTTTTATATAATTTTTGAAATTAAAAAAAAAAAAACATTTTTTTACAGTAATACTGTTGGTACATAGTATATTAAAATATATTATAATTTTTAATAAATACTTAAATACTTATTGTATTAATTGGAAATATGTGCCAGTGAAAAAATCCATAAGGCAAATGGAAGGAACAAATGGTAGAATCTTTCGAATCAAGCGCTTTCGTTGAATTATCAAAAAACTTCCAAGGTCGACCTAAACTGTTGTATGATACATTATTTTATTATATTTTACCTCATTGCATTCATCTAGAAAAGTTTCATCAGACGCTATTTTCGTTATTGTTGTTATTACTATTATTACAAAATGTGTTCAGTTCCACATTCGCACACGTTGATCTAGTACCACAGTTTTAGTTTTTTTAGTATTTTCCGCGATTAATCGATTCGAATGCACTTCCTTTCATGCTGTAGGTCGCGTTTCAACTGAACCAAAGGTCGTCGATGAGGGCTGAAATTCAACAAAAACTCACAATATCAATAACTAACCTGAAAAAGGAAAACAGAAAACGTTTCTTCTTAAATCTTCAAAATAGTTTCTCACAAAAACAAGTTTTTGACACAAAAACCTCTTGGACTCGGTCGAAGAATGCAACCCCTTCGCAGCACTGACTGAAGAAGTGTACGAAAGACGAAAGACAAGACAGGCGACAAAAAAGGCAGACGGGCGAACAAAAGGCCAGCAGACTGACCAGCGGCTCGGACGGATGACAATGGTCGAGGGATGGTTGGCTGCATGCAAAGTATGTGTGCGAGTGTGTGTGCAGCGGTCAAGAGGACAGTTCCAGCAGGATTTTGTGAGAAAATTTTAAGAAAAAACTAGTTTTTATTCGGTCGGTCTTGACCGAGAAAGACTTGTGAAAACACACAGATAAACTGGAAATTGTTCTCACGTTCGCCTCAAGTCGAATATCTTCGGAGTTCGTAGACACCAGCAAACGGACGCATCAGAGGTTCAAACTCGACCGCGTGCACCCGAATCGGCGACGCGAACAACGAATTGATTTTCTTCGACGAAATCCACGCCGAGAAGCGAAGCCGCCGCAGCGAATACAGGAACGCACCAAATCGGGCTTCAACTCGCTCGCGTCGCTTGCCGCATCGCTCGCGAGGACTTTTCGCGTGAAAAACTACTGCCAGATCAATGCATAGGAAATATCGGTATGTTTGACCAAATTCAGGCTCCCGGCTTCTTGTATGTTTCATAAGTGTTTGTGAAGTTTACTTCCGTAAAAAACATAATTTCTTAGTGTTCTAGTCTTTTCTCTGCTACATACATAAATACTTTCTTTTATTTTTCACCAATACATAAGTCGCAACTATTTTGATTAAATTGCTTTCGATATGACGATACTACTGTTTTGAGGTCTGTAGATACCCCACCATTGCATAATTAGAGTGATTAATGATTTCAACATCTTAAGGAAGATGTTGAAGTTTCGTAAAGTGAAGAATTCATTGTATTTTTTTACTATACATATATTTTACACAACTTCATCATCATTCGCAATTATCTGGGATTATAGTACACTGCTATTAAATTTATATATGTATATGTATACTTTTATTACAATTAATTACATTTATAACCATATATATCCATTCTCAATTGGCATACTCAGTTGTTCATTATGGTGAACTTATTTACAGAATTTCAAATTTAAAAACTGAATCCTAGTATAAATTAGTGTCTAAAGCTCTCCAGTGTGTATTCCTCAGTTGATATACCAAGGATCCCGAGCTACATGGAGCAGTTCCTAGAGGGCTGGGTGGGCGCTGGGCCGGGTAGGGTGCTCCGGCTCTGCACCACGAAATGTAATTTAATAGACGAATTTGAATTATTTGCGCGGGAGTGGAGAACGAGTGTACCACCCAAGCTTCACCCAATGCACCCTCCGTCCCGACCTTCGCCACAGCAGAAGCTTTTATTTAAATTACTCCGAATAAATTCGGGGGCATCGCGTTCTCCGCCCAGGCCGCGACGCGGATCCGAGACGACGGTTCGCGCCTACCTTCGCGCATGGACGGTGCACAGCTCACACGGGCCGCGTCCCATTGGCTCGGGCGCTCTCGTTGCGCCTTTTAAGAAGCTCAAAAAAGACGGCAGAGCAGGGAAAATGAAACGGAGCGAGAAAGGCGAGATGGGGAAGCAAACTTTTATGCCTCCTCCGTCGGCCCAAGATCCCTGGCCCGGGACTGCCGCAGCTCTCTTGCCCTGCACAGCACAGGCGGCGCCCTCGGAGCTCGGCGAAAAAGTGGAGATGCGAATAAGACAGACGCCGAGCCAGAAGACGCCGAGTTCGAGGGCGAGGGTTGCAAGGCGAGCGATGTAAAATAAGACAGAAGGTTACAATAAACCAGACCACAGACGCCCACCATCCCTCGACGAGCAGCGAGCAGCGAGAGGCGCGCTTGCCGTAAATTTCCACGAATGAGAAAGTTTTTCCCCATTGCGAATTTGTATTGCTTACGTTCTCTTCTGTCGTACATTTTTGATCTCGCTCGGCAGAGATCCCCACACACACATACGCCCCCATCCACCCACACACGCACGCACGAAGAAAGAGCAAAGCTAGTAGCTACTTAGAAACTTCGCTGAAGACGGGGTTCCTCCGCCCGAGCGCAAAAGATTGCGTGAAATGAGTTGCGAAAGGAAATGGAAGCGTTTCGCGGCGCCCGTCGTTGCAAAGGAAGGGCATTACAACAACAAAGGTCCCAGTCCCTCTCATACAGCCATGTACAGGCAGTACATAGACCCCGTTGAATATATCGATTAGAAATACATCAACAACAGCAATAACAAATCTAGTGGAGCGCGCTGAACGGGTGAGCAGCAGCGGGGTTGAGAAAAAGCCACTATTCGTCGCGCTAATTTTTTCCAGCTCACGTTTTCTTAACCAATCAGAAAAATCTTCTGAGAAAAGCTCTGAATTCTTATTGGCTGCTCGGAGTTTTACAATTTTCCGACGCTGATTTCGACTGATATCGCCGTGGCGGAGACGACAACGGCTACGGCGACGTCGCTGACGTAAAGGAGGAAAACGCTGCTGCGAAGGTGCTGCCAAAGAAGAAGGAGAAGAAGAAGGAAAAAAGCTAGAACGAACGAAGATGTCGGAGACAGAATCCCCGCCAGCATTTGCTGTTGCCGCTACGTCTCACATTTAAGACGAGCAACACCCCAAGCAACCATAGTCCTCCCTGCTCCAGCTACTTCATCTAACCGAGAAATAACATTAAAGTTGGGTTTCCCCATATAGGTGTACAGTGCCGGACGAAACCTCCTGGACATATTGGCCGATACAATTGAAAAAATGACAAACGCAATCCAAACAATATGTAACACGACAAACCTAATCGAATTATTAACTAAGAAATATATTTTAATCGGATATTATGTAATGTACCCAATCTTTGTAGTACTCTATGATATATCTTTACTGGGATCCTTGTTCAGTTTAAAGTATTCTCAATGGTCTGTCTAAGGGTCCACATAACTTCTTGCCCGTTCCTAGTATTGCAAGGAATGGGCCCATTTCTGGTGCGTTTAATACCCGAAAACTTTTCTAGTTCTTGAACTGCTGGGACGGCTTGGATGGGGTTGCTTACGTGGTAAATCTGCCAATTCAACGCCTCGTCTTGGAGGATGTTCTATTATAATTATCCTTTTCTGTCCTGTTTCTTGATACAAAATGATGTGCTTTTAGTTATTTTATTCTAAAAATGTATCTTATTGTTAAAATGCTAGATTTTAATATAGCTATTCGTTAAATAAATTAACTATCAATACTATTAGATCATTCACTGCGACCCTGTGCTCATACAATATATATACTTTTTTCGATATATCTTTTTCTTGAGGTGAAGTATCCAATTTTCTAATATCTATTATTATCCCAGTATTTCAACAAAGCAACAAATACTATTGCCCTACGTGCAAATAAAATTGGTGTTCGAACGCTGAAATTTAGTAGAGTTTTCAGTTGAATCCGCGCAAAGTTCTGTTCTATTCTGAAATATTCGATCGATTGGAGACATTTTTACTATGTTTCTCAGGTTTTGCAGACCGCTGTATGTGAATAGATATTTTGTCGGCAGATTATATAGTGCCGTATGTATAGTGCTGTGCAGCTCCATAAGAGGCATCCACGAATTCGCTATATCTCCCGCTTTCCCACTGTGCCAACTTCGCCACCAGCTCAAAGGTAGCGGTAATTAAATTTCTTACTCGCGAATGATTTCGACAGCGGATGGGGTTCGCCATGTGCCGAGGAAGTTTTTCCTGTGTACTTCGATATTAACAGAAAACTTCTAGCAGCGAGTAAGCCTCAGGAAATTAAATTCATTTGAGTCGATCATGGAGCTATCTCCGTCCCCAACCAGCCGACACTGCTCGCACCACCGCCAATGAGGTGGAATCGAGCTGTAGGAGGGGCCGAAACGTCGTAGAATCGTGCATGTGGCAACCTAAGGCTTCGAATTACAGCGGACCCAACCACGGCGGCAACGGCAACGGCTGGGGACGACGGGCGAAAAACGCGCTGGCTGGTTTCCCAACTTCGAAGCAGCCACAGTTGGCGGTGTAGGGTGGTGGTGAGGCCTGCACCAAATATCCGAAACAGGAAACTAGTTGGAGCGCAGCATACATAAATATATATATATATATATGAATATAATATAAAAACATATATAAATAATAATAAAAAGAATTATTAAGTATTGAAGGAAAATTGCGGGAATTGAGGGAAAATTGCTTTTACACGAATTCACACTTCAATCTAGAACTGCAAATATTACAGGGCTGCGCAAAATGGAAATACTACTTGTTTTATTCGAACATATTGCATATAAATTGAGGTTTCTAATTATACAAAATAGAGGAAGTGCTTACATTACCATCTATTGCAACAAGTAATTAAGTTGTAGAGCCCGGGAGCCGGCAGTGACCATTGAATATATATATATATATATATGGCTATATATTGAATTGGGTTATATACAGTTATATACAACTGGCCACAGCCGGCCATAATATATACCCAATTCAATACTTGAAATTGTGTGTTATTCAATATGAGGGTGCAGACATGAGGAATCAAGTAGGCGATTACTTGTAAGATTTTGCCTCAAGGTACACAATTAAGGAAACTGGGTAAAATCGATCTTCGGCATGCTAATAATATATCCTGTAATTCAATCAATTCGATCATGATACTGTGAGGTGAACTTTAGGGTAGTGGTGGAAAGGACCGAATACACAGGCTGATGCGGAACCGTCTATTACTTTTACCAACTAATTTTCATTCGGAAACGAATTTAAAATAAAGAAAACAGTGAAATCATCCGACAAGAAACTAAGTCGGAATGTGAATATAGTATCTATCCGATTTCATTCTACAAAAAACCACTTCCGATCAACAACAGTCCGACTTTCTACAACCGAAAACAAAATTCCACCCTTCAATAACAAAATTCCCAAAGAAAAAGACAGTCTTCCGACAACAAGAAAGAACACAAGTTTTTCTATAAAAATTATTTCGTATTTGGTAACTAATGTCGACTAACTCTAACTATTTAAATATTTCATATATTAAATAAATCAACTTCAATAAAAAAAGTTATAAATTAATGTAATAAGTTCATTTATATTAAATACATGATACGTAGATTCTACCAGCATGTCTTGAGAGCGAGCGTATCTACATATTCGTCATAAATCATTTTGGGACGTCGCAGTTGGGTCTTTTAAAGTCGGGTTTCTGCTTGAAGTTGGTGTAGTGTGTTTCTGTGTCTCCCCCTCGTAGTCAGGGCTCGAATAAAATCGCACACATACATGCAGAACGCACTCACGCACATTTCTAATAATCTTGGGACAAAGCGCTAAACTGCACATAAAGATGTTAATTTAATTAGTTCTCCGACCTTTTTAGGGACACGAAATATTTCACCCAGTAACATCCACCGGCCACGCTACCCCACCCGTTGCCGAAAGCAATCATTTTATAAGTATTCGTGTTCCGCACTGTGGGCCATAGAGTCGTGTGAGGGATGTGTGGGATTTTGGGCTTTTTCGGCGACCTTCAATGCTTGTCGAAGGTGGTAGAAACTAAGGTTTTCAGGTTTTACGCATCTCGAAATTCTCCGATGCCCATGACGTCCGGAAATGGACACCCTGCACATCCCGGGCAGCCCGAAAACTCGGGTACACTTGGGCGAATATACTAGCACCTATATTTCAGAATTTATCCCTCAATATTCCTTTGATTCCTATATAAAATATATATTTTTTAATAAAAAAATCATTATTTTTGGTTTAAAAACAGTTTATATGTTTATAAAAGCTTATAAACCATTATCATCATCGTTAAAATTAATATTAATCAAGAAAATTATGGTAAGTAATTCCTTCACATTTAAATACGATAATTTTCAATATATCCATCCAACTTGTGTTGGAGGATTCCAACTCCAGTACATACGCCCGCTGGCGCCGCTCTGCTTGGTGCCTTCGATCGATTGTTTAACAGTGCATGTTTGCCTCCGTCCCCGTCTCGTCCCACCCGGAGGATCTCCAGCAATTAATTTCATCTATTTCCTTTTTTGGGTCAATTCGCTTGCTTCTTAATCTGTTCATTGTACGTTGGTTGTTGGTGTCTTAGATTACATCGCATTTCCGTTTCGAAAATAAAAATCATTCCGAAGGATTTTCAATATAACATCACCCCGTCTGATCCCGGACACCACCTCGCCCACCCCACGGGTCCAGGGCTTCGGGATCCCGTGTCCTAATGGAAATCCTTATAAAAGGAATATTCCGAGTTCGCCTCAAACTGAACCTTCGTCTTTCTTCCCGTTGTGTTTGCGTGCCTTCTTTCTATTCTCCTTTCCTTCGTCATTGGAACCGTGGCTTGGTTGGGGTTCCTCTTTTTGTTAGTGTTCGCCGCGCTTACAATAAATACTGGCTGACATCTTTGAGATTTCGTGCTTACGTTAAAATGTATACACGACCGGGGCGTTGTTGTTGTTTGGGGTTTCTGAGCCCTTTTGCTCTCACCCTCGTCGCAAGGAAAATCAAATGAAGAAAAGCCACCCTTACACAGGCCTGTCCCGGTCCCTGTCACCGCACTCGACACCCCCACCGCCCGACATCGCCCATCTTGGAAGGAACCGACGCGCAAGGGTTGCTCGCGGCGACCATTAAAAAGACGACAGGCAGCAAAAAAAGTGGGCGGGCGTACGTGGGAGAGAGCTGATAACAACGGCGGTGGTGGTGGTTGAGCCGGAGCCGTCGACAAAAAGATGGCAGTTGTGTCATTCCAAAGGGTAGCTTCTTGACGGTAGTCGTCGGCCGGGTTGGCTGAGGGCGATGGTGGGCGGTGGGTGGTGGCTGGTGTGGATGCCATTATGGTGGAATTATCGAAGTTTGTGGAAGTTCTTAATGTATGCACGAGTGTGGCGTCTTCAACCCCTTCCTCTCCGCCTACGCTATTTAGGCCCATACAAGATTTTGAGCCCAGTACCGAATTAACGATGCTGGAGTTTTCTTGAAATATCCCTCGCCGTCGTTATTTTTCGTACTTCATCTCTGGAAAAAGATTGCGTTCAGATGAAACATGGCTGAACACCAGAATAGTTGGGGTTTGTTTGTACGACTGCATCCACAAACAACGTGTCATAGTGGAACTTAGAGAGGGGGGTGGAATGAAGACAAACAGCCGTAAATGTAGTGGAAAGAAATCTCAGACGCAAACCGCCACTAAACATTGAGATTGGTGGACATCTAGACTAAGTCAAGACACCGCATGGAACCTTTGGAATAGTTCCACTATTCACCGATAGAACGATATGTCCTAGAAAATGGGATTTCTCCAGGCGTACACACAGAAACGGTAGTTTTAATAGCGGTGAGCAGCGAATTTATATAATACTCGAGCGATGCCGAACTTTCCGCGACTTTCGACTTTCAAACCTTTCTTGAGATAATATGTGTTTTTTTCTTCTCGAAATTACTTTCGAATTCCGGAATTCGTTTTTGATTATCGGAGGACAAACTTTTTGTTATCTTAATTAGTTCTTGATTATATTTGATTTGCAAATTATTTTATGCAATTCAATTCTGCTTGAAAAGGGTGTAGTAAAAATTGGAACTGCTCATAAAAGGTGGAAAGCGCATATATAAATAAGTATTTGTCACGATCTTCAACAGTAAATGAATTTTTGAAAAATAAAGCATTTGGTTTTTCGAGATTCAAACGCGAATTCTCGTGCATTGTTCCTACTAAATTGGGGTCGGTTCTAGCTTAACGTCTGCCCCTCACGTACATAACCCGTTAGTAGATGCTGTGGCAGAGGTGACCCGTATGTTGGTCAATGTTGTGACCGTGGAAGAACTACTCGAAAAACTATAACTAATCGGAGTCGCCAGCCACTCGGGCCGAGGAAGAGCAGCACAGTTCTCGGAAAGAAATGCCAGTCTAGAGGACTCGACTCGTAGCCCTTAACGGCGAGACGTTTACGTGTTCTCTTAACTCACGTTCTCTCACTCTCTTCGCTCGTTTCAACCACAAAAATTACCCCTGAGTCGGCAGCGGATTCGCGTCGAAAAGGAGAGCGCGCTCGCTAACTCGCGGCGGGGAAATCGACTTCGGTTCCACTCGACGGCGAATTCGGATCTCGCCCCTCGCTGGCTGCTTATGCTGCGACGTCGTTTCCACTCAAAGACAAATCTCGCTCTCTTACATCAAAGATTCTGCCCACTCCCTCTGTCGCCAATCTGCGGAATCATTTTCGCCACCGCTCTAGTTCTGCAACGCGAGTCAAGGTTCGAGTTCGGGACGCGCTCGTTTCTCCTTCGTCCTTTATGTACTGTTGTTTTAATCGGAAGACGCGAATCGAGGTGAGCGATGTGACGATGACGACTTCAGAAATAAAAAGCAATAACAACTATCCTAGCCATTGAAAATTAATGAATGGATTTTGATTCTTTCATGATAGACTAAACGAGTCGACTGACTTCTTCCAGTAATATACGTTCCCAAAAGCCTATTCCTATTTTCATATCGTCCATTATAGGCCTTTATATGCCTACAACAACAAAGTTTCGTCATGATCAGATGATGGTTGTTTTGGCATCAAACCGACAAGACAAACTCCAATAAGATATAAGTGTCGTCCCTTTCATCTTTGAATTTGTAAACATTTCACCAAAAGTTGTGGGTTCCGCCCACCTTCCATGTCCAGCAAAAGATCAATAAGGCATATATTAATCGTGTATTAGCAAAATAACACAGCAAATGTGTATTAGCAAAATGCACATTCACAAAGACGGAAGATATCGCCCGACATACACGTACACAACCCATGCAGTGCACGTTTTATATATTTCTGCCAGGTCGTAGTAGTAAATTTTTACTAGTAAAATCAAAACCAAAATCGCTGTCAGGAAACATGGACGCAACATGCTAAAATAGCTTCCTATATTCTATTTTATGGAATAGACAGAAATCGAACAACCGGACGCCTTTGTTAGGCACTGTCCCCAAACCTCACAGAACTCGCCCTTTACCTTTTCCGCAAATCGCTTTTATTATATACTTTTGTTTTATACTTATGTACTTTGTACTTATAATTTTTATGTTCATTATGACCATCTGGTTTAAAAATTGGCAATTGTAATAGTTAGATTAGTTGTTATGAGAAATGTGATGAACATGTTTATTTGGAAAAGTTTTGATTAGTGTTTCGTGGTGTATTTTTTGTTGTTTCTTCAGGCGGCGGCATCCCTGACCAGTTGCTCCTCTCCTTCTTTGCCGGACACTCGACCAATTTTGCCTCCCTCGATCGAGTCCGACACGCGACGAAGTCTCGGGAAAAATGTAGAAGTCATAATTGTAGATCCTCGGCATTCTCATTGGGCCTATATTGGAATGGTGCGAATTCGTTGTCCATTTTCAATTGCAGTACAATCGAGAATGGGAAAACGAAACGAATTATATTTCATATTCCGGCGGCCACGGAGGCGGCAGACCTGAATATAGGTGTCGAACTGGAGCAGGCCAGAGAAGTGCGCGCAGCGAAGTGGGGGCCCTGGAATCGGTCTTTCAGGGTACGGCGATGAGAGCTCCGAGTTCCGAATTCTATTTCATATTCATTTTTCCTTCGGTTTAAATGCTTCTTTTATTCGAACTCTTGCGAAATCATCCCTGGCCGCATTTCAACCCACCTCCATTTTCTCGCCGGCCTCGGCCGCGACACCCCACACTCCCTCGGCCGCCGCCAGCAATAGTCCTGTGCTGGTGTCCCCTTGTGGAATGGACGAAATGGCGGAATTCGTCCAACAACAACACTATCACCACTAAAACGCAGGCGAATAAATAAATAAGCGATTCGGTTGGAGTTTTTTGTATTCTTTATTCCTCGGTGGCACAAATATATATAAAACACCCCGTGGCGTTTATGTAGTTCAGGCCGGGAATTTCGTCCATGTTTTTAAATTTCCGGCGTAGTCGGCGTTGCCACGGGATCCAGGTCTCACATCAGTCAAGTTTGACCGAAACCCTTCTTCAATTCAGTCGAAATTCAGGCAATTTTTCCAAAATGTCCATTTACTTGATTCCTCGATGATTTACCGATTTTGAGATAAGAGGTCATTGAGTTTTTCTACTAAAAATGCAATATATTTGCGTTGTCGACACCGCTTAAGAGAAAAAATAAATACGTTACGATACATTACAAATAAAAATCGGGCAAAATGTTCTGGACACAAGGAACTGATGAAGCGTTTTGAATTCAAGTAAATGGTAGTATTGAAAGTAAAGTTGCCAAAAGGATACTATTATTAGTGTTCGAATTATTTTCACGTTGAAATGATATGCCTCAATTAGATCAACTTAAATCCAATCAAGTTCTGTCAAAATAATAGTCTCTAGTCTAATAGTAAAAATTCACGCGAAGGCAATTTATTTGTTGGTTTTTCAGTCAAACCCTAGAAACTCAGTCAAATTTGAGGGAAACCCGGCTAAAAAACGACAAATCTGTGTTTTCAAGAGACTTAAAAATTCGAAAAAGAGATATAGGCATGAAGTAAAGGTAGAAAATATATGTGTCACGAAATCAAAAACCTTGCAATTTCACTATGCCGGATTCAAGTTTACGATTTTCTGAACACTGTTTCGATTTTCTGGAATCATATTCCGTTTTCTGAAGCGGTTTTCGATTTACTGATGTGTGCTTGATGTAGTATGTAGTTTTATGTAGTAAATGTGCAATCTCCAGCCTCGCCGAAGTCGAGGTATCCCTACATCGGTGGTGGGCGTGTCCATCGGCCGAGTTCTTCCGTTTTTGGCACGCGAACTCATGTTAAAGGATCTAGATAACACAAGGATCTCGTTCCCACGGTGCAATAGTTCGCCAGATATATAAAACTTAGCTTTAATGGACATAGAACCGATTTCGCCCCCTTTCCGTGCCCCTTATTATCGATATGAAAGTAAATACAAAACCCATTTCATGACCTGATGAATACCACCGAGTGCGGGGCGAAAAAATTCTTTAAAAAGTCGTGTTTTCTTTCTATTCTTCGCAACGTTTACGTAGTGTATCTGTATTTGCATTTGTTTAATCAAGTGAAAATTTTGAAATTCATTAAAAATTTAAATGACGATGCTGCATATCATGTCCTGCTTAAATCGTCCTTAATCCTCAACTAATAAATTTCTCATGGAACCTCGTCCAGCTCGGCACGGACGTTAGTTAAGTTGGCGAGGTAGGAAGTAGAACGAGAAGGAGCTGGAGCATGAACAGAAGCTGGGAGAGAAGCAAATGGGTGTAGAAAATGAGGAAGTGGACAAAAAACGACCAAGAGATCGCAAAGAAAACGAAATTGTTTTCCTTTTCTTGAGCAAGTCGAAGTTTGCCCACGCCTCCAGCGCTGACGCCACCACCCCACACCGAACGCCCACCACCCACTACCCACTACCCAACACCCCAGTCCCCTGCCAGCTCCGGTCCAACTGCCCCTGCTTTTGTGTTTAAATTACAGCAAAGAAGCAACAACAATAATAGCCTTTGAATTCAATGCCAAAACAAGTTCTTTAAAAGGCTTTCTTGACGTCCTGTCCATAGCGAGGCGAGGCGAGGCGCCTGCTCAGCATCGCCGTTAAGTGGAATCGGTGAGTTGCCAGGGAGCGGAACAGGCGCGGGAGCAGGGGGAAGTTGGCTGGCAGGAGCTTCATTAAAAAACACGCAGCGTCCTTCGTATTTTGTCCACTTTTTCACTACATGCCCTCTACCTCTCGTTTCCGCTGCCGCTCTCTCTCCTTTTCCCGATCGTAATCCTTCCTGTCCTTTGCCGCTCCACGCCACTCTCGTTGTCGCCGTCGCACCCGGGGGTCCGCGATGCGCACCAACAGTCGTCCGTCCTATTCGCTCTCGTGCGAATGTGAAGGCGGTCGCGAGAGGCGTAGGACGGATACTGATTCGGAGGTCTGCACGGTTGCGTCTCTTGAATTTTTGAATTTACCCGGTTCGATGAAAAATGTACCAACCTTTTAAAAATACGACTGCAATTCCTAGAAATGCAAGACCCACTGCTTCAACTACATATTTTCGACTATTGTATATGGTTGTGCCATATAGCATTTGTAAATTGAAAATAAAAAAGTATTTACAGTACACTAGTAATTGTTCTGGAGTCGGAAATGTGAAATGTACTAAATATGGTACATTGTAATATTTTACCAAAGTGGCGGCGGACCCACGGGTACTTCAGTTTTCGAAATGCGTAAAAATTGAAATGTTCGTAAAAAGCAGCAAATAATATATTTGCAACAACATCAACAATCACTACAATAACAATAACAACTACCGTTCTGCAACAACTGAAAGTGGCTCCGTTGAAAGAAAGTCAACGGAGCTGAGTGCGAGCCATCGCCAAAACAATAGACCGCGCCCGATGACTGAGGGGGAGGGGAGACGTGGGGCAGCAGCAAGGACGAGGAATGGTGGGGTTTGGTTCGTTTTGTTATTATGGTACAATCCTGGCGATCATTTTTATATTCAACTTCGCAGAATTCCGAAAAACCCCAATTCCACTTTCAGACCAACAACACCAGTTTTGTGACATCCAAAAATTTGTTCCGACAAGCGAAAGGCGATTACAGCAGAAAAGCCATCGAAGACGAAATTTTGTTGAGCGCTACGACTTGCGACAGTAAATACCGGAATTGCGATAACGAATCACCGAATTCAGACCACCAACAACTGATTTCAGACTTTCCGACAATCGAAATGGTGGAAACGTGTTTCAAATATATTTAAGTATTTTGAGTTCTATTGCTTTGTATTTTGTAATATACTATTTTCTCGCAATATCTATGTGTGACTTTTGCGAGTGGCCTCGCAAAACGACAATATCCAATCAGTTCTTATATAAAACACATAAATACTTCTAGAATCTGATTCAGACGTTACTTCGATTTAAATTGCGATTTAAGTATGATGAAATATTTGCTCTAACAGCGAAATAGAACAGACGAATTCACATTCTTTAACCATAGTTAGCAGAACGCTAATGATGATTAGTTAGAAATCGAATATTGAATAGAATTGAAATGGTCATTAGTCATTCTGTAGAAGGTTAAAAATGTTTTGCATTTGTCTCGTTTTGGAGAAAATTCCCGATGTTAATTGCTTTAATTATTACACTCGATATTCCTTTATAACTCTACTTAGTTTTTACAAACATCTGTTTGATTTTTCAATGCATTAGCAGCGGCTTTAGTGAAATTTAGAGGAATATCACGGAAAATGCACGGCTTTTCAAAATGGTCGAATCTAGCATAGCGATATGATCAATTACGAAATTCTCAAGTCGTTTTATGCCCAAAAGCCTGTTTTTGAAATGCCCTAAGGAAAATATCATATACATAGGACCATTATATTAGTATCCCGATTATTTAATTTCGTCTTTAAATGTTAGCCGGACACGATGGCAATAAGGATGAGAGGTTGCGGACGAGTGGGTGCTGGGTGAGGGCGAGGTGGGGGTGTAGTGGTTGGGAGAGAGAGAGGTTCGTTGCTACGTCCTGTTTCCCGTACCCCGTTCCTCGCCCTCGTCGTCATCCCATTCTTTTTATCGCGCGAGCCATTCCAATGACAATAAGTGCTTTATGATTTGATGTTGCCATTCGCCTTTTTCTCCGTCCTTCCTGCCGCCCTTTTTCCTTTAATTCAACTTCTTCTTCTTCTGCCTCTGCCTCTGCTCCTCGACGCTGCAGTGTTTCCGATAATGCGAAAACCTCTGAGCAACACCCTGGTCTGTCAATGGCCAACGCCAGTACAAAGAACGTCCCTCATTTTCTTGATTTTATCCTCAGTCGGTTATTGTTGTTCTTGTTGCTGTTCTTTCCGTTGCCGTTGCTCTTGGTACATTTTTTGATTAACAAAATCTCTCTCGCTCTCTTTGCTCAGCGCAGGGAAAAAATTAGTTCAAAACAACAACAGAGAAAAATACATAGAGAGCGGAGCAAACGAAGGCAAAGAACTAGAATTCGAACCGAGCAAGAGCGAGGGAGGGGCGAGGGTGACCGGGTGGGTGATTGTGTCGCCGGGCGGGGGTTGCGGCGAACGACGAGGACCGCGCGAAAGATGAAGCCGAGGAAATCAACTGTACTGCTGGGAGAGCGATGGAGATGGAGAGAGAGAGATAGCAGAGCATTTGGACGTTCGGCCCCACGCTGCCCGATGAAATCCGTACAATTAAAGGCCGATGTTCACAGTAACGAACCAACAGCAGTAACAACATCGAGTATAACAACAACAAATTGTCAATTTATTTGATTGCTGCCTTTGGAAATTAACGAATTCGTCAAGGAGAACGAGGGAAACTCAAAAAAAATGAGCGGCCCTTGGCGAAGTGGGCGAGCTCGGTCCACGAAGCCGGAGGCCATGGCGGAGGAGGGGCCGAGGTGGGCATCATTAGCATCGAGCCAGGACCCAGAGTGCTAATGTCTCTCGTCCCTCGTCTCCCAGGGCCTAGCCTCAAATGAGGACCTGCTGGTTCCGGGCGGCGGACGAAGGATATCGATTTGTATATAATATAAAAAAAATATAAATATGAAATATTTTCCGCACCGAACTCCGGTCCTGAGCCAAGGTACGAGAACTATATGAAGTCGTGACTAGATGAAAAGTTTAAAGTACTTTAATGCCAAATCAGAAGCGATTCCGACCTACAAAGGTGTTCCTTGAGGAATGAGTAAGCAGAGCTGAGTACACAAAGAGTACACAAAGAACCGATACAATCAGTGCCAAAGAAACCGAAAAATAAAAACGTCAATTTGTAAGCACAAGCTCCTCTAATAATAAACGAGAATGATGGAGAAAGCAAACAGAATCCGTTGTTATTGTACATATGAAAAACTCTTTTCAATGTCAATAAGGACAAGAATTTTCTTTTCCCATACGGAAACGAGTTTAATTTGCTTATTTACTAACGAAAATAATGAATTCTTCGTCCTTGTCGAGGGCTTTGCGAGGATGAAGAGCGAGAGATCGTCGTTTTTGGGGGACATTTAACGAGCCCGACTTTGGGTCCAGCAAAAATACCAATTTTTCGTGCAAGTACTCGCGTTTATTCGAATTTTCATCGCATCGGACGGACAGAGCTACCTAGCCTCCCACCAGCCTCCAACCAGCCTCCAACCAGCCTCCACCCAGCCTCCACCCAGCCACCAACCAGCCACCAACCAGCCTCCACCCAGCAACCGCCCACCTCTTCCCGACTACTTGTTCTCGTGGCCGAGTCCGCGCCGGCCTCTTCGCGTTCGTCATCGCCATCGCCAACGTCTTCAGTCCTCCGCTTCGCCTCGTCGCCCCCACGCGGCGTCGACGCAGACGTCTTCGTCCGCGCTCGAAATAACGCCCGAGGCCTTTGTTGATGCAAAAAAATAAGCATGGTGGACGCGGCCGAAAACGAAGGCATTGCCGAGGCCGAGTCGGAGCCGGCGCTTCATCGGCTTCGGCGAGAAAAGAAGCAAAAGAGATCCGAGCCGAATCAAAGATGAGGAGGAGGCGCGGAAAAAATTGTGATTGAGCGAAGAGCTCGGGCCGGTCCGAGCCGGGGCAGGCGAAGGCGGCGTTTAACGGTGGTGGTTATTGTCCTTGTTTTGTTGCTGTCCTGCACCCGTTGCCATTCGCCAAGGCCTGGTGGCGGTGGAGGCGGACCCGAGAAATAAGTTTAAGTTTTTGAATTATTATCAGTGTGAGGGCGAGGCAGGGCGAGGGCGAGGGCGAGGGCGAGGCCGAGCGACGGGCGATGAAGCTCGAACGAGTACGCATCGGAAAAGGACAACAGCGAAGCACCGAGGGAGAAAACGCGAAGGCGGTGGGGGTTACGGAGAGGCCAGCGCGGAAGGCGCGTAGAAAAACTCGGTGACGAAAGCCGCACGTGGCGCCAAGACAAAGGCCCAGCGATGGAGCCCGCCAGTGAGGTGGGAGTGGGAACCGGGCCCGGTCCGTGCCCTGGTCCTTCGTCCTTGGAATGCGAAATAAAAATGCAAATGTCTTATGTTCGCGTTCGGCAGGCCGCCCGGACCGGGGATGAAGCTCATCATGCGCGAAGAGGCGGAAGAGGTAGAAGTAGTAGAAGAAGAAGTACAGTCGGCCCGGAATGGACTAGCGTGGACGGGGTCCGGAGTCCCTTCCTTGGCTCGCTCTCCTCCTCCTGCGCCTGCCGCGCCCTACCGAGGGTCTCCCGGGACGCGCCGTTGAAGATTCCCAAGAAATATCCCGCTCCGAGGACGATTTAGTTCCGAGGACCTCTGTCCAGATGCTCGATCGCTCGATGCTCGAGGCCGCAGCGATCGGGTTGCGGCCGCCTCGCGGTCTGGCCTCGGCGCCGTCCCTTGTCCATTATCATTAATCGAAGACGAGCCAAGTGGCGGTAACCGAATCCTGTGGGTCTCTCAGCAGTCTCCGCGTCCTCATCCTCAACCTCGGCTGGCGCTGCAGAGTGCCATGAAATATGGAAGGGAGCAGTTCCTCAAGACGGCGAGATGACCTTCGTCCTTATGCAAATGAGAGACTCTAATGCATCAGCCGCAGCCACAGCGACAACGGGGAAGATTGATCTCGACGTGCCACCTTGAGCCGAGCGAAGACGCGAGCTTCCGTCCGCCTCCCTCCCCTGTGAGCGCCTGTGGCGTGTCCAGTGCTCGGCTTGAACCCCTGCGTACGCAGCTTGCCGGCAGATGTGCCTGCACTTGATCGTCCTCGCACTCGCCCTGGGCTCTCGTACTGCCGACTCGGTCCGGGCCGGCCCGGCTGCGGCCCCGACCTCGGACAGCAGGACACGGGACATCAAACGGGTCTTTCACACATGGGCGCTGTCGCTTCCCCCTGCCCCTGCCCCTGCCCATGCCGATCACGACCCTTCCGCGGCATAGTCAAGAAAACTTGATTGGCAAGTTTTGTCGATCGGACAGCGCACGACGCGAACCACCCAGAACGAGAGAGCGGCAAAGGCGAAAGGAGCGCCGATGCCGGCGGAGGCGCGCATCCCGAGCTCCGTAGCCGGAGGTCCCTCCTCGAGAGCCAAAAACAGCCCAAAGTGTCGAGAAAACCAAATAAAATCGTCCGGTTTTGCGTATTTGAAAATTCGAAAAGTCGCACAGACCAAGTCATGAATTACATCGCGAAAAATTCAAGTGGGCCTGCGAAAACGAGGATAGAAGCGGCATATTGAGGGAAATTCACAAATTCAAACGAGTTGTGGAAAACGGTAAACGTAAAACCCAAGGCCGTTCGAGGCCGCGGTCCGGGAGACGAGCAGGACACGCTCGCCCGCCCCGTGTCCTGCCAGCACGCAACGCGCCCGAGAGCACACAAAAGAGGGTCAGCGCCGAGCGAAATTCCGGTCAAACCGGTTAGGTCAGCGTCGGATATCGAACACATGTGTCCTTTTAACCCTTTCTCCCTCATCCCTGTCCGCTGCCCGCTCACATCGCATTATTATGTAAATATTGGAGGGACTCGGCGGCATCGTCGTTGTTGTCGTTGTCGCCGTGATCCTGGCAGCGGACACACGTGGTCCTGCGACGACCCACGGAACCGGTTTCGGCTTCCGGGCAGCAGGATCGACTCCTGGTGCAGGGGTTTCTCCGCCAGGTCCTCGGGTCCACCGCAGTTGCCGGCCAGTCGCCAGCGAACGCCGAGACCGTGAGGTCCGCCAGCTCCCCCAGATCCGCGGACGCCACGGCTCTCACCGAGTTTCCGAGAGCGCATCTCTACCGTGTGCGTGTGGGGGTGAGAGGGAGAGCCCAGTGAATTCGGCAGTCACGTGACGGGTGGGCGGGCGCCCAATGTCAAGGTCAGGTTCGTGTCGAACACACGAGCCCATGTATCACATGTGCAAACGAGCGGCCGAAGACTTGGCGTAGGTTCGCGGATGTCGGAAGTCTTCAAACATTGTGAAATCGTTGTCTAGTTAATAAATCTCGGATTTTTCAACGGTATCATCCTGAGAATACGTGAGGTTTGTACGAGGAAGGAGTGATGGAGAAGGCATGGAGGCAACCATCAAAAACTCGGCCGCTTTTAAAATCGGCACTGGTTGAACAGTTCTCCAATCATCTAAAAATCTTAACGTCAATCTCGCTGGGGGATTCGGGAGGATTGCTGGAAACACAGGATGCAGTTTAAGATGCCATGACCCATTCAGTACTTTCTATATATCGAATTCATTGTACAATTGGATGATTGTGTATATAAATTTGAGCAAAATTTGCGCATAATATTTCGTATTTGATGTATTGGACTTCTTGACTTTTTCAACGAGCCCTGTAGAGGGCAGTGTGGAAAACTCTAATTTATGGAGAACCAGTAAATGGGGGAGTCGCGAACTGGCGCCATTTTGATTTGCTTCGCGCCCTTAAAGTGACATTTTATAACGTTTAAATTCATTCTTCTCTACGCTGGCCTGGTCCGCCGAAAAATTACAGGCCTCGGAGCGCGCGAGTGCGAGAGAGCTAGCAGGACGGACCGAGGGTGGACCGAGGGTGAAACGAATCGAACGAGCTGGGGTAGGGAGTCGAGAAAAATACGAAATTACGCACATTTTCAAATTCTGAAACAAAGCGGCCGCGGGGTAGCGAGAAACCATCTTTCCGTCTTTCCATCTCTCAGCGCCGACATCGACGATGACAATATTAAAAGCACCAACAATGACCATTGTCGACTTGACGAGGAAGCTGCAACAACAACAGACCGTTGACACCCACCCTCCTCGTCCCACGCCCCCCGGCGCCAAGTCATCGCGCACTCTTTCCTTTCGTTCCGTTTCCGCGTACTTTCGTTGCCCATCCTCCATTTTAGCAATCGCGGCTTCGTCGAACGTTTCCTCAAATTGATGATTTTAATTGATAACCGAATGGACTTCATTGGGAGGAAGGAAATCCTGTACTTTGTGAGTGTCCCAGTTTATAACGCTGTAATAAACATAGTTTTAATAAAAGATTGAAAAATATGATTACTTAAAATCTAAATTTTAAATACATTCTTTTATTCTTAATTTCTATTGAAGTATCTCTACTATGAAATCTTTCTTTCTTATGAAACGTGCTTAAAGGCAATGTAAATAGGTTATAAAAGTAATTATGATGTTATATGGGAAAGGTTTAGGCTTTAGGGCCGATGGAATGTTAGCACTTGATCGATCACACTGTATATATATGTGTGTATATATCATGTAGTTTAGTTGTGGTATGGTTTGCTCCTTGCTCTCATATGGACGTTGGCGTGTCCGCTGACGGATTTCGCCCCTTTTTACACACATGAACCGCAGTCCGTTTTGAGTTCCTCTACCTGACTGCTGGATTTTTACCGTCAAACAAGAAGCAATAACAACCAAAATACATCATCCCTCTCGCACTCGCCCAACTGCAGGGCGATCGCAGTGCAGCAGACACACATACATATGCAAACTCTATTCTTTCGAATGTTCCGATCGGCCAATTGAATTACAGTGCGGCATTTTGTGTTTGGGTTGACAGAGGTCCACGGAATTTTTCAATGATCTCAAAAAATCAAAACGAATTCAGACAATAACAAAGTGATTTGAGAAAATCCCTCCTAAAATAAAAATCTCTTAAAAAATCTGTCAAAGTCCAAGACCTTAATATTGAACTGCGACTTTCGAACTTCCACATTTCAATGGTTTACACAATAAAATATAATACAATTCCACTCACTTTCCTTTCACTTCTGTGAAAAAGTATTCAATGGTATTTATTTTATACTACGATTATGTATAAACTCATAAATATATATTTGCAATGTTATGGTGCGATTATTACAAGGATGAAAAGTAGTCAATAATCGGTAGCAAGTAGCAAGAAAAATTCTTAGAGCTTTTTGAGGTTTTAATAAAGTTTGCTTGGCGCACTTTTGTTTATTTTTCATAAACACCCATAAGTCACGTCAACAACCCTATGAAAATATTTTTTCAAGCTTCATCTGAGATTTCAACTACGAACAAAAGTTCTCATCAAAGTTTGGGTTTGTGAAATTGCTAAAATTGGTTCGATGGTTGATGTATCAACTTAGCACATATAACGCCACATTTTTCAAAAATCGAAGGAGGGTTCGATTGTTTGACGGTTTGTGAGAAAGGTTTTCGAAATTCCGTAAACCACCAATAAAGTTACCATCCTGCTTTCGCTCGCCTTGCTCTTCTTTAAAATGATAAAGAAATATTTATTCGATTTTCGATGACAATCTCAAGAAGAAAAATTGCAACCACTTTTAGGTTTAGGAAAGTTGCACACACCTTGCATTTGCTTATTTATATTGGGGAATATTAAATCAAACCAGTTGTAGTATTTATAAATTTGATTTATTCTGTTTTACATGAAGAAGAATTTCTTATATTTTTAATTTCTATCAGCACCAACAACTCGCCCCAACACCACTCATCACGATGCCTTGGATTCGACCACATTAGATGAACTTCCTTCTTCAGCATTTTGAAAAAAATTTAAACAAATTTAGACGTTTTTATAATATGTTGAACATTTTTACATGTTCTTAACATATTCCTCTCATGCATACCTCAAGAGTAGCGAGCAATTAATAACATTGCATATATAAATATCCTGGTGCAGGGAAAGAGGGTTGATGGAGTGGCATCGTGTAAGTGGAAGAGAAGTCGAGGCAGCGAGTCCGTGTCAATGGACGCGGTAACGTCGTATTACGACATAACCTTGAAAGTGAGTTCATGGCGAAGCGCCTGAGAAGGAGAGAGAAGCAGCATGAAAAAAAACACACCCAGCACACAACACAACAAACACACAAATTTTAAACTCATAAAGAACGCAGGCCGACCACAGGCAACTGCGAATCAGTGGTGTCGAGATGAGAAACGCGAAATTTCGCCCCTTCAATAATTCACGACAAGTGGAATCGAACCTAAATTACCCCTTTACTCAACTATAGTAGAGTCCAAGTAGTGGTGAAATGTTATTGTTTTTCTTCTCTTTCAGCGCATTCTGAATTCGACAGGTTAACGATCTTTGAAGCAATTCTGTTATCATTCTAGGATAACTTCAGGAAATAATTACATGAACTAATTCGCAGTTAAATTTCGCAATGAGGTCTTGAAATAGGATTTTTGAGTAAATTCGCGGTCATGGACTCATGTGTGGACAATATAGCACAAAAAAAAGAGAACTTTGAAGTCTGTCCAGAATTTCCCATCCCGCAAAATGTTTGCTGCGACTCTGGGTCCGACCGATGGAGACCGAAAGGAACATCCCTACTGCAAGAAAGGAGAAGCAATGAACTCCAGCCAGGCGATGTCCTTCGGTAGACTGACGGACAGACGCCAGACAACTTCTAGACGCGTGGGAGGGACTTTGTGCAGATCTCTGATGTAATGTGATGAAGCGTGAGAGTGACCGCTGCTGGCCTTGAACGAAACAAGGTCGGTTCGGTGGCGGCAATTTCTGTCTCTCGGCAGCAGTGTTGCCAGGTTTTATTCGTTGCCGCACGAAGATTCTCCAATGCTCATTTTTTGGGATTAAAAACAGTAATGTACTTTTAGAAATTTGCTTTAACCTACCGCTAATAAGCTTATCTGTGGGAGCCAATTGCCCCAAGAATTGGGACGAAATCCCCAGCCTGGCAACGCTGCAGGGCCATTGCCGTGAGCAAAGTTCATTGGTCTGTTCTATCGTTTCGCCACCACAGTTTTTATTACTGTTACTTTCCATACGTCCCCACTCTCCGCCCCAACTTAGTACAGAGCGGTGAATATTCATCCAGATGTGCGGTGCTCGTTTTCGTCCCTTCACATTCCATTTATTCGCCGAAGTGATTTTGTCTGCCGATAATAATAATATTCACAAAAGAACCAGATAGAGTGGGATGTTCTGAAACGTATTTTGTTTGTATGCTTTCGCAAAAGTAACACTTTTTTGGTCTTACACATTGTATTTATAGATTATTCAATACAATCGAAACTCAATATTAGCAGAAATGCTTGGAGTAACGGCTTAGGAGTGTAGGAATCCATGTTCATTGCGGGATAATTATTGACAATAGTTGAAATATATAATTCTTACTGGAGTTTGGCAACTAGCGCCGCATTCGAATGGTTTGAAAAGCTAAATTTTTTTAGTTCGTGTCTTCGCTAAGGCGGGATGCAGTGTTGCAAATTTCCGATGGCATTTCAGTTGAAGGGAATTCTGCCATTAAATCGAAAATCATTCTATCATTAAATCATTAAAACAGTTTTTAGTATTACTTTGTTTCTAATATTCGTTTGAGTCAAAAATTCTGGGCCACTAGTTCTTCATTGTTCGGAGATATACTCCACTTTATTCCATTTAACTCCGTATTTTCTCACTGAACCCTGCGTTCGAAAAAGATATCCCTGGTGAAGAGAGTGAGAGGGCAGACTGAGAGGTGTAGCGTAATTGCAAAAGAAGTTGTGGCGGGGAGTCCGTGTCATTGGACGCAGTAACGTCGTATTACGACATAACCTTGAAAATGAATTCATGGAGAAGTGCATGAGAAGGAGGGAGAATGCGACGGTAACACACACGCACCATGCTAAACAAACACAAAAACAAATCAACACATCACCCAACACAAACACACAACTTTTAAAAATACAAAGAACGCGTCTGCGAATCAGTGATGTCGAGATGAGAAACGCGAAATTTCGAATCCATTCAGCAAACGCCGCCAAGTGCAGTCCACGCTCACCCTAAAGTGACCCTTTTCTCAACTCGAGTAGACCGCAACTCACCCCAAGTTGTAGTTACTAATTTCAGTAGTAGTAGTTAGTATTTTATTGTTTGTTTTGTCTCAGGTATGATGAAATCGAATTTCTTTCCCCCTGAGAAGACGAATTCGAAAACATCTTTAAAAGACACGTCTATACTAGCATTGATATATATAATATTCACGTATAAATGTATATTATTTAGGCGAACTCATGGACTCGTCTGTGAAGAAAATCACACAAAGAGGAGCCGAGAATTCTGAACTCTGTCAAGAGTTCCTTCCCTTCCACCATGTTCGCTACGAACACCGAGCGGGACTGAGGCGAATATCGTCGTCGCCAGAGCGCTCGAGGCAGTGACCTCCAACAAGACAATGTCCTTCGTTAGACCAACAGGGAGGGAAGCCAGACAACTGCCAGACGTGTGGGCGGGACTGCGACGCCACTCCTTGATGTAAGGGGACGAAGTGCGAGGCGGGACCTTCTGCCCTTGGATGGAATAAGGTGAGGTTTCGAACATATGTACCTCGAAAATTCTCTAATAGCCTTAAATCGCGGCACTTTGAAGAAAAGCATTCGAAGCTGCGAATGCCTTTAATTCGTAAATATGATAAAACCAAAAATATATGGAACAACTGGAAATTATTTTCCCCTCCCCTGTTGCACATAAAATACGTTTTTCATTCCTTGCATTATTTGTAAGCCTATTATTGCTACTGTTGTTGTTTTGTGCTTATCAAAATATTGATTTTAATGCACGATTTGAATTCTAACAACTTCACAAAGACAACTACACCGACTTCAAGATATTTCCCCGAAGAATTTTGGTTGAAGGCCTTAAAAATTGCTATTATTGAGATGAACTCATGGACATGGACTCATCTGTGAAGGAAAGCACCTAGAGAAGAAACGAAAACTTTGAACTCTTCCCATCCCGACAATGATTGCTGCGAGTGAGAGGAGAAACGCCGTCGCAGAAGCGCGCGAGGCAACGACCTCCAGGAGGTGATGTCCTTCATCAGACCGGCAGGAAGAGACGCTGGACCGGGGGAGGTGGGCCTTCGACGCCGCTCTCTGATGTAACGCGGGCAAGTGGGAGTGCGGATCGGTGCCCTTGGACGAGTCAGGGTTGGGTGCCTAAAATCACTGTATTTGGTTGAAAACGCCCAGCATTTTCAGTGTAACTGAGAGAAACTGAGTTTATTTTTTATGAAACTCATCTCCGAAAGTTTTCAACTAATTGAGAATTTTGGTCAATTTTGAATACAATTAACTATAATTTCAAAGAATTATATTTAATTAAATCCTTCCTTCTTGGTCGGGCATGATGCAATCGTGCAATCGAGGTTCAGAAAAGCCTAGATTTTTCTCTCGGCTATTTGGGAACATCCAAGCACTATCGCATAAACGAGCGCGATGTTGATGATGTTGTTAGCGAGACCTACTTTCATTTTTGTTGTTGGGCTCGCCGGTGTTTCTGCCGTTGCGTTTCTATTTTCCTATATGCATTTGGCGATATTTTTGTAGTTGCAATTGCAAACACAAAACACAGAAAAATCCTCGCAAGTGCCAGTAAGCGGTAATAGCGAGGAGCCAAACATGCCATCAGTGAAAGTAAAGTGGGCCAAATACATCTTTTACACCAACAAAAAAAGCATCAGCAACACCGAGAAACGCCAACTAGTTCCAACAATGAGCACATGAGCTAATGATTGTGGAAATGCAGAAAATTGCAGAGCTCTGCGGCAGTAACAATTGCAATAACTACAAAAACAACAGCGCCAACCGTTCAGGGTCTTTCTTTCTGCCTCTCGCCACCTCACTTTCCACCACGCTTTACCTAGATCTCTTTCCGACCCAAAACCCCGAACCCCGAACCCCTCCAGCCACCCCCCGCAACCGCTGTCACGCTGACTTTCTTTGCTTCTGCCTATTCCGATCTCTCACAATCGCCGATGCTGTCGCTGTTGCACATGCGCCTGACTGACTTTGTCCATTTGTGTGTTTTCATGAACCAAAAAATAGCAACAAAAACAACAGTTGCAACAAGAACAACAATTGGCCATCCATTCGATTTCCAAATAGATCCGCGTACCCAGCTACTTGAGCCATATGTCACCCTTTTGGCGACCAGCCCCTGGTCCTTGGACCATATCTTTGCTATTGTTTCCCGCCTCTAATTTCCTTTTCTCCTCTTGTCGCCTCGTCGACCACATCCGTCATATCTGTCACATCCGTTTTCGTATGAGAAATCAATGAGATTTTCCCGCTGCTCCAGGCCTGAAGAAATTATGGACACTGTCGTAACACAGAACGTGGTCCGAATTGGAGGGTTCCATGGGATCGCTTTCGACTGGATCGGTTCATGATCCGTTGAAAGGAAAGGGAGAAGGAGGAGAGAAACTATTTCTTTCTCAAGCAGAACTCTGACATTCGAAGACCTATGTATATCGGACAACAGAGTGAGATCCAACAAGCAGAGGAAAATTAAAAGTTGCAAAATATCAATTAAAATAATGAACTAAACATCCTAATCGAGGTTGCAGAATCTACTCAACGTATTTGTGTCACAAGAATGTAATGTTCACTACTCTTCCTACCGGTTCCAGAACCACTGAGGCCGTTTTTACAGCAACTGGTTTCTGCCCAAACTGCAAACGCTTGCATCTCCGCAATTACCGCCTGTAGAAGTGCAAAACATGGCATACGATGAATTTTCAAATTCCGTATTTGGGCCATCAAAAACATAAAATAAATCCAATGAAACCAATAGAACCAATAAAACAAAGAAACAAAACAAGAATCTCTCCTTCGTTTGTTATTTGGAAATTTCTATACGACAATTGGTCCTGGTCCGGCATGAATTATCCAGAACTGAAACTAATTAAACTTCTAATCTCGGCCTGGTTGCCTCCCGTGCCAGGCCTCCATCCACTCGCAATTGCCCATGTTCTCTCGTGATTCTGCGCATTCCAATTGCTCGGCCACCGCTCCTCGCGCATGTGTGCGTGCGAAAGTGGAGCAACCGCTGCCGCTGTTGCGCGACTGCGGCCCCAGACCCAGTTTTCATTCCAGCCGCGGCCCGGTCTCGCTCCCAGTCTCAGCCGCAGTCCCAGTCCAGGTATTATTTAACAAAGAACCGCGACGAGACCCACGAGTCGAGAAAGTCGAGTGCGCATGTTTGCACGCCCGGGGAGAGAGAGTGAAAAGGAGAGGGACAAGACAGAGTGTGTCATCGCTCGGCTCTGGTTCGTTAGCTTATTACACAACAAAAACTCGATTACGGCGCTTAATTCATTATAATCCGCTATAATTTAAAAGAATTCTGCTCTTCTTCCGCTGTCTCGCTCGCTCTCACAGCGGCACTCGCGGGCTCTCTTTCTAGAAACACGAAACACATCGATCTCTTCTCTACCCTCTCTCTCTCTCTCTCATTCTCCCACTGGTAGTACAAAACTCTGGAGGTATTCTGAGCAGGGTTGCCGCTTTGGTAATTTATTACCAAAACTCATATTTAATAAAACTTCACTTGTTTGTGTTCCTTATTCTGAATATTGTAACAAATATTTTTGAAAAATGTTCAAAGCAAAAATGCCCTAATTTAGATATTGATGAAACTCCATAGTTTGAGTAGCCCTGATTCTGAGCAGCGACCGTGGCCGCCGAAAACAACGGAAGCCAGAGAAAGAAGTGGAGGGAGAAGGTGACTCTGCAGGCGGTGTATGAAAAGGGAGGGCGAGGATCGGAGGAATCCCAAAACGCGGTCACTCAGTTACATTCACCTTCCGATCCGATTCCGGCCAAGGGACGGTGCTCCTCCATTTCTTAATTTCTCTTCATTTTATTTCATGTGTTAATGAGATGTGTTATCTATTAAATGCTTACCTAGCCTATAAGTAGTTCTAATTCTGGACTGGGCAATCTTTGAAAAGACAAAATTTTGTATTTACAATCTCCCACATGAAGTAAGACTTGGGACAAGAGATTTGGTAATAGATATTGAGATGCACTTTGCAAACTATTTTATTTAGCAATATTAATTTGCATGCTTAAAATCGAAAAGATCGCTAAAGGGCGGCAGACAATACTTTTATTTGGCGAATATGGTCAAATGTTGCTTTTCGTAGAATGTCTTTATGTTGAACAGTGAGCAGTTGAGAAAGATGATTGTAATTGTGTCATAGTTATGTATTAAACTTTTTCTACTTTATCAAAAGAAGTTATGAAATTAGAACTCTGTTGTAGAGATAAAGAGATTATATAAAATACGAAATTCCTAAATAATTAAAGCGAATCAATTTTTTCTGATCAGATATAATCGTTGTATTTTAGTTGTTGTCTCTTTCCCTCTCTGTTTATGGCTCAGGATAAATTAAAAGCTGAAATCAGTGTGAATGAAGGAAATGAATTCGTAGCGGGCTTCAATTATTTTTTTAAATAACGAGAAGAAAACGAACGGAATTCTGGGCAGAATTTTCTATTTCGGAACTGAAATCCAGACGAACAAAGCCTAAAAAACGATCCAAGTGCACTGGAAACAGCTTCGTAGAGAAAAATCGTGGTACCGAAGCGATCGTAGTATATTCCGCGTCGTGATCCACGAATCTAGGACAAGAGAGAAAGTTTCTTCTTTCTTTCTATTCGCTCGCGGTCGACCCGCTGCAGATTCGATTCCGACCTGCTGCACTCGTTGTCGCTGCCACTCGACAACACCAACAAAGCCTTCCGACTTTCTAATGCCCGGCTAAATGTGTCACGCACCGTGGGGCAAGTTTCTATTGCCGGTTCTGCGACGCTCGAGAGTCCTTCTGCTTGTCGCGCACAAACACGCACTTTGTATGGAGGGACTGTCCTGTGTTCGTTGCTGCTGTCCGATCTCTTTCCCTTCTCGATATGAACTTCATCTCTACAAAAATCTAGTTTTCTGTAACTTTGTCAAATGACCGTTTTAAGAGGTTACGGCTTCGCTGTTTCGCATGTCTCTCATGCCCTCGAAGGACTTTAGGAACGACCATCAATTCGAAGATCTTACTTGAACCCAGCAAATCCAAGGTTTGGACGGTGAGACGGGGCCTTCAAAACTCATCCTAGACCTTATGCCTGTTTTCTAATCTGCGGCTGTTGTTGTTCATGCTGTCGGTTCGTGTTGTGGGTTTTATTATCGTTGTTGTTTTGTTGTTGTTGCTCGTTTCTATAGTGCAATGAAAACTTTCCCTCCTCGGGAAAATCGTTTAATTGCCATCGCAACAGGAATTCAATTCGCCGTCGATGCCGTCGAGCGAGTGAAAATTCGCGAGAATGTGGGTCACGTGTTGGCAACGGACAACAACAACCACGGCGAACAACAACAGCAGCAGTCCGATAAGAGCGAGGCGAGTCTAAGACAGGTTTTGAACACACATTGCCAAGGAAACCCAAGACGGTCGATCGCTCGCGAAGAGCGTAGGGAGCGGATGTCTGGAGGGGCTGGGGTCGGTCAGAACGCGGCTAATTCCAGATCCAGGACCCGGCCTCCTTTCGCGAGCCGCCCTCAACTCGGCGACGGCGTTGTAGCGATCGGAAGAGTTCGATTTCAGGAGCCGTTGCTCTTTCACTTTTGCGATTGTTTTTGTTATTACTGTAATCGATGTATTTCTCACCTCTATCTCGCTCGAGAGTTCGTTGACACAAATTTACGAAATAATGTTTTCAAAAACGAAGCACAATTTAGCAAATCATACAACAACAATAACAACAATAAACAATCAGAGCCATAAAGCGGCGATGAAAGCTCTAGAAAAGCGACCGCAGTAGAGAGCGAGCGAGCGATAATTAACGGCGGAGAGTGAGAGGAGAGAGTGAGGCGAAGAGCGAGTGCCTGTGGTGAGTGGTGTAGAGAGAGTGATGTCGATAGAGGAGCGGAGAGTGGTGCGGAGCGATGCGGCGAATGGCGGAGGTGTCTAGAAAAACGTGAGCGGCCGATGCGGCGGAAGCGCCTGACTCGAGATTCGAGATTCTGGGATTCTGGACAGTCTACCCCGCCGCCGCCGCCGTCACGGGCCCCTTCCAAGACACGCCACCGCCGGCGCGCCGCCGTCGTTCGAGCGATCAGACAAGCAATGTAGGTCAATAAACTAGTTTACCGTTGAATGTGTGTGAGTGCAGAGAAATCCATCGCGGCTGACGCAAACGCTCTACGTGCAACAAAAACCACGACTATAACAACAAATCGTGGCCGACCGACACCGAACTTGGCCGTCAAAATGCAGCCTTTTTGGCCGGGGTCGTCGGCGACGGTAGGCGTGAAGCAGCGATCTCGGTTCGGTAGACATGTGTGGTAGATTTATGGGCAACGCGTGGTAGGTTTCAGGAGAATGGTAGTATTTTTCCCTGAGAACAGAAATGTGCTCAATACGCCCCAAGGAAGATAGAAAATTGTTTTCTGGTAATTTCTGTAATTATTTTAACCGTCCAAATTACTATACAGTAGAACTTATTCGTGAAATTCTCCACAGTCGGACTGCGATTTTTTTTAGAAAATTTAAGTATAAGTATAATTTTATAAGCAACTATAATTTGTTTTTTTTTTAATCATTAAGTTGAGTACCGTTTTTGGTAGGTTTTCCTGACCACTTTTGTAGGTGCAACTGGACGTGTGGCAACTCTGCAGACGACGCGAGCGCTGTACAGTGGATGTGTGCGAGAGAGCGAGAGCACGATTCTTTGGCGAGTGAATCAGCGAGCATGGATCGCAATCGCGTCAGTATGCGAGTGTGCAAGAGAGAGTATCTGTGTGCTTTTGCGTTCTATTTACAATCTGTTCGAATTCTGGAAACCGCGCGGCGGCCGACTGACTGCTGGCGATGACAACAACGACGACGACGACGGCGATCGGGCCGACTTAGTGATCGTTCTTACGTCAAACGCAACGGTTGCACCTGTCGTGTGTAGAAAGAACTCTGTCGACTGGCAACTTACGCGAACTCCGTATCGGTGTTTTGTAACAATAAAAACAATTCGTACGAAATACCTATCGTCTATTTGCTCATATGTAATCGGCCGAGAAGCCCGAAACAAAGAACAAGAGTTGCTTCGAGTGTGTCGAACAATAAAGTCTACAACAGCGACCGCAAGAATTGGAATCGGAATCGGAATATTAATGAAACGCAGGAGTGAACAGGAAGTGCAATGAGAGATGAAAGCAAGAATATGCAATGTTAAAAAACAACAACTACAACAACAACATCAACAACTATATGACTACGGCAACGAATGCGGTAGTTATTCAATGTTAAAAACGTACGTGCGGCTTTCCGAGCCACAATAGCTCGAAACGACAAATGAACAAAAATGCAAAAGCAAAATAAATAAATAGCATCAAAAATCATTCATAAAAATCTGATTGGAACAAAAACAAAAAGAACTCGGCTGCGACAAAAACACAGCCTACAGTGCTCACTAAAGTGTTCGTACTCAATGTCTCGAAAGTTCAAATTTTAGTGATGAAAATCCGTAATATGCAGCTGGAGTTTCGAAAAACTTGCGATTAATTGACATTTTTGTGCTCCAGTAGAACAATAAATTACAAATCTATAGATGTCTCTTCCCATTCGTACATGTGAGGAAGAATTCAAAAACAACGTCTTGAGGTCTTCTGCGAGCTGGTGTGACGAGTCCTGACCCTGATCCACTCAAAGGGATCGAGATCAAGGGCTGCCACCGGTGGTGTTCGGGACAAAATCCGAGTCTCTTGCGAGCGAGTCGCTGCCGCTAGCCAACCAGATCCATTCGCTGGCGAGTTTCTCCTGGCTTTCTCCGCCCTGGCGGCCTGGTTCAGGCGAGTCGGCAGCATAAAATAACTGTAACTTGTTGTTGTTTCGCAGAAATGAGTCAACAAAAAAAGGAAACAATTCAAAATCCCTGATCTTGGCCAGGAAATTCACATTTTTGAAGTTCTTGACATATTACTGAGTTTCATCTTCGCAGTCTGAAGTGGCTGCTGGTCCAAATTCTCAGCTGAGCACTGTAGACTAATCAATAGTCACTGCGTTGAATTTGTTGTTGTTCCCCAGTGTGTGACCCCCAAAGCTCGCGTTAGAGGAAATTTATGAGAAAAGCTTCTGCATTAAAAAGTGCAACTCGTTTAGATAATTAGAGTGCGTCACGGCGTCAAAAACAACAAAACTCAAAAGTTCAAACCGCCACATCAATTCGTTTATTTATTGCAGAGAGAACTTCGAATAGAGTTTTGACAAACAAAACAGTTTTACCCAATCCCAGCACAAACGCATCCATCGTGAGTGTCAAGAGTTAATCCACGCCAACAACAAAAACAACAACAACAACGCAATAATCAGAACTACCTACCAGCGAGTGAGTGAGTGAGCGAGACAGTCGAGACGAGGGGTAGGAGAGAGTGAACCGTTGACTGGAAGAAGGATCCGTGCCCAGGTCAGTACCCGATCCGATCCTTGATGAACCAGGCAGAACATCTGAAGAACATTGAGTCTTTTGTTGTTAATAAAACGATTGTGAGTAGTAGAAAACTGGCAAAGCGTGGTGTTCATCCCAATCGATGCCCGCGGGGTATGGGGGAGGTTGGCGTGTCTTAACCATATTGGACAGATTTGCCACACTGTTGGTCGATTTTGCCAATTACGCAAACACGTCAGAAAGAAAGCTCTTAAAGGATAATCTGTAAACGAATTTCGATGGACGAACGGTCGATCGGGAATGTATACACGTCCGTCCGTCGCAGACGGACCAGAAGGACCCAGGAACACACAAACGCACACACACTCTTGCCACATGCCGCGGAGTGTAAAAATAGTGGTCACTCATGGTTGAGTGGGAGGGGGGGGGGGGGGGTTGGAAAGGAGAAGAGGGATTGAGAATGGGTACGGGAACAGAGTCCAGAGCCCAGAGTCAGGGGAAAAGGGATAAAACAGCAACAAAAATAACAATGTGAACCACAACGAGAACAACGAAAAACCCAGACCAGACATAAGACGAACAATAATAACAGCAACAACAATGACGACGGCGACGACGACGACGACGACGATGAACCTCATTCGTGTGTCGGCCTCACGAACGAAGAACAACGAGGCGACGCGACGGCGACTGCGACGGCGGCTGCGACTCCTCTGACGTCGCAGCAGAGTTAAATGCACTCTGCGAGAAGTTCAAGGCTGAGCAAATCAGTCGTCGCGCTGCCGAGTATTGATGCGACGATCAAGACGAGCCGAAGGCGGCTAAGGAACGATAACAACAACTATAAAAACACATGGTATCACATCGCAAGCTGCGTTGTTATTGTTTTGTGTGGAAATAGACGGGAGATAACGACGGCCGAGGGCCGAGCACAGCGCGCGCCATGGCCATGACAGGGCACGGAAAAAATGACCGGTCGCCGGGCGCTCTTGGGTGCCGGGGCGGTTCGGGTCGTGTGGTGGAATTCGCAACAGCTGTTGCTCTGTTACTGTCGCTGTTGCTAGATATACCCGAACTCGGCCCAGTCGTCGCCACACTGGGGACAGTTTCGAGGGTCTGGTGGGATCTCGGTCCTCAGGCGCCCTTTTCGAACAGAATTGAGAAATCAAAAATCGAAAATTCAGCGACAGAAACTGGATGGAAATGCTGTCGAGTATTTAGTACTGAGGCAAGGGATGTCAGCTAACGACTGTCAGCGTCGAATTCAACAGTTATGAACTTTCTGTTGATCGCGAAGCAGAATCGTTTTTGCTTTCGATTTCTCTTTTCTGTTTTTGATTTTCCGAAATTGTTTTCGACTTGTGGTAAATAGGTGGGTAGATGGGGCCAGCTCCTGTCGGATCCGATGACTGCGACGGATCCTCCGCCCAGCCCGAGTGGAACCGGTTCGTGCAGGGCGTTCTGAGCCGGATCGTGCGGAGTGCGTTTACCGTGAATTTCCGTGGCAACAACAACGAGTCGAGCCACACTCGGCCGTGACAAAGATGGAAGAAGAAAGCTTGACATGAAAATAACATAAGAACCGTAATGTGACCCAGTTCCACGCGTTCCAATTGCCACTCGTTCCGCCCGTCCGTCTCGCCTTTGAAAGTTGTCTACGGCGGGCAAGAGTCAGCGGGAGGCGACTCGAGACGTTCCGACGGTGGGTAGAAGAAGAGAGAGCTGGAGTTATATGCAGAAGAAGAAGAAGTACAGATGTATCTGTAGTTCTCCGGAGCAGAAACAGCGGCAGTATTTTCTAGACTACGGCCTTCTACTTGGCGATATTTCCCAAATTAACCGTCGTATGCTCTCCTCTTGCAGACTTCGCTGCCCCTCCCACGCACTCCAACTGTCCTTCTTCTTTCATATCTTTATCGCCCCTTGTGTTTCTACCCCTGAACGCAATATTTAAATGCATCCAGTGAGAAACAGACTCGTCCGCAATCGAAAACGTCTGGCACGACCTGACTCCGTCTTCGACTTCGACGATATTTTCGCAGAAATTAGTCAAATTGCAGCCGAGACAAAACGGATCTCTGCCTCGATGTAGTGTTGCCGCTCGCTAAAAAATTGTATACAAAACTTGTTTAAAAAAATTACCATCCAGTTACCAACTGTTGGAAGCCTGTTGAAAAACAATTTTGTAGTTAATAACGAACATAACATATCAACATTTTTATAAGGAGCGAAAAATATATATATATCATTTTTAGAAGAAATTTGATTGTCATGGAAATATTTGCATATATGTCGCTTTTTTTATGTATAAGACGAGGAGACGCCAAAAGAGTTACGAAAACAAATAAAATAACCTTTCTACCAAATCGATTTTGAAGAAAATCAATCTACCATTTCTCATTTAATTTCTCTCGCGTTGTTTTCGCTCTCGTCGCGCTCTTACTCTCATCGGACCTCTCTCTCCCAGAGGGAAGAGAGTGCTAAAATTGTTGCATCTGTATTGAAATTAGGTGCTATGTGGAACAAATAACATTGGAACAAGTTGACTTTTTATTAACTATTAATTTTTACCAAATAATCCACCCACGATCTATTAAACCTCAGCTACTAGAGATTTTTGGATTCGTGTTTGCCTTTATGCAAACTCTCTCTTACGCGTGTTCTAGCTGAAGTAACGGGTTTTTCAAAATGCTAGGATTCTGCGAGAGCGACGCTCCCTTTTGGTTCTCGATGCGATTCTGAAGTAATAATGACGGGTTTTGCAAACTGTCAGCTTGCTTGGAGAGGAAATCCAAAAATTAGCTTGGTTTGTTTTACTGCTGAGCAATAAGGACAGGTCTTGCCAGAAGACAGCCTACAGCCTACATCGCAGTTGCTTTCGAAGACGTCGTCAGATACAGCTACAGAGTCATGCACGACAACCTTCGCGACTAGACGTGCATGTGTGCAGTCCGTGTGTGCGCCGGCTGCTGAACAGGGAGTGATTATGAGAACCTATACGTCGCAATGGTGTCCGGCGACGACGCAATTCTCTTTTCTGGATCGTCAAGGACATATGTAGACGGTGCAGTCACCTCGTTCACGGTTTCCACTTTTGCTGAATTGTACCTATTGGGCTTGGTACCACTGTACCAATTGGGCTTCCCGCCAATGTCCGATTTTGGTACAATTGTACCAAGTTGTTCAAATTGTTTTTATTTCTGGTACACAGTTCGTATAAAATTATGATATAATTTTATAAAGCTGTAGCTGCTTCGTATATGAATTTCGAAACCGTTGATAAAAATAGCTACTAAGACTAATTATTTTCTTATATGCCGCAAATTGCCTATATGCCGATACAATTGCAGCTAATTTTAACTACTTGAGTTCCTGACAAATCCTTTAAGGCCATGTAGTCTCCGAGATATCAATTGTTCAGCAATCAATCTCAATAATATAAATTATGCTTTGCGTACTTCTTCTAGAAAGCGTGTCCCCGACTCTCGAATTTTTTCTTACGATTATATTTCTATTGTCACACGAAATTTAAGGCGGTTCTCAAATCTGCAACTCCTTGATACCGATAATATTCAATAGTCTTATCTTTATGCATTTTTTTATACAGATTAGTATAAAATATAGACTAAGAAGTCGTCGAAAATAATTAATTATGTATCTATGTTATATATATATATTACAGTATATATATATTAGTATCTATGTAAAATTGTCGAAATCATCTAGAGATTCCTCCACAGGGATTCCATTTCTCTGGTGTTTGGTTAGTCTTGTACTTATCGCGAAAGGCAACCGAAACCTCGCTGGTGATCGCCATCTTCTCTCTCTGTCGCTCCACACTTCATTCAACGTATATAGTGTTTCACGCCGTTTTCACAAGAGACAGGCTTCAGAAAATGGAACATAGATTTCGGAGAATGGAAAAGTGAGTTCGGAAGTGCCGGGCGGAAGATAGCCCATGAGTTGTTTTGCATTAGTCTTCGACGCAAAACTCGCTGCACGTGTCACCCCCACCATCCCTTCTAGACACATCTCTCTCTCTCTCTGCTCTTTCATTGGTATCTCCTTCCTTTGATGCGCACCCGCGCTCTTGCTCCTGCGCCGCAGCAGAAACGAAATGCACTCGGCCAACACCAGCCCCTTCTCCCCACCCCTGCTCATTACCTTCGCTTCGCTGCCGCGGCATGTGGGGCTGTTTTTTTTATATTCGCATCTAATACTCTGCAATTTCATTGCTTTCTTCTGTTCAGTCGTCCGTCGGTTCTATTTTGCGATCTTCCCTCGGCCGTATGATCGAATTGCGCGTTGTGATGAAATGAATTACACATGGATGACAATAAGTACAGATATCGAATAGACTAGAAAATGAACTCCTAGAGAAACCGCACAGGAACACCGCCTCCTTCAAGCCGCATTGTCGAACCTCCTCTCAACTAATTCCGTTTCCTGTCTTTATCTTTGCAGCTCCGCCAACCAACCCTGCCCTCCTGTCTTCAAGGCCGGCGATGACGGACGACGTTTGAACATCCAGAGTCAGGTATGCAAAGCACATGCTCTATATTTTTCTCACTCCACCACTAGTCTCCGATGGTCGTCCCTCTCTGTGGCGGCTTTCCGGCCCACGGCTCTCTCGCACCAACGGCCGTGATTTACTGTTGTTCCTTGGACACGATCGTGGTCGGGAAGAAGTGGCGTCGGCGCGTTTTTCGACGGAGTCTCGGGGTAGGATTTAAAATCTTAACTGGAGCCCGCGACTTAAATGAGTTGATCGGGTCAGTTTGTATACTGCGGATTTTAAATGTGATGAAGTAATACATGTTGAACTTCTCATGCCTAAAATGGAGAAGATCGTCCACGAAATTAGTAAAAACGAAAAATTATTTCAGAAAAGTCAATAAAGTTCTTACGTATCGATGATCTGGTACTCTGAAAGAAAGTGTGAATATTTGTTTGTTTTTTGTTTTTGGCTATTGAACTCTCATTTAGTTAAATTAAATTTACAATAATTGTTTACAAATTCTCTCTTGGTTTTATATGACGTAAGATCATTTTATTCATTTCGACATGCATTATCCCCCGATTTTGTAGACTCAACCGATTTTGTGAGAAATAAGTTTAAAAATCTTTGCTTGTGTTTCTTGAATTCGAGGGAGGAAAAATACGGTGAAAACAAAACAGTCAATTGACTGGTTGCATTTTAACAATGGCAACACTGGGTCTGGTAGCGACCGCGCGTTCGAGCCGAAGCCAAGCTCGAATCGAACGAGTGACTAAAAGTAAGATTGAGATTACCAATGTCAGTGCCAACGTTGGCCGTCGTTGGAACGAGATGGCACCACCGGCCGCAGCGGCTATCGAGAGTGACCGCGAACACAGTTTGGGTGGGCCAAATGGTCCTGGCGCCCCCCGCGCAACCGACTGACGCCTCGTGTTCTTCTTGGGCGTCGAGCCGCTGTAACCATATTTGGGGGAATTTCACATTTGATGTCGGAGTTCGTTCACCCGTTCACCACATGGACAGCCGAATCGGCGGGTCGCTGCTCGTCGTCGTCGTCGTTGTCGCTGTTATGGTCGTTCCAACAGCAACGAGCACTGCGGCGATGGCGGTGATGATGAACGAAAGAGAAATGCCCGTTAATTGTCTGTTAGAAACACGGCGAGAACGACTGGCCGGCATCGTGTGACACGTTGACCCACTTGTTGGCTCGGCGGATATACGGACAGGTGACTGGCCGGGCGCTTGTACTTAGAGGAGAAATGCGTCCGAAAGTCAGACTGGTTTTCCATAAATTTCTCCTGTGTTTTGGTTCTCCCTCTGCCTCTGCCTCTCCTCCCGCTTCATGACTCGCTGCCCATGGAAGTCCCAACAACGTTGTCCCTCCATCGATCTCTAGAAAACGCAGTAAAACATATTTAAATTTGGTTTGAATTTTGTTTTACTGTGTGGACTGGTTTGTTTTTAAATGCCTTATTGTTTTAACTGAACGAAATTAAAATTATGAAATACTTGATCACGCAAACCAAAACTTAAAAGGCTCAGAAATTCTAAATGAAATGACAGAAAACCGAACAACGTGTAATAGTAATATTACACTAAATAAGTATGCAGTTGGTAGCACTGGAATTTTTTCCAAACTACGTTAGTAGTCAGATCTGAAGAAAATTAATTTCTGGGTCGTCGGAACAACAGTGCATTGGTCGGGCTCGGTCTGGTGACACAATTCACCCGACGCCGCCGTCGGCCGCCCCCGTGCGGGAGAGCAGCCCTCTGGCCGTGGCTCTCTCATGTCTAATTATTTCCCCGGCAGTCGCAGTGCCTCTCGTTCAGGCCGGTCTCACGGTCACGTTCCGCGGACGCACGACCGACTGCTCACATGGGCGGGAGTGTGACTGTGTCTCTATATTGTCGCACGCGGTACCAGGAACACGCAGAGGTTCCTCCGAGTGAAGCCAAAGGGTTTTCTCAGAATCTTCTGAGAACTTTCACTGGTCTCGGCCCGACCCGGGTTTCCGAGGTAAATCCTGGAGTCCTGTGGACACAACCCTTGTTCGGCAACCGCTCCACATAATGCACATAATCCTGTGTTGAAGTGTGCAGACCGTTCGAAAACAGAAGAACGGGCAGGTTCGGGGAAAGCATTTGAGAATAAAATTGGGAATACGGAATGATTTAAATTTTCAATATCGAAACACCGATTTTTGTTGTAGCCTATCACTTTTGAACAGGATTTTGCGAACGCATTTCAAGAATGCCAACCTGTGGAATGAATAATTAGGCAAAATAACCTGTAAAAACTACCATTATAATTTAAGTTTTAACGCGAACTAACCAAATAAATAAATCAGAAGTGCATTATAAATAATTTGACTGTGGTTTTAGATATGGATATATCACTTAATTTAAATAAATGAATAATCGATTACATAAAACAATATGTTATATTAAAAACCAAAAGATTCCTATAATCCTGCAGTCCTGTCCGTGCTATATATAGATGATCATTGTTTTATTTATAATTAATAAAAACAAATTATCAATAACAACTGAGCAACAACAGCTGTCAGGTTTCCCGCCTATGATGAACGAGACTGTATTACACAATCTGTCTCACGTGTCATCCCATGTGTTTGCTTCTGAACGCATGCCACGATTTGTTAACTGTTGCTGTTGGTATCGATATCGATATTAATGTTGTAACCACTGTGTTTATGTTGTTGTCGCTACTGCGCAAATTGTTGTTCCTGCTGACAGTGAGCACGAAATATACATTTTCGCTTCGTAATCGGTCTTGATCGTTCTACCCAATGCGAATTTTATTGTTGTTGCTCTCTTGGTTATTATTATCAGTTCTAGGTATAATTATGCAACGTAAGTATATGTATGATAATTGTATATGTGTATGTATATGTATATTATGTATATGTATATGTATATGTATATGTATATGTATATGTATATGTATATGTATATGTATATGTATATGTATATGTATATGTATATGCATACGGATATGTATATGGATATGTTTTTTATGGTTCTGGGTGAGTACAAGTATTTGATGATGGGGATTATCACTTCTTCATCCTAGGATCGATATCGGCTTCAGCCTGGAGCCGAATCCGGATTCGAGGCACCACTGTCTAGACCCAGAGGGTGGTTCGGTGCCGTCGTCACTTGTCAACTACACGGTTTATATTTAAATGTTTGCACTGCAATGTTTGCTGTGGTCGCTGCACAGGGAGACGACGGCAGTGACCTGAACTCGGGAAAACGTGTAATGCGTCACGACGTGCGCCGCGTGATTCAGAGAGTAGATTATATCATATAATTTTTAGGATGGGTCGACGTGTCTTCCACCGGCTGGCAGGGGAACTAGTGTCTTCTTAGCGAGGTATTGGCTTGATGTCATTAAGAAGATGGGCAGGGTTGGATCCCGCCGTTAGAACAAATGCAAACGGGATTGAATCGCCAAATCTGTTCACCCATGAAAGAGTCCGCAACGAGTGCATTTCCTTCACTTCCTTCTACTACAGTGGCTCACAGCTTAAATGATGCAGTCGACTTTGTGATACACGTTTGGTTGGGAAAGGCATATCCCCTTTAAATAATTATTGTTCCTTGATCCTAAACTCAAATTAAAAAAACCCATAACATTTCATATTATATGGACAAACATAAAATAATAACAGAAAATTACAGCACAGCTTAAATAATTCACTGGAATATACCATTCATAGAGACAAAATAACGGTTTAAAATTTTTAACCTAGTATGAAAATCGACCATGCCACGTTAAATGTGTACGTTTATTATCATTTAAAAGATTTGGGAAAAGTATCGCCATTGAACGCCATACCAGGGTTGTATTTAGAGCACTTTGAAAGGGATAAATGCCAACAGAAAATAGGAGCATAGTCATCGACGTGTAACCGTTTTCGCGTCGAAAACAAAGATGCGCCAGGATTACACGTGTTTTTAACACGATTCTCCAATAACTTAGTAATCTTTGCACTTAAATGTTCTTCCTTGACTTGTCTCACAATCAAATCACAATCTCTGGGAGCCACTGTATTTGGAACGGACGAATATCGTCCGAAAACGAGATCATTAGCTAGGATACTCCGAATTTCGCTTCAGCGTGATCATGAAATTTGTTGATGGAGTGCATGAAAACACTAACAACTCAACTGCAACACACCCCAACCCGCCCCATGTAGCCAGTTGTCATTTTTACAATTGACAACATTCAATTCAGTAACAGTTGACAGTTTGGACGGTTTATTGTTCTTGAATTTAAAATAAAAATCCATGTCAAAATGCGTAAAATTACCTTACGTCAAAGTAAACAAACAGCATGTTTGAAACAATAACAAAACAAACTAAACCAAGAATTATCAAGTATTATAACCTATTATGCATCCCAAAAACGGTTAACATACAAACTTGTCCATTAGTTTGATTGTTTAAAATCCTTTGGAAAACCTTTCAAGAAAAAACCTTGGAGAATTTTTAAAATATAATATATTATAATATATATATACCACAAATTCTTGGTCTAGGATTTATTTAGGAATATTTTTCATTTCATTTTCGACACTTGGTAGAAAATTCGATTTATCACTCTGGCCAAGATGAATCAAGGCGAGTCTAATATGTAGTGTGTTGGACCAGCACTCGAACCCTTCCGAACGGAGTTGCGTCGAGCCGATTCCGAGCGAACTACAACTGCGTGTTGGATGGACGAGAATTCGACGTTCGTATTAGTTCGAATGAACAACACACGACAAGAGCATGGTTGCCATCAGTCCAATATTTAATATGCCAAAAGTTATTATAAAAATGTACCAAATGCTACTAATACTCGGTCAAAATTCCGTTCTTTCGTCTAGTTTATAGGATAGTTTGAGTTAGTAGTGATAAAAGTAATGACAAAATAAAAATAAAAACAAATTATTATTGTCACTACAGTCCTCAACGCCCTTTACCCAATACACTTGCAATTGTTGGGTTCTGTAAAAAAATAATAATGTTCGAGTGGAGATTTGAATCCACAACATCAGACGTTTGAGTCATTCATACAAATGTGTCGTTTATACGATACAAAAACAATTCTTCAAACTTTTAAATTTAATCGCATTGGACTTGATATACTGAAAGAAGGAAATTCCCATTATGCATCATTTAAATTTTGTCTAACTTTTGGATTTTATATACAAGGTACTAAATCTGAAAATGTTGTACCAAGGCAAATAAATATACCAATTTGTGGTTTAGTGGCAACCGTGGACACGAATTGCGTCACGTTTGAAGTAAAAAATCTACTATTTTTGGTTAAAAACAACCATAACGACAACACTGTCTGGAAGTGTAATTGAGTGGTTGTGTTGTGTCGTGTTGTGTCGTGTTGTGTCTAGACTCTAGAGTGAGGGAGTTTGTGTGTTTTTGTCATATACTTGGTACCAGTGTTGCCGCTTTCTGACAAATTTTCTAATCAATAGTCTTGAAAAAATAACCAAAAGTAACTAAATGCTGTTATGCCTTTGTAACAACAGTATTTGTACATGAAGTAGATACATTTTTATAACCATGCATATTAGATGAGCAAAAAAGAGGAAACAAGAATACGAACATAACAAAAATCCCTAAAATCTAGGTGTGTTTTGAGAATTCCAAAAAAATAACCGAATTGAAAATAACAAATTATAAAATAACCAAAATTGATTTTTAAGACAAAAAATAAGCACTTTAGGTTAAAAATAACCAAAACGGCAACACTGCTTGTTAATGCTGTTTGTGTTTGCAGTCGAGATGGCAACTTTCTTTCATGCACTCGACACAGCGTGTTGTTGTGGCTGCTGCTTTGATCCTCTGCTCACGCTCAAGGCGAAGAACTTTCACGCGTCGAACGTCGCCGCAACGTGACCGCAATTGCGCCAGCGAGCGGAGAAAAGTTCGAACATGAAAGCTTCGAGATTTCAATTGCGTTCCGGACGTCGAAGCTAGCGGTCGTGGCTTCGGCAGTCGCTGTTTTGTTCCACGAAATCGACTCGTTCGGCCGTACTCGGTCACGTTCGTAAGAATCATAATAACTCGCAGTTGTTCGCTGTCTCGGGCGCTCAATCAGTCACCGACAGAGCGATGGATTTTTCAGTGAGAATTGGTGTCGTGGGGATTGTGCTCAAAAGCGACAAAAGTAAACAATAATCTTGAGGGAGAATAAGTGCTTTAATCGACATCTTCCACAGCAATATCTGAATCAAAATACCATTCAGAGAACCGGGCAAAAATAACACAAGAACTAGAAGTTATTAATTAAACAATATTCTAAAGACAAAACTGATGCAAATATGATATTTTAAAGACATCTTTTTGTAGACAAATAACGAAAAGACAGTTCAAAATTGAAAATATTGTAACAAAAGTCACTGCAAATGAAATAATAGTTGATAAATTTGTGTGTCCAATTTCAAATAGTAACAGACCAAATTAAAAAAATGCGGATGTGCGTGTGTGCTTGACAGAATCCTCGCGCGCTTTCTGTCGAGAGGCGGTCGGAAAGAGAGAGAGAGAGATGCTGGAAGTCCTGCCAGCGCTTCCTTGAGTTAATCGCGCCCCGTCAAACATCAACGGTATTGACTCGTGTTACGATAATAGCAACAGCAGCAGCAACAACAACAACAAAAATAACAATAGCATGTCCATTGTCTGCACCTTGAAGTGCGATCACTTGGCTCTGCCGAAGCTGAACCTCCGCAAGCCGGCAGCGGCAAGGAACGTCCTCTTGGCCAAGGGCACCAGCAAGAGCATCTGCAACAACAGGTCAACGCCGGCACCAACGAACGCAGCTCCGGTAGCCCGGATGACGGCTACGTCGTTCGAGCGGAGCAGGCTGCTTGGGGCCACGGGCGGGGCTGTCGCAGGTGGGTGGGGGCCGTCGGTCCGCGGACGACAGGGCTCGGGGCTCCCTGCATATACTTTGTCCTTATGTCATTATTTAATCTCCTTCATACAATCATATACCTAGAGCTTTGGCTTATGTTTCGTCCTCTCCCTCCTCCAGATGAGCTGAAGCAACAGAAGCTGCGGCGATACAAGAATCAGGAGCAGCAGGGAATTATGGTGGCCGAATTCGTGGAGCGCCAGCACTCGAGCGGCTCCCCAGTCAACGGCGAAACCCCTAGCCAGGGGCACAGCCTTTCGGACATGCCCGACACGACCGTAACCATCGGCAGCAAGAACCACCCGTCTGCCGCAGGGAAGGCGAACAACATCCAGCAACAGCAGCAGGCGCCACAGCAGCAGCTGCACCATCCGGGGCGGATGGACTGCCTGTCGCCGGAGCTGTCGCTCGGCGGCAAGTCGAACGGTCCCCTGGTTGGTGAGTGCCCCTACAGTGCCGTCGGTCCCGGCAGACGCGTCTAACCCGGCTACGCCACCGTCTCCTTCTCTTCGCAGGGCACACGTGCACACACGGCAGCAGTATGCTGCACCAGGAGCCGCCGAGCCCCCAGTCGAGCGAGGGCGACCACAGCATCTCCGAGCACGTCCACCACCTGAACAACAGCAGCAGCTCGAGCAGCAGCGGCAAGTACGGCAGTGGCAGCGCCTCGCCGAACGGGTCGAGCGGCGGAGGCTACGATGTGCAGCACATGTCGAAGGCCCAGCAGCAGCAGCAGGTGAAGGAGCTCTTTACCCAGCGTAAGCAGCGCGAGTTCATCCCGGACAACAAGAAGGACGATAGCTACTGGGACCGGCGGCGCCGCAACAACGAGGCGGCGAAGCGCAGCCGCGAGAAACGCCGCTACAATGACATGGTGCTCGAGCAGCGCGTGGTCGAGCTGACCAAGGAGAACCACGTGCTCAAGGCCCAGCTGGACGCGATCCGCGACAAGTTCAACATCTCCGGCGAGAACTTGGTGAGCGTCGAGCAGATCATGGCTTCGCTGCCCACCAGCGAGCAGGTCCTGAGCATCACCAAGCGGGCGAAGATCGGAGTCGGGGCTGGAGCTGGAGCCGGCGCGGCCCCCGCCTCCGTGGGCATGGGGCCGTCGATCGTGTACGCTGGCGCCGTGGCACCCCAGCCGGAGCAGTCTTCGTCGCTGCAGGCGCCCCCACTCAAGCACCAGCCAGCCACGCAGGGCAAGGGCGCCAAGCTCGGGGCCCACCTGTCGGGGCTGTCCCACCTTCAACCTGGCGGCAGCCACTCCGTCCAACACTTCGTGCAGCAGGCCTCGCCGCCGCAGCTGCACCCCTACGGCGGCGGTCAGCTACTCTCGCCAACGGTCAGCACCACCACCGGCTCCCCCGCCCTGTCGACGTCGCCGCTCCACCTTGAGGAGCCGCATCCACACCCGCAGGCGGGCCCGCACATCCAGCCTCAGCTCCAGCATCAGCACCAGCCTCACCTCCAGCAGCACCAGCAGCAGCAGCATTCGGCCTCGCTGCTCCACAGCCCGATTCCGCTCTATAGCAGCCAAATCCAGGGCCTGCCCCAGGTCCACCACCGCCACCACCTGCAGGTCCTGAAGGCCTTCAACCGCAACGTCGGCGTCAGCGGAGATGACATCGACAACCTACGCAAGGTGGTCGCGGTCGTGGGCGCTATGACGGCCGGCTCGGCGCCCGGTTGCGGCGGTGACGACGTCCCGAACAGTGGCCTCTACCGGCCGGTCACGCCCTCACGCTCGCCCCCACACAGCACGATCTACGCGCACGGTCAGAGCCCCGGCCTGCGGTCGCACCCGTACAAGTACACGAGCGTGATCACCTCCAAGGACCACACGCCTACTTCCAGCGCATCCTCCTCCAACCACGGCCAGGGACACGCGCACGCCGGCCACCATCTCCCGCTCAGTCACTGTCAACGTGCCGCCCTTCTGACGCCGCCGAGCGCGGTCGACGCCGTCGTCTCCTCGTCGATGGCGCTGCTCTCGTCGGGCTCCTCGGGCTCGCCGTCGGTATCCGAGGGGTCGCCGCTATACAGCGACCCCTGCGCCGAGGTGGCCGCCAGCGTTCTGAACCTGTCGCACCGCGCCTCCTCGCCTAACTACGAGCTGCTGCTGTCCTCGTCCTCCCTGCTGGCGAATTCCTCTAGCCACTCCTCGTCGGTCTGCTCTGGCGACGATGAGCACGAGCCCGACGCGCTGTACGATGCTGCCTCCATCGCGACGACAACGACCGAAGCCGGTGGCGCTGCATCGACGGGCAGCACCGAGAACCCGGGGACGAACCCGAACTCTTGCAGTGTGATCAGCAGCAGCGGAAACGGAGGCGCAGGTGGAGGCGGCAACAACGACAGCAACAACAGCCTACCGCTGAAGCTACGCCACAAGTCGCACCTAGGAGACAAGGACGCCGCCGCCAACGCCCTGTTGGCGCTGCAGCATATCAAGCAGGAACCGATCAGTAGCCGGCTCTCGCCGCGCTCCTGGACCACGAACGACGGCGACAACTCTAGCGACGAGCGCGACTCGGGCATCTCGATCGTGAGCGAGGACTGGACGGCGCGGTTCCAACGTGCGAAGCTCGTGCTGCCTGAAGCGTCGTCGCTGTTGGGGGACGACGGAGGCGACGTGGACAACCTCAGGGCCGTAACAGTGACCGCGTCCGAGCGCGACCACATCCTCAAATCGCAGCTGGCGCGCCTCGAGTCGGAGGTGGCCAACATCAAGAACATGATGATCATGACGACCACCACTGGCACAGGCCTGGCACCTTCCACGGCGTCCGCCTCGGGATTCGCAACGACCGCGCAGTGAAGGACGACGACGCTCGAGAGCGGCGGCGGAAGCGGACGCAGGCACAGGCAACAGACAGAGAGGAGAGAGACAGAACTCCACACGAGATGAAAGATATATAGATATATAGTATTGTTAAAGATCTCATCGTTGTTTCGAGGACCCCGCCCGGAGTGAGTGAGTGCGATTGCGTTGCGAGTCGGGAGAGAGGGGCGGTATTGGAACGAAAAGTTTTCTAGAAATTGCATATATCTATAGATCACACACATGCCTATACATGGATATGTATAGTTATAAATAACATATATAATTTATGTTACCTTCAATTCAAACGCTGCATTCCAAATGAAGTGGAAGAGAAAATCTTAAATACTTAAATTAAATACTTTAAGGCGAACTTCACTTGTGTTCCTGTGCGGATGCCACTATGCGTAGCTGTACTCTAATATACTATACTATACATACAAACATAGATGCATATATACATACCTGTACTCTACTGAATACTGGATATATAAAGTATGTGAATAAATATTATTTAATGTAAATTCTATTCCATGATGACAACAGAAACAATACAATTTGTATACACCATATACAACAATAACTAAAACTAAAACAAAAACCACAAATTCAAGAAATACTAAATGTCGTGAGACTGAGACAGAGACCAGAGAAAGAAACAGAAACTATAGACAGCCAGAGATGGAGGAAGGGCAGCGTATGCAGTGGGGCCAACAAAGAACAGGAAAGAAAGAAGGAGAAGTACGTGAGTGGAAGCAGGATGGTGGGAGAGGCTAGCGGAGGAGAAAGAGACAGAGAAAGAGAGAGAGAGAGGAGTCGTGGAAACTAAGTTCATATGCCTGGAATTGGATCCAAACCTGTACCTGTGAAAGCAACGGTAAACCTAACCTCAGACCTCCTTACCATATATACAACACATACATAAGAATACATATACAATACACGAATATGTACTTACTATAGATGTATGTATGCATCCAACTCAAGCGTTGTCACCGGAATGAAACCGACGTTTACATATTTACAACCAATACTATATATCACATGGAGCTTTTAAAATTTTACTGGTATCGGATCGTATACTATTTTGAGTGAAGAATAAGACAAGAATAAGAATGTAATAACAAATAGTAATTTAATCAATATATTTAACACAAAATCAAATCTGTGGTTCCTTCCGTTCCATTTTGAAAATATAATTTCAAAATATAAAACTACATTTTATAGAAGATATTGCCGACATGAAATATTAAATTATAACTGTATATAGCATGCATCCATACCTACATTTATACACATACTACATTTAGAGTAAACCCTCTTGGAAACTGTACTATAGTATATTTTATATATTTGTGCTTTGTAAATTTATATACATATTTATATATTTATATAAAAACTCAACTTTTATAGTATTCTGTGAAAGCTACTATAACCGGACAGTCGCCGTGTTATTTTGTCCGTTTACGAGATGTCCGCACATGAGAGAGGTATTACGAAGTCCTTGGGTCGAGGAAATATTTCCTCGGTACGGACGTCGTCCATTATTGTCGCTTTCACTGCATATTCATCAAAACTGCATTTCACCTTGAAATGTAAAATGTTAAATATTATTTCTATGCTTTATAGATACGTACTTGGAATTTGGAAATATATATTAGGGGTCTCTCCTGTGCAAACACCGGGCTTTCCGAGTACTTGTGTCCAGTGTTCGCATCGCAGCGAAGGACTTTCCAACAGCGTTGATACATTCACCAGGTGTTTTCATGAGCAAAGAGCTGTGAAAATTTAGGCTTTTCATAAAGCGGTGCTGATTTGATGTCCAAGATGGATCATAATATTCACAAGACTTTTACACTCAGTATGCTCCGTGAATAACCAGGTCAACTCTAAAGCCCGGGTAACGTCGAGAGCCCTAATATATATACCTAGATATCTATATATAAATATGCAGATTGGGGTAAAACCCATTGGACTACCATCCGTCGCTAACCACCTTTAATTCACTTACCTGAATTCACAAGGAGGTGAGTCTCGTTAAGAAAATTGTAGTTATTCATTATTAGAATATAAGAAAACGTCACTTACTGAAACTTAATGATCCCAAGTTCAGATGTCTAAAGGCTTGTTCAAATAATATAAAGATTTCGCAGTAGTTTCTAACGTGTGAATCGTTGTTGGACTATTTGTGTGAAATTTGTAGTAATGAATAACTATAACTTTCTAGAGTACGGCCGAGTGAATATGGACAAGAAGTTCTGAGCGAACTTATGAGCGACACATGCTTGTGAAATAAGTTTTGTACGACTCTGTGCATGGAATCTGTAACAAATAACACTCTATCTATAAGAGAATGTGTTAGGTAGTTCACAAGTGAATGTCTTCTTAAATGTTCAAATCAAAAAATGATTTGATTGACTACTGTGTACCCATCTCCCCACTTCAGGTTCCATTTTTGCTATCTTTTTGAACAGTTTTGGATGGCTATTGTAAAATGTATAGCCTGATTACCTAAAATGAGGATCGGACGAAACTAGACGAAATTTATTTAAACGCGCTTTGTTGAGCGACTGGTTATTTGCGGAATGACAACGAGTTACTTGTCGTCGTTACATTTCTTTTGTTTTTTAATTGAGTTTATTTTAATCTTATATATAATTTTGTGGCATGAAATATGACGTCACATCGTAATATTTCTGTCACCTCAAATGTATGGTTTAAAATCTCTTTGAAGAAATCGTCACAAAATTAGTGTTGACAGAAAATACAAGATGAATAAAACTTTTAAAAAATTACACATGACTCCATTATTTAAATGGTGTCGACAAATGCATGCAGCTATTATATAAATGCGGAGTTTTGACTGCGCTTTTCTTTTCTCATCGTCGTTTCGTCTCCGGTCCTTGTTTTCCACAATCAGTTTAACATATGCAGTAAAATTCCAATATAAAAGCAACTATCGGGCATTAGGGTCAAGAGCACGACTATCGTATTTTCTTATATCTTACTTATACAGACGAAAGTGTTAATGTTAGTGTTAATGATCAATCTTATATTTTATATTTTTTTACTTTTAAAACGAAGAAAACAACAATGAATCTACTTTTTTGAATGTGTTGTTATATGGATGTAGATAAGCGTTGCCCAGAACTGCACTGAGAATTTCAGATAGAATTTTGTGTTGTTCCGTTGGTCAGAAAACGATTAAAAAATATTATCCAAATCGGACACTGACATAAGCCAGTGGGGCAAATGTCAACTATAATCCTACATATGTGGTAATGAGCGTTTTCGGTTTACGATTTTAATGAAATTTTTGTGTATATAATTGATCAATTGAAAATTGGTCATCGAATGAGATGAAATTAAAATTATTAAATGTATGAAATTTTCGAACAATTACTTGTTTTGCCCAATGGAACATTTCTGGCCACCGAAGAGAATGAAACTGAAATTTTACTTCCTCCGGGCTATCCGAATTGATATATAAAAAATACGCAGAGATATATGATTATATATATTATTTATGATTTCCAAAATAACACATGATATAAATATATGAAAGATAAAGAAAATAAATTCTGTGTTCTTAATTTATCTCCCCGGCAATATAAATGGATCCACACTAATAGCAAATTCTGGTAATCACTCGGAGGGACCGATCCAGTTAGGATGACAAAAATTCGAATATGAGGAACTGCGATTTTATTAAATTCTGTAAAGCTTAATACTGGCAATGCCGTGAAATGACAACTGACAAGTACCGTTACCTTTCCCATAAGGGCGAACTACAATCAAAGCACCAGCGCTAAGATAGCAACGTTGCTGAACTGTCAAAATCGCCAGCAACGAAATAACGGGAAATTTCACAGGGCGAATCAGAAATTCAAAAACTAGCAAAAAAGGGCATGGTCAGGAGGAGATTTTCACCGTTGCTGGGGGAAACCTTCGAGGGTGACTAAAATTCGAGTATCAGGGATTGAAGAGGACATATCCCCCGATATTTCTGCATACTCCAAATGTTCCTGTCAAACTTAGTATAGGAGTTCCAGAGGAATCTATGAGAATCCTCCAGTTGGTCAGGAATGGTTTTTCCGCGTTGCTGGGGGTACCCATCGAGGGTGACTAATATTCGAGCATTTTACCCGCGATTTTCAACCAATCTTAAAGAAATCGAATATGTTTGCATCGGGCTAAACAGAGAGAAAAATTGGTCATACCATTGATCAAAGGATAATATAATTCATACCATTGAGAGCAAAAAAAGTTTAATCCGATGCAACCATATTATTCGATTTCTTTAAGATTGGTTGAAAATCGCGGGTAAAATGCTTTTATCACGTCGTCGCACATGTACATATCTGAGGCAGCGGCTATTCGACTTGCTTGATATCCAGAAGTAATCATTCACAATAAAAGTATAAAAATGAGATAAATGAAAAAAACGCAATAAATAATTTAAATATATGTTCTAATTTCAAAATATTTGAATTTAAAATTTGTGAATGCAAAATAAATAAAATGTACTTCAATCCCAGATACTCGAATTTTAGTCACCCTCGAAGGGTACCCCCAGCAACGCGGAAAAACCATTCCTGACCAACTGGAGGATTCTCATAGATTCCTCTGGAACTCCTATACTAAGTATGACAGGAACATTTGGAGTATGCAGAAATATCGGGGGATATGTCCTCTTCAATCCCTGATACTCGAATTTTAGTCACCCTCGAAGGGTACCCCCAGCAACGCGGAAAAACCATTCCTGACCAACTGGAGGATTCTCATAGATTCCTCTGGAACTCCTATACTAAGTATGACAGGAACATTTGGAGTATGCAGAAATATCGGGGGATATGTCCTCTTCAATCCCTGATACTCGAATTTTAGTCACCCTCGAAGGGTACCCCCAGCAACGCAGAAAAACCATTCCTGACCAACTGGAGGATTCTCATAGATTCCTCTGGAACTCCTATACTAAGTATGACAGGAACATTTGGAGTATGCAGAAATATCGGGGGATATGTCCTCTTCAATCCCTGATACTCGAATTTTAGTCACCCTCGATGGGTACCCCCAGCAACGCGGAAAAACCATTCCTGACCAACTGGAGGATTCTCATAGATTCCTCTGGAACTCCTATACTAAGTTTGACAGGAACATTTGGAGTATGCAGAAATATCGGAGGATATGTCCTCTTCAATCCCTGATACTCGAATTTTAGTCACCCTCGAAGGATACCCCCAGCAACGGTGGAAATCTCCTCTTGACCATGCCCTTTTTTTTGCTAGTTTTTGAATTTCTGATTTGCCCTGTGAAATTTCCCGTTATTTCGTTGCTGGCGATTTTGACAGTTCAGCAACGTTGCTATCTTAGCGCTGGTATCAAACCTTTCTTGCTTGCTTCGCTTTGACGTTTAAGTTGAATACACGTAGTCTTATGGCGGCGAATACAATGAAAGATTGCCTCGCTTGCTCGCTTCGCTTCATGCTTCGAGTTCGCGAAATTTCAACTTTTCTGAGGCTTTGACAGATAGAGACAGCTGTTTTGTCTGATTGATATTCAAATTTTTTTGAATTCAAATTTTTGATTGATTTGAATTTGTTGAGTTTTCTTTATAATTGTCCCCGAAATAATATAATGTCGTTCGAAGAAATACTTTTAAACGAAATAACAAAATATCCATGCATTTTTAATAAACGTGATTATGGATATAAAAATAAATTAAAAAGAGAGAAGTCATGGGCTTCCATTTAAAATCGTCAATCGTTCTTTTGCTTCATGGAGCAATATCAGAACCACCATCAACCATAATAAATTTTCTAAATCCATTTCTCAGTTTAATTTATTTAATTTATTTTTCTTGCTTACAAACAAAATTCACTTCGACAAGACAATTTGACACATAACATATGTTTTGACTTTTGAAGCGAAGCTTTCATTGTAACTCAAAAATTTTGCTTCAAGCGGAGCGAGGCAAGCGAAGCAAGCGAGGCTTTGATTGTATTCAGCCCTATATGAATGCGGAGCCACATTGAGGAGATCTCGCATAAATATCTTGGATTATTCGCTTATTTCCCAGTTTCAGCTTGAATTGGGCAGTGATCGTATCAGGTGGTGTCTAAAATACTTGGTGCATCGGTGGATGCTACGCGGAAGCTGCAACCAATTGTAGTAAAGGAGAATTTTAATTTAATTTTAAAATCCCAACTCAATTTATTGTAAAATCCCGTTAACGGACACATTTAGGTAAAAACATACATTCGTAACCGTAAAATTTTTTTAATATTCCTATATTCTCAATTGATACATTTTCGGGAATCAAATATCTTATTATTGAGTAGGTGCGCTTAGAAATTAAAAATACTCTAATGATAGTTAAACTGACAATGGTGTACTTCAAATTGCACACAGACAGACTTTGTTTATGCGTTGCCTTATTGCGCGTTGCATAAGTCACTTTCATGCAATACAGTTTTGTATAGTTGTATAGTATAGTAGTGGACTCGATCTCTCTGTTCTCGAGCTCAGTGTAGCGGTCTGGTGGATATTGCCCGTTCAATCCCTCCACGAAGGGGCCAAATGCGCAAATGCAGTTTTGTAAAGCATCAAATCAAGCGACAGAAGAAGTACTCTGCTCAAAACAAAGTTCAATAACTTATACTTCAATATCGACTTTCACTACATTTTCTTTCGCGTGATGTGTTCAACATTTTCATAAATTTATTTGTGTTCACTAATTTTATGTTACTAAATGCGTACATCACGCGAAAGAAAATGTAATGAGAGTCGATATTGACGATTTATAGGTTATATAGAAAGTTTCACAATTGTCCACGGTCATTCTACTCCTTACTTGAAAAAGCAATTACTAAACAAGTAAACATGTACGTTTCCAAACCATTCTGAGGCGTTTATACGAACTTAAAATGACAAAGGACCTGAACTAAAACGAAATTCCGAAGCGAAATCGAGCACTAAGATTCTGAATTCGGTTCGAAATAGTGTCTACGCAACCATACTGATTGAATGGGATTTATACAATGCGCATTAAGGCGTATATACATGATGGCAGGAGGCGAGCACCGCCCACTCACACGCACTCAGGCGTGCGGCTCATGTGCGTGCGATATTTTCAATTACATGTGAACACAATTAGATATATTCTTCTGCTTCTGCCTACTGACCAACGCATCGGGGCGAAGTGGAACGCACGGGTCCGTTGCCGGAGAATTTCGGACATCGAGGGCGTGGTTTGCCGATCAATTATGCGTCGTCGACCGCTTGGCGCTGGAGATGATGGCCTGCCGCTTGTACAGGGGCATCGGCGCGGTCCGTCGCTCGCCGACGCTGGCTGAGCTGGTGCCCGCTGCGGAGCCAGCTGCGGCGGTCTGGTTGCTGTCGGCGTTGTTGTTGTTATTGCAGCTGCCGCTGCTCACAGTTGTCGTCAGGGACATGCGCTCGAAGTCGGCCGTCTTAGAGCGGAGGATGGCGCCGCCGATGTTAGAGATGCTCGTGGGCAGCTTCGGCTCGACGGACAGCAATTTGCTGCCTCCGTCCCTGGCGCTGTTTGCCGTAGAGCATCCCTCGAGCGCGGTGGCGCCTTTGGGATTGCGGACGATCGACGTCGCCGCCGCCGCCTTCATACGGATCGACGTCAGGAGCTTCATCTGCTCCTGCTGGTGAGCCTGAGCCTGAGGCTGGACTGCCGCAGCGCCCTCCTCTGTCCGAGGGAATGTTTTTAGTTTCGCTGCCCCGTTGTCAGCAGCCGGCGTCCTGGAAGCTACCGCCGCGGTCGCCGCGGCACTCGTCTTGCTGTAGCCGCTTGCGGAGGAGCCGCCGAAGGACAGAGATCCGGTGATGGGAAAACCTGAGGGAGACGAGGGGGCATCGTGTCGACCGAGCCCCGATTGCAGGATTAGCGATCAATCGCCACGAGGCTGATGGTCCGGGGCACTCACCTTCGTTGAAACTTTCTACCTCCTGGGCGCCGCACGTCTCCTCGATGTAGGGGATGTCGGACAGGTCGAGGTGATCAGCCGCGGAGTAGGCGTAAAAGACGTCGTCCAGGTCGTCGTAGGCCGACAGGGCGGCGGTGCCCTGCGGCATCGGCATCTGAGTCTGCATCTGGACCGGTATGTGGAGGCTGGCCGTGACCACGCCGGTCTTGTCCAGCACGTACGGCGACGACTGGCGGCGCCCGGACGAGGACGTAGAGGACTTCTCGCGGGCGCGCTGCTCCTCCAGGTGGGCGACGGCCTTCAGGTGCTGCGCCGCCTGTCGCTCACTCTCCGGTGTAGTGAGGCTGTTGCAGCTGCCGAATAGGCGCCTACGGCCGGCCGAGTCCGCGTCCGGGTCCGAATGCTTCGGGCGGTGGCGGCGTCTGCAACAAGTGGGAGGGGTAGGTTGAGTGGGCAAGGTTTCTCTGCTAACGCCCTGGGGCCTCGGCGGACTCACCCCTGCGAACTGACTCCGCTGCCGCCGGCGCCCCCCGTCCCCAGCTCCGAGGAGGCCGAGTTCTCGTGCATGACCGACTCGCGCGTGTAGATCCGACGGGCAGGCACCTTGGTCGTGTTCGCGGCCGGCTCCGATCCTTCGTGGCCGTACAGCTGCTGCAGGCGGTGGTGGGCAAGGGCGGCCTCTTCGGCGGCCTTGAGCGGCGGCGGCGAGCCGAGGGGCGTGTTGGAGCTGCCGCTGTCCAACTCATCGCTGCTGGGAGAGAGAGTATGGGGGAGAGTGAGCAGTGAGGCGGCGGGGCCATATCAGGGACGACCGGCGACTCACGTATCGAAGATGCACCGCTGCTCGCACAGGTAGTACAGCTGCTGCGGGCAGGCATCGAACATGTGCGTGTAGATCGCGTTCACCAGCTCCACGGGCACTCGGAACAGCTCCTCGTAGTGGTCGATCATGGTCCTGAAAGAGACAGCAGAGGAGCATTACCGAGCGGAGCGACGGCGAGGGTGAAAGAGGGGGGGCCGACCTGATCACGTTGATGGCGTCGGCCATGGACTCCTGCTCACTGGCCCCGTCTTGGCCGGGGCCGCTGGCTTCGGCGCCACCCACCGAGGTCCGCAGAATGTTGGGGGCGAATACTGTTGCCAGGTTGTTGCTGTCCATCTTATTGCCGCTGACCTGGGCGCTGCCGTCGCTGCTGATGACGTCGTCCGAGCAGGCGGCGACGCGGGCGAGGAAGCGCAGGAGCGCGTACAAGGTGTCTCGGTGGGCGGTCGGTAGGAGCTTCACGAGGTGCGAGAGGGCCTCCAGCTGCAGGCGCCGGTTGCGGATGCCTGGCGAGGGCGGGAGAGCGGAGAGGTTTAGCGGTTTGGGCAGCCTTTACCGGCGGCAGCGAGCGGACGGCGGGGGTGGTTGTGGGGGGTGGGGCTACAGGGGCTAGCACGTTTGGTCTGGCGGGTAATGGGGGCGCGTGAGGGCGAATCAGCGACAAGCACACAAAGCGGAAGCAACACGGCCACGTCACTCACGCTGCGTCTCGAGGAAGGCCCGGTAAAGGCTGCGGCAGAGCAGTGGCTCCGGCAGGTCGCGCAGGAACTCCTTCAGCAGGGTGGCGACGTCGTGCGGACACGTCCCGGGCTCGATGCTAGCCGCGGCGTTGCGGTCGAACTCCTCGCGCATCTGCAACGAAAGGGGCGAGTGAGAGGGTGGAGGCGAACGGGACAGAGCTCACCTGTCGCACGCGCTTCTTGGAGGTGCTCACGCGGAAGAGGCCCACCAGATGCAATCCGTACTCCTCTAGATGGCGGATGCAGGCGCTCACGAAGGCCGGCACCTGGCGCTGCAGTTCCAGGGAAGGCGTGCAGTGGGAATCCTGCAGATCCGAGTCGTAGTCGTGGCTGGCCCGGCGCACGTCCGACTGGCTGCGCGACATCGAGAGCGGAGGAGAGAAGGCGCCCGAGTTATAGGTCGTGGACGCACCGACCCCGCCCCCTCCGCCACCGTCGTCCGGGGCGTGGCCTGACGCGGAGAACGTACTGAACGGGAGACTCTCGCACGAGCGCACCTGCGTGAGGGTGAGTGAGTGAGAAGGGTCGCGGGGGAACAGAGAGTAGGCGCACACCTTGCTCGAGCTGCTGCGGAAGAGCGAGGCGATCGAGTTGCGCGAGCCGCGCTCCGAGGCCGCCATCAAGTTCGAGCGGCACTTCTTGTCGTTGGCCACGCAATTCTCCAGGCTGTTGCCGAACACGCAGAACTGTGAGTCTGCAAGAGAGGCAGAAAAGAGAGAGCGGGGGTGAGTTGGGAATCGGTTGGATGCGAGGTGCGCAGGTACCCACTCTTGTCATCCTTCCGGCCGATGTCGAAGAAGCTCGTGGTCATCGCCTTCTTCTTGGAGAGCGGCCGCCGCTTGCTCTTCCCGTCCGCTCCTGCAACGAACAAAATCGTCAGCATCTTTTCCATGGACGAGGACGAGGGCGAGGAACCTACCGCCGGGCACCGTCACGTTCACCCCAATGTTCAGTTCATTGATCTTCTCGATAGCCACGCGCTGCAGGATCTTCGCCTCGATCTCGGACAGGTCCTGGAGCGGCACGTCCGACAGCACGATCCGGCCGCCGTTGTCTGAGGTCCAGGTGAACTTATCCTGCAGAGATAAAGATAAAGAGGGACTGGGGGTGACGGGTGGTCCATGGCCTTACCGCTGGCGTCCATTTGGGCAGCGTCGGCGACGAGGGCCGCGTCTGGCTCTTGGAGCGCGACTTCAGGATCTTCTTCGAGACGAACTGGCCGACGTTGGTGCTGGACTTGGACTTCTGCATCACTTGGCCTACCTTCTCCAGCTTCGGATCTGCAACGAGCGAGACGAGAGGTTCAGTGGCAACGAGGGCGACAACACGGCCGAGAGAGAGAGAGAGAGAGAGAGAGAGCGACAGAGAGAGAGAGAGAGGAGGACAAGGGGTCACAAACGCCTGAAAGCGAAAGAGACAGGGGGAGATCTTACTGTAGCTCAGACCGGATGCGTTTGTCACCGTCGAGCTGAGCGAGCTGTTGCTGGTCAGGGGGTCCGGCTGCTGCTGCTGGTGGCCACCGGAGGCACCGTGCCACAGGTTCGACAGGAACTGCGTGCTCGAGTGAAGCAGCCCGCTGGCCCCGCCCGCTCCCCAGCTGTGGCCTGGCGCCGCCGCCTCGCCAACGGCCGTGCCTTGGTCCGAGGTGGGAGACGTGGGCGCCGACGACGAGCTGCAGCTGGAATGTGACTGTTTCTTCGGCCGGCTCGCCGTCGCCGTCGCCATCGGCAGGGCGGCACTGGCGCCGGCGCCTGCGTTGGGCATGGCCGCCGCCTCCTGCTGTTTGCGCATCTTCTCATCAAACTCGAGCTTCTTGCGCACGCGCTCGTCCAGTGACTTGCTCCACTCGGCGTGGGCCTCGGCCAGCAGCTCGGCACTCTCGTGGCCACGAATGAAGTCGAGCGTGATGACTGGCCAGGCGTCTAGCGTCTGTATGGCCTTGCTGTTGCCCTCGTCCATGCCCGGCGGGTTGATCTCGCCCTTAGCGCGGATGTTTCGCAGGTTGCGGTCGTAGTTGACGCGTTTGAAGCGGTTCGCGTTCTCGTCGTGCACACTCTTCTTGCGCGCCATCCGCAGGTACCGCTTGATCGTGTCGCTCACCGACTGCGAAACGTCCTCGTTGTCGATCGAGCTCTTGCGCCGGTGCTGCTGCTGCGCGGCCCCCTCGGCCGATTCCTCATCCGTGTTGGCAGCGCCCGTGGAGGCGGCGGCGACGGCCTCCTCCCGACGCCGCTCCTTGTACTCTTCGGCCAGGCGCTTGATCTCGTGCAGCTGGATGAAGCTCGTCTGGGTGCCGCACGTGTTGAAGGTCCGTTCGGTCGATGGCTTCTTCACCGAGATCGCCGGGATGCGCCGGGGCGCCGCACCGAGCCCCGGCAGGTCGAGCGTCGAGGGCGGCTTGCGCTGCCGCTGCAGCGAGGCCGCAGGGGACGAGCCGGACGAAGCCAGACTCTTGCCCGGATCGACGTGCCGCAGGGCCTTCGCCGACGGGGACGTCGTCGCCATCGCCGTGGACCCGCCCTTGGAGGACCTCGCGGGCAGCGCCAGTGGCTGGTGCTGCGGCTGGCCCTCCCGGGCCTTCACACCGCCCCCGGAGCCGGCCCCGCCTCCGCCGAAGTGCCAGAGGCTCGAGAGCGAGGACGAGTGCGGCAGGGGCGTGGAATGTCCGCCGAGGACGCGGTGCAACTGCTGCCGCTTTAGGTCCTTGTAGATCTGCTTCAGCAACGCCTTGTCTTCGAGCAGTGCCGGCGTGATGCGATCCAAGGGCAGTGCGACCGACAGGCACGTGGAGCTGCGCGAGAGGCTTCGCAGCCGCTCAAGCAGCTGATCAACCTCGGACAGTGTGCTAAGGCCGCGCGGTGCCTGCGGCGGCAGGAAGCCAGGTCCGCGCGATGAGACGCCGCCGCCGCCGCCGCCGCAGCCGAGGGCCGCCCCGCCACCCGCCGTCGCCGCACCGCCACCCGCGCCCGGCCGCTGGGCGCTAGGCGAGTTCGTCTGGTCGGGCCGCACCGTTTTCGAGCCCAGCAGGGTCGTGGTCTTGCGGCCCTCGTTCAGCTTGAGGAAGGACTGCAGAAGATCGATCACCTGGTTGGCATTGTGGGCCTCTTCCTGCTCGATCGCGTCCAGGCTGGCCGCCTTGGGACCGCCGGTGTGCTGCAGCAGCTGCTTCAGGCGGCGTTTCGAATTGCGCGTGGCGCCCGGATAGGAGGACTTGCGGCGCCAGAGCACGAACCGCGGCTCGCCGGCGCAGACCTGGTGGAAGTTGCGCTCAATCTTCGGGATATCTTCGACGCGGTTCTGCACGCCCTCGGGGATCAGCTTGCGGCCGGCATCCGTCATGTACTTCCAGGTCTTTCGCGTCAGCAGCCAGCGCTCGCGCTTCTTCTCCTTCTTCTCCTTGGTCGTGGGCTTGCGGCGCATCGCCGGCGGCGAGGTGGGCAAGGCAGCGACATTTCTGCTAGGAGCCGGCTGGACGGCCACGGGCGCCTGCGCCGGCGCGGGCATCTCAGGCTTCGGCGGGGTCCCGGCGTCTGCGCCATCCTTTCGGCCCAACTCGGCCAGGGCGTCCTCGAGCGGCCCCGACCGCTTCTTCAGGATCTGCATGGGCCGCCGCAGGGTGGCGCCGCGGTCGCTGCCGGTGAGGGCCGCCGGGTAGTGTCTGTCGCTGTCCATGGGCGCTGGTCGCTGGTCGCTGGTCTCGTCCCTGCTCCTGTTCAAGGCTCCTCCTGTGCTCGGATTCTCTTCTGGCTGGTTCGACGGTCGGTGCGCGATCAGTTCAGCGGTTGGACGAGGTACGCTTCGGAGAGGCTTCGGTTAGACGGGCGGTTGCGCGGCGCGGCTCGGCAGTCTGGCAGCAGCGAAGGTCGATTGTCGAGGGTCGGGGATCGAGGATACGGGAAAATAACACCTGGCTCGCCCTAGTGGGCGTCGGAAACAGTTACGGACGGGCTCCTGGCGCGGAGTTGGAGCAGGTGCCGTGGCCGTGGCTGCCGGCGTCGTCTGTGAAATCACACTACAAAAACAACAGAACTGCCACACCCGCGGCACTCGCTCGGCACCTTCGCCACCATCGGCCGTCGTCCGTCGTCCGTCGTCCACGCACTCCACGCTCTGGAAGGCCTCCAGCGGTCGATGGCGAAACAATCACAGGTAGAGGGGTCGTGGCGGCCACTAGGAGACGCCGGAGACTCCCGCGATAGTCTATAAAAAACAACCACTTCACACACACCCGCACACCCAGGCGGGTGCCCACCTGAGCATGTGGAACGAGATCTGGCCAAGCATTTGCGCGTGTGTGTGCCCGATTGTGTGTCTTAATCGGAGCTAGAGAACTATAAAAATACGTCTTCATATTCCTGTTGTTGTTGTTGCTCCATTCGGAATTACAAAACCCACCTAACACCCAGATGTCCATTTGTGTGTATTTGAAGGTGAACTCTTGCTCTTCCGCGAACGCACCCGGCCCCGGAATACATCTGTGAGATTCTATCCCCTTCCTCGCTCCCACCCGCGCCCAGACCTCCTCCACACCCCCACGACAGACCTCACTTCGCCACGGCCCCATCAACCCCCGCCCCTGCCCGAGATTCGTCGCTGATGCTAATGCTGATGTTGATGCTGCTGTTTGAGTGAGTGGTTTATTTTTAGTATTCGAATTCTCGCTCTACGCCAGTCCCCCGCCCCCAGACCCGCCACCCTGTGCTCCCTCGCCCTCCCGAGAGCGACGGAGGCGGAGACGTAGGCTCGACCCGGAGTCAGTGACAGGTCCTGCGATGAGTCCCGAGACCTCGACAGCGCCACGCCCAGCTCCTTCTGGAGGGCGTGGAAAGCACGGAATCAGCGTGGCTGCCCTTCTGGAGTCGAGTTTGCCGCAGTCACGAGGCGCTTTCACCCGTTCCTCCGCGGGCACTTGTTGCCAGCGACACCGCAGACACCCCGCCACCTTGACCCTCGCTCTCGGCCTGGGCCTTTTATACATTCGCGGATCGGCGATGTATATTCATATCGGAAGATTTCCTGCGAGCACGTCTTCACATCATATCTCTCTATCTCTCTGTCAGTCCACCCGTCCGTCTGTCTGTCTGTCTGTCTGTCTGCCTATCTATATGTGTATATAGAAATAAATATATTCAAATGTTTTTTAAGCACAATTTCTCTATACTATCCCGATTTTTGTTCTGGCCCGTCGTGTTGTTGTCGTCGTCGTCTATTTGGTTGTTGTTGTGGTGGTGGTGGTGAGCTTAACGAACGAGGGGGGTGGAGGCGCAAAAGACTCAAAGGCTGAAACGCAGGAGAGTAATAACAACAACAACAGCAGCAGTAGCAACAGCAGCAACAAGTAGAGGCTGAGAAAGCTGTAGAAGCACCGCCGTTAGCGCCGAACGCGGCGAGGACCGTTGGGAGCGCGGTGCGAGGGGGTCGTGGGGTGCGGGACGGTTGTCGGTGGCGGCACGGATGGCGGTTGGTCATACTTAAAATATTATTTCGATGGCTATTTTTGTATTTTCGAAAATATCGCGTATAACATAATTAAATACCAGAATATAATATTGTACAGCAAGAACAATTTCGAAAACAATAATAACAACAACAATGCTACAGGAAACCAAACAATTACAACAACAAGCCTCCCGTCTCGTCTCGGCCCTCCTCCCCCTCACTCGCCCCATTCGCCCACTGTTGTTGGCTCCTCGATTTCAGACACAGAAAAGGTGAGGAAAATCCAAAGAACGTTGGAAACTAAACACCAAATGCATTCGAATGCCGACTCCCTTGACTATTGAATGTCCTCGAGCGACAGAATTCCGTCCGTCTGTCCGTTTGTCAGAGTTGATCCCAACCCCTCGCCCTACTCCCACGCCTCGCCCCAGCAGGACCAACTGGAGACAGCAACAACAACAGTCCACGCTGGGCAACTACGCGCTCCTGGCAAACTGTGGCCCAGTCAGCCACTCGACCACCCGTCCCTCGATCCATCGCTACTGCCAGGCGGGTCCGCGCCACGGTCCACCGATCGGGCGATCGACGGTGGGAGCTCGCAATACCATATTCTGGAGGGTCTGTAAAGTCGGATCGCACGAGTTGCAGTTTCGACGGCTCCGGGTCTCTGAACACTCACGAAGCACCCGGTGTCGGCGGTCCACAAATCACATCACTTCAGTTACAAACTGCGGGGAATCCTGCGTGCGCTCCAACGGTCCGCGTACTCAGGATGGAGCATAGCATCAGCGACGGTAAGGGACGCGATTCGGCGGTGCAGAAATCTACGAACGGGAACCACGACTTCCTGCGGACTCGCCCGTGAGGTCGATTTCGGTAGCTCGGGGTCGGGCGGAATCAGAACCGGGGTCAGAGATAAAGACGAAAACAGAGGTGGGTTCGGAATTGGAATCGGGCCGGAGTTAGTGACGATGTGGGGCACGCGAGACAGACGTGGGACACACGTAGATGGAGCGATAAACAAACTACGGAGAATCGAACAAAAAACCTATTTAACACGCAGCACCGAAAAAAGACTAAAAAACATAAATTCACACCAGGAACGGTCAGCGCGATCGCGTTGCCCGTCCGGGCTGCGCACAGCATGTGCAGTGCGCGGGAGCGAGACGGAGACAGAGAGCAAACGAGAGAGGGAGAGAGGGCATATTATAGAGAGGGGCAGGCGAGGCGAGAGACCCACCGAGCGAATCGACTCGCCGAGAGCGACGATATCGAGCGCGTACAGAAGGTGGGAGACGGGAGTTGGGCAGGAGAGAGAGAGCATTTGGGAAGGAGAGCCATCAAGCGAGCGAGAGAGAGAGAGAGAGGGAAGGAAGGCAGCCGTAGTTTTTACAGATTCGCAAGGTTGTAAATCGGATTAATATTTCTAATAAATTTATAGAAATACACATACACACACAATGTACAGCATAAGCCAAGGTACCCTGTCGAAACAAGTCATTTTGGCCGATGTTGCTGAAAAATGTGACATTAGATTAGTGGTATCAAAATAGTGCTATTGCACTTCATATTTCAATGTTTCCGTATTTCTGCCATGCAGTGGAGGTAAAGAATTCAGAAAGACACGAAACATACCCTAGTATAATGATGATATTATTTGCGGTGTAATCATTTAGGCCAAATAACTCGGTGGATGCAGTTGTACGTTGTACGTCCTACAACTCGGAGTCGATACGCAGGTGCTGGCTCAATTCGCGCCCTAAGGACACTGAATTCGTGATACAACTTCCGGGAGTACAAAGGATAATGTTCTTTTGTCAGTCAGTTTTGACTTAATTTTTTACCTAATGGTAACAAATTATACTCGATATCAATACGGTTTTTGTATAATTAGAAGAATTTTCTGCCATTGAGTAGAACTCCACCTTTTGAACTCGGTGTGTGGACGTTTCATAAGCCCGTGAAGAGTACTGGAGTGGAGTCTTTATAATCCACAGATGGACGACAGTGGCAACTACGCTCAGCCTCTTGTCCTTTACGTGTACCAACCGAGCTTAGACTCCTGAGCCTTTTGAGATTCTAATGGTAGCCAATATATATCTCCAGATTATACCAAACGCGATTATACCAAACGCGTCTTTTTATGTAAACCCAATGGCACGACCTCTACCCAGAACTGTCGGGAGCTGGGGAGATTCTGCCCCACCTGTACCTTGCCAGTTTGCCAGGAGAAGGTCCTTTGTCCTTCGCCACACCTCATGCTCTCTCGACCCGCTGAGGTTGGGTTTGCCATGATGCTGGCAGATGGGACGAAAGCATGTGTTTTTGTGTATAGAAAAACGTGCGTACAGAATATACACATACATACAAATATTCGACATGGACGAGTGGTTGTATTAGTGATAACTTTACCTTGTGTGATCTGTTCAAATCCAGAAACGACTGCAAAATCGAATAGATATCGATTATCTGTTTATGCCCTCTTTGCTCAAAGAGAACATATATATATATATATATATATATATATATATATATATATATATATATATATATATATATATATATATATATATATATATATATATATATATATATATATATATATATATATATATATATATCTGAGTGGGGGGAGGGTGATTCTGCGATTCTGGTGCTCTACATCTATCCTATATTGCTTGCATTGCTGACTCCGTCCGCACGACTGACAACGAGTGCAGTCCGCATGTCCCGGAGTCAGACCCCAGGACTGCCCGCCTGTCTGTTCGTCCGTCTGCCTGTGCGGCGGGCTCTGGGCCAATGGTGCGTGCCGACGGCTGACTCAATGCGTGTCCGTGGATCGCGTTCGGCCGGAAAGTGCATTCACCGTCGCCGCCTGCCGCTCACATGCTATAACGACCCACACGTGCTGCGTCTACCGCGATCGGTTCGGATCGGATCGTATCGGGCGCACTCTCGGAGTCGGTTTCGCCGTGTGTATTCCCAATTATAGATCCGAATGTCGGGCGCCGGACCACGGACTGCTCGTCAAACGTCCACCGACCGATCGTTCACCGACTGCTCACCGATTCCATCATTGACGTCGGGAAGTTCTCTACAGTCTTAATTAATGGATTTGGGCCGTCGAAGCGATTTGCATAGAACTTTGCAGAACTGCATAGAACTGTAATCGAAATGATCTGGATACTTAAAATTCAACCGATCGGATTCTAGCGAATTAATCTGACGCGAAGCGCCTTGAACTGGACCGATTCATCTTGAACTGATTCGAAGCGAATTGAGTTGAGTCGAACTGAATTGAACCGAATCGATTCAATCGAAATGTATAGAAAACTGATAGAGTTGAACTCGATCTACTGTGAATTTCTGAAATTAACTAGCCGTACCGAGCCGAACCGATCGTGTCGAGTGGAATCGAACTGAATCGAGTGAAAGTGAATCGAGTAGTTGAACTTTTACCAAATGCTCAATATTGCATCCAATCGATAGTTGTAATATATATCGGCTTGCGTTGACACCTCTATTTCAGAGTTGCTTGTTTTCTCTTTATTAGGATTTGTGTTTCGTGTTTTCGTTCATGACCATTTAATTGAAACTTCTTTTTCCGATCATCTTCGCTCGGTATTTAGTTTTTGTTATATTCATTTCCTTGATTTCCTCTGATTTTTCTATTTTTTAGATTGTTGTATTACCTTTGTATTTTCCTTCCGCGGGTTTCCTTCGGCTATATTTTTGGTTGTAATATGTATATTTGAAAAGGGAGAGCGAGAGAAAGATAGACCGCGCACCAATAGACAACAAGAGGAAGGAGTAGAAGCTGACAGAAATATGTTGATGCTGTTCTTTCGTTACTTGTACTTTGTCATAGACTACATTCATGCGACGCCTTAGTGCGCATTGTATCGATTCTGGTTCACCAAATGCTGTTTACAGAAAGATAGTATTTTGAAAGGAACAAATTCGCAGAAAAAGTCGAAACCAGACAGAAAACAGCTGATTGCAAATCATATCAGAACACGAAATGGAATTCGTGTGAAATGGAATTGATGAGCATCTTTAAATTTTATCGCAGATGTTTTGAGTTTAGCGATCGAATTGGTACAATATGCATTAACGTGTTGAATAAATATGGCATATATGTATATATGAACATAACTTTGTGAGTGTAGGACCTTTTCTTTTTCGATTAAAAAATTCCTGATTTTCCTCTTTCGGCTTTCACTTCTTTACTCTCCACAGTCGTCATTTCCAGTGAAAATAAAGATTGGAGTACATTTACGGATCAGAACCAATAGAAGTTATAAAGTTTATAATATATTTAGATATAAATATTTTATATAAAAAACTTTTTATGAAATCTCTCGAATTATACAATTCATCAATGAGGCCTTATTGCGATAATGTCCTGTTTGCCCGTGTTGAGTAAATTTTATGTAGATACAAAAATAATTCAACAGTTTTTTTGTTTATTTTTCGATCCAGTTCGATCAATTATGTTGAACGAACTCCCTGACAATGCATATGAAATATGTTGTTGTAATTACATGCGTTTTACGGAGATCCGATCCCCTTTCAACACACAAGTGTTTTTATAACCAGATTCAAGCGTAGTTGTTAGTTTCGTAGCTCCTAGGTGGTTCGTGTCCTTACTAACCCATGCGCTTTGTAAAAACTTGTACAAACAATCAAACATTTTTTCCCCAGACATCTCGAGATACACCCTATTTTAATGGTTAGACGAATTCGGTACACAGGTTGTTGACAAAGGTAATATAAAAAAAACACCAGGTTTAAAACAGTACGGTATGTATGTATTTCTCAAAAATCATCGATAATCTCGAAACAGTAGTTGTCGACTCCAGCCTTTAGGGTTGGCACAGATAGTGAGAATTTTAAAATGGAATTACCTAAAAGTCATTTATTCTCTCTGTTGCTGGCGTGCTTCGAGTTTTGTTTGGACTCTGTCATTTGATACTGAAGTTGTTGTTGCGGTAAGTACATAAACATTCTATAATTTAAATAATAATATAACAACATTGCTTGTTCTCGATATGTAGAAATATCAAGTTGCAAAATACGTAGGTGTCAAGTAAAAAGTCTTCTTCGTCCACAACGACCCTGGTCTGCTGCCTACTTCTCGTCGTCGCCGTTGACCACTTTTGTCGGCGCGGAGCCGCCGCCCCGGATGGCCAGCTGATAGGCGACCTCAAAGGCCTGGCCTAGTGTCAGGATGATTTCGGTGGCCAAGTCCTGCGGAAGAAGCAGAGTGTTCAGGGGCGAGGGGAAAGGAAGCATGGTTCATGACCGGGACTCACCACCGTGGGTACATTGAAGACGTGGCAGAAGTTCATGTGATCCTCCCTGGTGATGTAGGCGAAGTGACTGAGGTCGTCGGCGTCCTGGCACGCATAGTTGATGTTCTGTATCTCGTGTTCGCAGATGGTTCTCTGCAAAGGAACCCAAGAAGTAAAAGGAGCATTAGAGTGACCCGCCAGGGTTCTCGGGGGGCCGCCTACCTTGGAGCATACCTCCAGGAACTCCACACCGCGGTGCGAGATCGAGAGGCAGACGAGCTGCGGCTGGTGCGGAACCATATTCGTCTTGGCCGACTTGGGATTGTTGTTGTTGCTCGGGTAGAACGCCGACCAGTGCCGATGCTGATGGTTGCTGTAGCTCCTGGGTTCGTTGTCGACGTCGATGGAGGTTTGTACAGAAGACATTTTGGCCGCGGCGACTACCGCCTTGGCAGCGGTCGCGCTTCGCTTGAGCTTCTGGATGGACTTCCGCGTGGACTCCGTGCCGCGCAGTTCCTTCACCAGTGTGGAGCCCAGGTACTGCAACAGACAAGGGTTGTGATTGAGTGGCCGGCCAAGACGTAGGGGTCACTAGACGATCCGTCCGAACTTACGAGGACTTCATACTCGATCCGCTCGTTCACGAGGGCGATGGCGGAGTGACGCCACTTGGTCCGCAGGTTGCTGGGCAGGCCCATGACCAGCTCGGAGGGCGCGCGGATCTCCAGGTTGTGTAGGGCGCTCTGCGCGCTCTTGTTGTTGGGTACGACGGGCGGCGGGGGTGCCGGGCTGTGGTACAAAGTATAGAAAGGTAAGATAAAATATTTCGACTTTAACCCCCACCCACACCCACACCCTTCTGTTCCCTCTTCACCCACATACCGATTTTTGCGGGCCGGATGGCGCAGGTTGCGGTTTGCCGGCTGCTGCTGCTTCACCCCACCGTTGCACGGCATTCGGTTCGCCTCGGGGCTCTCAGCCAGCGGAGTCTTGGCAACCGAGTTCTGCTCGCGGATGTAGGCCAGCGACTTGAGGATGCGCCGCCGGTGACCCAGCTTGTTGATTTCCAGGACGGTCTGCAACTCGATGTCCCACACGCCGCACACGCTCTCGATGCTGTTGTATAGGTGTTTGCTGCAAGGCCAGACACAAAATGTAAATGCCACGCTTCGACTTCAACCGGCGCCACTTACTTGAAGCATTCGTTGTACTCCAACAGCTCGATGCTCCGCAGCCAGTCGCTGAGTGTCGATACGCCCATCCTCGGCGACTCCGTGGCTCCTTTGGTCGGCGGCACATACGGCTGGAACTCCGCAGTGGGCAGCGAGCGCAGTAGCTTCAGCAGCCGCGTGCCTTCGGCGGCTTCGATGCTCATGGCCTCTACGTCTGCGTCCTCCAGGACGCCATTCTGTGGAAGGTCGGTCGTTGAGAGATTAAGGGAGACGGGGTTGGTAGGACTTACCATGAACAGGCAGTGGTCGTAGCCATTCTCGAAGAGCGTGCGCTCCAGGTGCAGCAGCCCGGCGCTCTGCAGGCGCGCCGCCAGCTCGTGGCTTTCGACCGGCATGTCGATGTCGTCGAAGTTGAATAGGTCCGACTGGAAGACGTTGTCGTGCGGGTCTTCGCTCAGAATGCCGCTGCCGAAGGACTCGATTATCTCCGAGATCTTCTCCCAGGCCTCCTCCTCATTGAACGGCCGCAACAGGCTGCTTTCCGGGTCGGCGCCCGCCGTCACGTCGTGCATGGACCCGCTCTCGTTGCGCCTCTCCAGGTAGTTCTTGATGCGCTGCTGCCGCGTCAGGTTCTCCTCCTCGTACCCGTCCTCGGGCTGTTGCTGCTGCTTCGGGTCAGCTGCGTTATTGTTGTCGGACAAGGGCGTCTTTGCGGCGGGCTGGTTGTCCTGCGGCTGGAGCCCCACCGACTGCTCCCGCCCCTGCTGCTGGAAATCGCCTTTGCCATGGTCGCCGGCCTGGCTCACGTGGTTCAAGCACATCGAGGAGCCGCGGATGAGGCCGGCGAAGGGCTCGTCGCCGACGTACTCCTCGACGTAGTCGGTGGAGCCGCTGTAGTCCGAGTAGGACACGCTGGAGCTCAGCGACCCGGACGAACCGTGCCTGCGCGGACTGTAGTTTGGCAGGCTGATTCCGCTGCTGACACTGCCAGGCTGGTAGCTGGCGTACTCGAACCTCACCGACGTCCCGTTTTCCGTTGTGGGCGACGAGACTGGCTTCTGGCCACCTCCTAGCCCCGGCGGCGGCGGTGACGTCGAAGTTTCGATCATGACGCTCTGTCTCTGCTTGAGCGAATGCTGGCCCAGCGCCACGCGCCGCTTATACTCCTGGCTCAGAGGACGGATGCGCTCGTAGATCGAGCGCTCAGCCTGGTTTACCGACGGCGGCGGGTGCTCGGGTGTCGGCGGCTGCTGGTACCGGGTGGGGCTCTGCGGCTCACGCGGCTGCTGCTGCGACTCGCTGCTGCTGACCGAGAGACGTTGGCGGTCCCCGAAGGAGCTGTGGACAATCAGGTTGATAACTTATAAGACACAAAAACCGACGGTCCACTCACTAGGCCTCGCGGTTCCTCTTCAGCTTCCGATTGGGGTTGTACGACTTCAGGATGGGGTTGACCAGGTCGGCATCGGATAAGTTGATGGGAGTGCGCGTGGCTGGCACGTTGCCCGAGGCCGCGGCCGACACCGAGTTGGCGCCACTGTTGGGTCTATCCTCGCCGTCCTCGGAATTCGGCACCGAGCCCTCCGCGTACGGATCGACGCACTGATACTGCTGCATAAGATTGTCACCTGGGGAGCACAGATTCAAGCAAAGAGAGAGAAAGAGAGAACAGTTGATCCCAATGAGTTGAGGAAGAAAAAGTCTCTGCACATAAGCGATAAGGAAAAGACCACACGTACTGCTGAAACTCGTCGACAGGTTGTTGCCAAAGGCGGTCGACTCCGAGCGCGACAGACCCGAGTACTCGCAGCCGTCGCTGCTGCGTGCCTGCGACGCGTCGCGCACACTCGCGTACATGCGGTCGACCCGAGTAGGTTCGGACTTTTGATGGGCGTGGCTAATACCTTCGGGGCTGGGCGGCAGCGGCGCCATCAGTGCCCGCCGAGGGTTCGGATGCTGCTGCGACTGTTGGTAGTTGGTCGAGGTGTAGCAGAACTGCTGTGCGTAGTGCGTTGGTGAAATAGATAGATTGCGGCGCGGTGGCTTTTTGGGGGGCGCCATCGAGTTGTTGGCCACGCCCATGCCGCCTGTCAGTGAAAAGGAGGGTTTAGCCATTTTAATTGGTTGCCTTTGAAAATATAATTCGGAGGAATTACCAGTTGATGAACGTGAACGTGGCGATACAGAAGCCGGTTCGAAACTGCTCAGCGAGGACGTTGGACTGATAGCCATATCGCTGGAGAAAATAATTGTATATATATAGGTGCACAAATGAACACACACATGCTTAAAATGAACGCATTAAAGAATGGGACAAACATGGCCCATTGAATTGACCAAGTGAGTGAGTTTGGGGCGGAACATATTATTATATTTTATATAAAGCGTTATGTAATGTCACATATAGAAATGGAAAATCGTTAAAAAAAATATATTAAAGTAATATTTATTTCTAGTAAACAATTGTTATTAACAAACAAATAAACTTAACGTAACTGAATATTCAGAACAAAAGAAAATTTCAACACACATGGTTTTTATTAATGATATGTTTGATGTATGAGGCTGGATAAGGATTTTAATGTGAAGAGGTTGATTTAGATGAGAATAAACCGAACTCCAGGTCTTACTTCTGTGAATTGCTTGCACTATATACTGACGATCCCATGTTCTCATTGTATTTAAAATCATTTATCTCAAATGGCAATAGCAAACCACTATTCACGGACTTGCCGCTGTTGTGTACTCCATTCTTGTTCGAGCCGATACTATACTGCATAGACTGTAGTGCTGAATGATTCAGGAGATGATTATTTGGGTTAAAGTGATAATGATTATTATGCTGGCGTTTTTGTGGTTGGGAATAAATGCGTTGCTGCTGAGGTGTGGTGTCAATTTCGCTTCTGTATGAAACGTCATCCGATTGGTTACGATAATCTATTGAGTAAAACGTATAATAAATGTATGTTTTTTATACTATTTATTAGAAGTAATTCACTGTTTAGCAACGTGATAATCCCTCGCGTTACGTGTGGTGGAAATTCATTAAGTATATCGAATGCTGTTCGACCCTTCGCATCAGTGATAGTGAGATCGGCACCAGCACGTAACAAAGTTCGTACCACTGACTCCTTGCCGCAGAGGGCAGCCTCGTGTAAAGCCGTTCCAGAGGTCGTGCGAATATTGACATTAACACCTGCTTGCAACAAAACCTCTACGACGTTTTTATGACCATTACGGCTTGCGAGATGCAGACAGGTATGAGTAAAAGTCGGGTTTTTGTGAGATGTATAGGAAAGATTATGATGTGGAGATATTAGCTCAGGATGGGCGCGTATAAGCATCTGCACTGCTTGCAGTCGACCATACTGGGCAGCGAGATCTAGTGGAGATTCGTTTCGATTATTGCGTACATTTGGATCAGCATCATGTGCAAGCAAAGCATTCAGGGCGCCAATATGTCCATGTCGTGCGGCACAATGTAAAGGCGTATCATTCTCAACAGTCTAATAAGAAAAACTTATTTACTATATACTCTAATCCCATTATGAAAAAATTACTGACTTGCATGTTGGGGTTCGCAGGCCGGTTTGGATGCATGAGTAATATTTTGACAATATCCTGGTGACCTGCCCAGGCAGCTAAATGTAGTGGTGAAGAACCTCGAGAATCGGGCAGATTAGGGGAGGCTTCGTGTGACAGCAACATCCGCACAATATCGCTATGTCCGTTCAAGCAAGCATGATGCAAAGCAGAGTAACCACTAATGTCTTGAATGTTTACTCCTGGCCCACGACGCAAACTACAAAAATTGGATGAAATTATTTTGGTTCAAGCAAATTAAGGCGTTACATAAACAATGTAGAAATTTTTGTTTAACTCACCTAGCTAGAGGTCCACTACGCTTGGTTTTTTGATTCAGGACTTTCTCAATAAAGAAGATATTACCATTCCGAGCAGCATCCAGGAACTCCTGATCCTTGCCCATGTTGATAGCGATTACGCACCAAGATTACAACGATGAGAAGTCTACAAAACGGAACACAGTTCATTACATGTCATGTTATACATACAACTTTTAAATAGTACGTATATGCAAATGCCTATAATTACAATGATTTATTCCAATCTTTCCGCAGCTAAATTATTTATTATATAGTCTCAGTTAAATTCCATGACTACACAGATAATTGAGTGATCTGTTATACTGATATGGTCGTCAAAGCTATGGAACATCTCCGCTATGGCATAATACATGAGCTATATGTCAAAATATATTTTAATTATTTACATTTTGAGTAAAAAAATATGCATGATATTGATCATCTTCTATGTCACCCATCACTTCGCCGACTATTGAACACATTCAGTTGTCAAAAGTATCAATTCCCTATAATTTACAGTTTTTCCAAGCAATAATTCCGAAAATAATTTAAAAATGTTTCAATTTTCAACAGAATGAGTGAAAGACGAAAAATTCAAATTTAATAATTTCTTTAAATTCTTAATAGAGGCTGATATATATTTCACTAATTTTCTAATTGGTAGTCAATAGATATCTAAATATTCTAAGAAATTCTAAATATCATAAAAACCGTTTTCACCTTACCGGTTATTCAGGTATATTTAGTTTATGTTGAAATGGTAATACTATCAGAATGAATAAACCACTATAATAAACATAGAAACAATTATTGTTTTATGTTAGTGTTTTATTTAAATTGTTGGCGTTTGTATATAAAATAAAAAAAGTTAAAAACAACTAGAGTATAAGATAAAAAGTTACTCCCAATCTTTTTTTATTTGTATTTGAATTGATCAGGTTTCTGGAAATGAAAATAACTGCAAATAAGTTTAGTATAATATTCATGTTGGTAACTCCCCAATTTCCGTGTTAATTTGAAATGGAACTTGATCATCCCGGTAAATTTATAATTTCGATAAAACTAAAGAGAGCAAAAAACGAAACAGACGTTATACTTTAAGGAATGTATGAGAAACGGTTCTCTGCATACACAAATTCACTATGGAATAGTCAGCACGGGCAAATATATATATACACACACTCTCAATCCGACAGCCTTGCATATGAGAGAGTTTGATCTAACTGCAGAAGAAACTTAAATTGACTTAAATATTATTAAAAGCAATTTTCCGCGAGGGTACCGGAATTCGATTGGAATTTTTAGTTTTATTATTAACACATTTCACTGACAGTTAATCACTAATGGCAAACGTTTAGTTTGTAAGGTAGAACTGTGTCGTACATACTTTTAAGGCGTGTTCCGAATATTTTTCTATCCCGTACACATACACAATTATATGCACCAGCCGTTCAAATACGTTTTTGCGCGGATTGCGCGATGAACTCCAATTGGAACCCACATTCTCTATGTATTATATGAGTTCTAAAATATCACTTCGCTCTCATTTTTTTTTTTTTGAATTTTTTGTGGCTCCGAACCACGTCAAATCAGATTTTTCTTTTTCTCAACATTTCCTCCCATTTACACAAACCCACGAGAAAGAACTGTGCACTACTTAGAACGATTAAAAACAACATTGTGATTTGCGCAGGTCCACTATATTGTTTACAACGATGTTAACAGCGAACATTTCCAGCAATGAATGATTCTAGAAAAAAACACTTTGAATCAGTAGAACAAAAAGTAATATAAAGTGAAAATTTCATATATTTGACCCCGAACTTTCATATATTAAATCTGCACTTTTATCAACAATTAGATTTTGTTTGTAAATTACATATGAGTACATATTAGATTTCAATTGGTTATTTATGAATTTGCATAGACGTAATACTATTTCTTATTCTGAGCGATCCTGTGTATGTAGAGAATTTTTTCGTGATTCCGTGAAGCAACAGCATACAGGAACGACTTGGGTCGTCACGGGGTGATCAGAATAAAAAAAGCAAGTATTGTAATTATACATTTATAGTATATTTACGTATAATTCATCAAAATATAAAAAACGTAAAAAAATTCTTCAATGATTCCAGAACTACTAATTTTTTCAAATCTTTTATTAAATCTAGTCGAAAAACCCGGCGAGAATTTTTTAATTTCTTTGTTTCGTACTATCAATACAGTGAGCAACAATAATACACTCTTGCGCACCAGAATCAGAGCCATGATCAATATCTATGAATATCAATAGTCTATACCAGGGACATTACCGTTATTTAGCATACCGCGCAGTTTGCTCCATTTTTTTGCGCACTTCTTTTTGTGCTACGTTCGGTCTTCACACATTAATCATGTCACCACTTTCGCTCCTATTGTGCCCTTCTATGACCCACTCTATAGAAGCTTTTCCTTATTGTTCTCTTCGGATTTATCATAACTTTCTATCTCTTTCTTTGCTCTATACTTTGCTTTGTCCCAATGTTTTGTCGTGATTATGCTAACGGAGTATCGACAACAGGGTTGCCGCCCGATGAACATATATTCTCCCAAAATTATTTCAAAAATAACCAAAAAAGTACCAAAGCCAAGAACGAACGTAAAGTAGCATCAGAATTCCTTTCAGAAGAGTCAAAAAAAATTACCTTTCTACCAAAAAAATGTTGAAGAGAAAAAATCTACCAGTTTTGGTTAAAAATAACCAAAGCGGCAACGTTGATCGTCTACCTGATGTTGCTGTTTTAAGCAAAAAACGATATCAGAGCAAATTGCCACTTTTGCTCATAATAAACTCATACATATGCATTATTATTATATTTTATGTATATGTGTTATACAATTTAAAATTCCGAGTTTCTGTGAAATCAGTTGGTGCAGTCCAAAACTAAAAAAAGTTTTATCTTTTCTACAACTGTGTTTATCTTTTTGGTTTGGTATTCATTCAGCGTAATAAGGTATTTGCGTATTTTATTTTCCATTTCCCTTCAGATCATGCAAACACTAGCTGTATGCAATATTACATATTTTTGGATCAGTTAAAGCTCCTGGATTGTATGCGGTTATTATCCCACGGTAAAATATGTAATTTATGTGTTGCCACGAAATGTTTGTGTTAAGTTATTGAATTCATTGATCTAGCTTATGCGTCCTCTTGTGGCATCTTCCAGTATCCTAAACAACTGCAAACCCTTTACACATTAAAATATACTTACTCGGTCTTCCATTCGTTGACTTTAGTCAGAATAGTTATTTATGGTTTTTCTTTTTGTTTTCGATATATTTTTTAATTATTTTTTTCAATTACATTAAAATGCAAATAATGTTAGATTTGTTTAAATTTGGCCCACATACGTAAACATTTGGCGTACAGTGGGCATATTTATCCAATACTTATCTGAATTTGTTGTATTTGAAGCCACGATGAGCTGTTATTTAATAGAAAGAATACATGCATGAAAAAATATATTTCTTTGCCTGGTTTTTTTTTTAAATATTCCACATGATTTGGTTGGGTTCGAAGCAATTTATTGAGATTTCCCGTTGAGTTGAATATTTATTGATGTGTAAATCAAACAATAATAATAATTTTATATATATACATAGCGCCTTAATATATATATATATATATATATATATATATATATATATATATATATATATATATATATATATATATATATATATATATATATATATATATATATATATATATAGATATATATACATATATATGCGGATATACGTATATACATACATAAAAATAGATATATGTATATATAGATATATATATAAATATATATACTATGCTGTACATATACTGGTATTCATACATATCCTAAATATATGTATCCCTTAAATATATGTATATAGTATCTGTAACAATTACAACAATTCATTACTTTATTTTACGATACGTTACTTTACACAGGTATATAACAAATATGTAATTTTAAGGTGGGTTGATGTTTCGATTTCAATTGTTTTTCATTTAATTTGTATTTTCTTACCGACTAAAATTCTCCTATTCTCTATTACCTAATGTCTGAATTGTTTTGAATTTTCTATTTGGATTTTTTCTTCATTGCAAGTACATAAATTGAGTATAATCAAATTCAAGTATTCACATGAAATTGAAAACTGCAGCATAATTTCTTATATAGAATCCTTGTTCATGAAGGTGTATGACGTCAAAACGATTTATATAATTTGTATTATTTATTAATATTGTTCACATATTAATTTTTGTTCTGTTTTTGCGTTATTTTTATCACTAGTACTATATTTATTTATTTATATATTTTTCATATAATATTTTGAAATGAGATACTTTCGTTAAATTGTATAATTATATTTTTTATAGTTATAGTATGTTTCTATCATAATTTTTGTTTGTTATTCTCTTGTTATTACGCTGTTGAATATTTTCGTTCAAATATTTTATTTCAATGCAATTCAAGTTGTAATTATTTGTATTTGTAATATCTAAATGAATTGATAACGTACTTAATATTTAAAAACAACAATCTCAACAATTTTAAACATATGTTTTTAATTTTTAACACATTTAGTTTTGTCTGATATAACTTTTTTATTAGTATTTCTTTGGTTTTGATTTGTTGTGGGCTTTAATATTGTATGAAGAATGTCTACGTCTACATCGGGTCTTTGACAATATAACAATTATTGTATAAATAGTTTCTAATATGAAGTCTCTTGTCATAAGTTGTAAACATCTGCAATACAAACAAACAACGAACAAAACAATTTTTCATTTTCCGTTTCTCCTCCAGTCGATATTTGAATATTTACATACATACGCACTATGCATTTCAAATGTATATGTATAACACTAGGCCATCAAGCGGTGTCAATTATTCGGATAAACGAACAGCCAATAATGGAACCGATGGGATGGGATGCAACTGAGCACAGCTAAAATAATACGTCTAACAATTACAATTTACTCTACGCGAAAAACCTGTTCGTCCACGAAGTTTCTTTGAACTACTTTCCCGAATTGTTTTAATATTCTACTATCTCATAATCAAAGCTGTTTGTTTTCAATGGTTCAAAGTTTCAACATTTTTTCAAATCTTAATATTGAGATATTGGCTACGTTCAATCATGAAAAATATGTTATGTTTCTTTATTTTGTTATTCAACTTCTGGATGTGCGTAGTTTTGCTATGGTTTTGGTTTTAGATTTGGCACATTATGTTCAATAGACACGCTATCAAGAGCATACACCTTGTGGTGGGCAAGGCTACCTTTCGCTCGTCCTTTCGCTTCTAATGCATTGAAGGAGGCGTCCTAAATGTGGATAGGTGTAAATATTCTTCATCAGCGTCACCTCCAAACTCGAGAGGGCGGTGTACGTTTGCCTGTTTTTTTTTTTTTTTAAAACAGAAGAAACGTAGGTCTTGAAATTCAGTGTGGACTTAATGCATTCATTCTACATTTAATTTTCGCATTATTCGTGTTTGCTATAGATATCATTATATTTTTAAGTGTTCGTAGTATTGTGTTTGGTTGAGAAAAAATAACAAAAAAAAAAAAAAGAAGTCTTCATGTCCAGGTGAGCAAAACAGCAAACGATTTTCCTCGCATTTTGTGTTTATAACTTTCCTAGCCGATATCGATTGTGCGACATAACTAGTACAACGGCCAAAAGGGAAGAGGGAAACGCTCAGACCCTTCGTGTAGTGATGTGGTCCACTGTCTGGAGTATACTACAGAGAACTCGAAGACTATATAGAATGCGTTCCGGAGCATGGGATGGCTCTCTATGCTGGTGGCGATTTCGTAGAGGTGAAAAGCTCTTAGTAATATAAAGCACAATGTTACAACATTAGAATAATCGTAGGAATTTTGTTCCATTAATTAGGTATTGTAGTTATATTTTAGGATACTCTTCATCCGGACAACTCACCTTCCGTACATCAAAAAACGCATAATTACGGTGGGTATCGTTCTTAATGCCTAATAAGGCATATAAGGAATAGAAATCACAGATAGCTGATATTATATTTGAATTTCCCAATAAGTTTAACAAGTTTAATTAACAAAGCAGCGCGATTTCTGTACACGTCCAAGTGCGACTTTCGGAAGATATGTACGTTGGATTCGCAGTGCTGGCCAGGAGTGGTTTAGGCGGCAATTCTAATGTCTCTTCACCGGTGAGCTACTGCTGGTAATAAAGGAGTTGGAAGTCGGCACCATGCGAGTCGTTGCACACTGCTATCAATATAAATCTGATTGCTTTGTATAATGCTATTTATATTTCATCAAATGCTTGTGGATTTCACTATCGACTAAAGGCTAATGTCCGGGCAAATAACATAACTAATTCCATTAATACACTATAACACTAAAGAGACAAGACAGATGAGGTGAGCTGAGCTGAGCTGTATATGATATTCTCTAAATGTAAATCCAGCATAACACATAAGGGTTTCCTTTCGATACGGCACATCATCTAAGGCAATATTTAATTTCACAATATTGTACTGCGATAAGCGAAACAAGGATAGAATGACAGAGAGAGAGCGAAGGGGCTAGCTAAAATGAAGAATTTGGAAGTAGATATTAGGAGATCGTGGATACGACTACGCCAACGATATTTATTTGGATTAAATTATATTGGTCTTCATGGTTTGGAAATCCCGATCGCGATCGTTTCAGGCAGAACCAATACATTCGCAACTAGGTTCCATTACCACCCCTCTCTGTAGCGCTGTCGATATTGGTTGTGCTGTACTTGCTCACCTTTTCATACTTTGAAAGGGTCTGGATGTGGATGATTGGACGATGGAAAATCGTGTACTTGTGTTATGTGGGTTCGAAATCAATAGAATGTCATCTATGATCATATATATATACATACCATGGTAATTAATACCCACAGCGACGTATATTGAGTTCTTATTCTATTTGCTACAATAACGTACGCAAGTTTAGTGTTTTTGTTACTTAGGACTGAACATATAAATCGCAGCTTTATAATTGTATAATGAATTGCGTTTTATCGACATAACTCATATTGCTCATACGACCCAATATGCTCGTATTTCTCACTGAGCTGACAAATCTTATATATGTATTGGTGTCGGTAGTGGTATCGGTATTGGTGTTGATTTTGTTTTCGGTTTTAGTTTCGGTTTAGGTTTTGGTTTAGGGTTGTTTTATTGCCAAACGACTGGAAATGAAACGCATTGCAAATTGCCCAATTACCTGGGAGCAGGTGTCAGGTATCAATGTGGCTTGGGCATCGCTGAAACAACGAACAGATCTGACAATTGAATGTTGAAAAATCATAGGTAAGGGAATACTAGTGCGAACTTAACCTGATGAAACCATAGATAAAATGTAAATATAGGTGTGTTTATATATATGTAAATATACTATTAGTACAGAAACTATCCCCATGATCGTCGATTCATCTGACCATGCGGTATCCGGTTGCTTTGACGGGTTACTCCACGCCCTCTCTCGCGCTGCCTCCCAGTCTTACTCCGGCTTCAAACGATGCCACTGCACGATGCTCTGTCGGGGTTTCGAGATCATGTCCTGCCAGTGCTTCGTCTCGGATGCGCCGGAACCGTTTTTCCCTGCGAAGGCCACCAAGCGAAGAGAGAAAAACGAATGGGATTAAGTACAAATGATTGGTCGCACTTCAGAGCTCGGAGTGTGCGCACAGTTCTGGCACATATACATATACCAAGTTAACATATATCTATGCCACACTTAAATACATATACACTCATCGGCGAGACGGAAGTGGATGAGCTAGGTAGGTAGATATACATATATATGTGTGGACAAATGTGGAGTCAGTATAGCATATATGGTCTTGATTATCACAGAATCTCTCGTCGGCAATCAATGCAATATAAAATGTATTCCTGCAGCTCGTTTATGGTTATCATAGACTTAGTGACAATCTTGCGACAATATGAGATCGTAAGAATATTTTCATGATCTGATTGTTGACTACAACAACAAGGTCTTAGTCTTGGTGCCCCGATTGCAATAAGTATATCCGGATATGATAAATTTTATGTTTGCGTCTCTCTGTGTATATGAGTGCGTGTGGATGAGCAAATAAAAAGTGACAAACGCCATTTCCAGGCGATTCAAAAATAGGAAGGAAGGAAGGTTAAGGCATGTATTGCATGAAGAAGCGAGCGTTTATCGATGCGTGTACCGGTGTATCGAGTGTATGTGTGGGTAGGTGTAGGTATGTGAGGGTGGGAATATATATTCATTGCAATTGTATTGGCAATATTACTCAATTCAGGTAAACATACAGCGTGTACAACATACACATATATATTGATATGTCGAAAGATAGATGATAGATTATATCATATGTATATGTCTATGTTATATATTCTTGTTTCGTTTTACTTTCGCTTCAATTCGTCTACTTTTTCAACCAAATTACTCACCAGCTAATAATATTCTTCCAATTAACTCATTTCGTCCAATATTATCAAAATCCATTACCATAACATCTAAGGAGCATTCGCGAATCTTCTCCCAGGGCACATTGAAACTAAATGACTCATTAAATACCGGGTTCAGCGTGCAATTAAATATCGGAGTCTTGCGTTTTTCAACTCGCTTGTCCCCGAATTGGAGCCACACTTTCACATATGGATCTGAAAGATTATTTTTAGACAGACGTTATACGCTAGCTTGGCCCATTCTCTATGCAGGGCTGCATCAATCGCCGGCTATAATCGACGTGGGGGGGATGGTGTTGGGTTAAATTGTGGATAAGTCGACACATCATCACACGCCAACCAACAACAAGAAACAAGTCGTATTTTGACACGAGGGCATGAGAGAACAGAGCCAGCAAAAGAATGAGCCAATCAAACTGATAGAACTACAACACATCGGTTGGCTTCCTCGATCGAGAAGTCTCTTCTCTCTCGGTTCTTAGACGAGACGGAATGGAGCCGTGCTTACCTGACTTTCCGTTGATGTCTTTTGCTTTGAGGTTCCTCGCTTTGATCAAGGTCAGGGTCAGAACCGAGTTTGACGGATGGTAGCAGAGCGACGACAAGAGTTCTCCACACTTATCCTTGGCCGGGGGCTTGAGTGCCTTCCAGAACGACTGCTTGCCGGCGAAGTCGACCTGCAATACGGACATTCATGACATGAATAGAGATCGTTTGTATACCGGCACTAGACTCACCTGGCAGAGGGGCAAGAAGACCTCGCCGATGGAGTCATCCCGGGAGAACCTGTCATAGTCAAAGACATGGAGATGAAGGACCTGCACCATAGTGTAATAGTTAACTAGAATCCTATATCTTGTGTATGTAGGAACCAACCCGCGATTGCAGCTTCTGTATGGGGAACCCCTCGAAGTAAAAGGTCTCGTTCCAGCGCGGATTCAGGGTACGCCGTTTGATCTTCGTCTCGAGGCGGTGCTTCTTATCCGGGAGCAGGGTCACTCGCACATACGGGTCGGAAGTGCCGCTGAGGTCCTTCGCCGGCAGCTCCTTGCCCTGCAACACCTTCAGGATGAGCGTCGTGTTCTGGAAGTCGTACTCCAGCGAGAAGTGTATCTGGCCGACGTTCTCGCTCGGCTCCGAGTTGTCGATGTACATGTCCGCCATCGAGACGCTGCGGTTCTGCCGAGAGAATTCCAAATTCAGAGAATCCAGTTCCATAGATCACTCAGTCCCACAAATCGGAGGGGTGAGATGGGATGGTATGAGAAGGGAAGGTGGGAAAATATCAAGTCAAGGAAGTTGGAAAGCTGAGGGAGATGTATTTTGTTATAAGTAATCGTACCGCTGCATTATCCTTAACGCCGGAGCCATCGTTGACCAGGCCTGCATTGGAGCCCCCGGGCGACTTAGTCTGCGGTGTTTGCGAGGCGCTCCTGAACGGTTCAGTGAAACTGTTCGCAATGCCAACATGCAAGAGAAAAAAATCAGATAAGGGTAGAATGGAGGAAAAACGTTTGCGGAGTGATTAAATGCATTTGCGGAGTGATTAAATGCGTGTCGGGTTCGTTTTTACTAAACTCCCAATACTCCAGGTAGACTAACTTGACTAGCTTGGCAGTTTATATAAAAAAATGAAATAACCTGCTGACGGCCGGGGCTTCCGTGCGCCCGGTGTTCGCGTAGTACTCGATAATGGCCACGATCATCTCGAATGATCGGGTCAGCGCGGGCCACATCTTCGACTCCAGTCTTGACTCCAGGGCCTCCCGCTAGCAAATCGAAAATCTAGTAGGTAATGGACACAATTCTCTGGTTTGGCACAAAATCGCGTTCGCACAGTGGCAGCAGGTATTTTAACAAAGAGAAAAAATTCATTTTGTCGTGGACGTTTGTGTTTTATTAAAAATCGAGTTCGTTGGAGTTAATTTCTGGAAAAGCAAACAAATATGGCTCGTCCTGCACAAAATCCGCAACACAATCATATCACTTTAACATTGCGAACACGACTAGCTGTTGCTCGGCGGCCGAGTCTCCACGACATACATGTGCATGTACATGGGAATCAGCTAGGGTTGGGCGCCACCGGTGAACGGCTTCCCCCACCTAACCTTACAATCCCCTATCTCCCCATTCCAAGCCATAAACCATTTCACGCTCGCTTAATCTTGCGTATAGAAGGATGTTTCAGGGTTGATGGCGAGCGCCGTGTTCTCTACATGGGTTCCTGCTCCTCGCCATGGGAAAGGCGGCCACATGAGGAGGGGCCCGATTCGGTTTCAGAATTGCTTCTGGAATTCCGCAACATTTGGTATACATGATTTACTGCCTTCATTCACACCAGTCGGTATGAAAATTGTAAATTCTTATAAAGAAACAAATTTGAAGTACTACCCAATCCGAATCCCAATAACATATATATTTTCTTATTCACACATATGTATTCAATAATATATGTACATGTGTTATATACAGTGCAACTTCGGTAGCCTGGGCATGCGCCAGTCCGCACACTCTAAAAATGTGGACTGTCGTTTCGCCGGCTCTCGTCTGGGACTTGACAAAGCATTAGTTATAAAAATATTCCGGCAAGCTGGTGTGTATTGTGGCCAAGACTTACATCGTGCCAAGTGATTGAGGATATGATGGGTTTTGCGCCATGAACAGCAGTATTATGGCATCTGTGCGGACACAAATTAGTCAAAATATGATTAGAGCTAATGATATCACTACAGAAAACGGACATTTTCACTCGTATAGTCTGGACAACCATGTGTCTAGACTATTGAAGTTGTGCTGTATGTATATATTGACATCTGTAAGTATGAAGGCCTAGGCTTACCCGATTAGTGGAGTCTTCAAGTTAAGGAATCCGTTTAATTTCCGGTTGATGTTGTTCTGTATGGGTGTAGTTCCGGCGATGATCGGCTGCGGCTTGATGGGCTGAACGGATGCTTCCTGTTGAATCTCCTGGGTCGAGGACTGGGGCAACCTGCGGAGCACAATGTCAAAATATGCAGATGCAGATTTTGTCGCTCGTGGGACGAAGTCTACAGACCTCATGCTGTAACTGCTGGAGTCCTCATCCTCGTTCGGCTCGATGAATTGGAGCTGGGAGCGTTTGTGGCGCCACCAGAGGTAGCCGCCGGCGAAGAACAGGGATATTGCGATTATGATGCCAAGTACAGTCAGGCATGCTATAATTATGACACTAGCCATTTCTTCAAGGAGCGACAAGGGCAACAACAAGGAAAGGGAGACACGAGAATAGAGACACAGTAGAAGATCGGTCGGCTTTTGGCATCGGTGTCGATATCGGTTCGTATGAGATTTCCTGCGGAACGAATGAATACTCACATTGATGTCGGGTTTCCAAGTAATCTGTGAATAACTAATTGCGCGAATCAAATATAGTCGCCAATATTTTGGTATCGTGTTCCATACACTGCTGTTGACTTTCGTTATCCTGCTCGTTTCTGTTTAATTCTGAAGCGAATCTTCGAATTACGTCATTCAACAAGGTTTATTATTGTTTCTCAAAATGTTTGCTTTTCGGGTTTCGGTTTTAGATTTGTTTTTGGTTTTATGTAATAACGTCTTCGAGACAAACAATTCAAAATCGAGTTTGTGATATAAATCGTACTAGTTCTGCTATCGAATTTATTTACTACACGAACATTGCACCGGCGTGCGAATTCCTTCGATTATTTATTTACTTGAGGACTTAATTATTTTTGTTTTTGTTTTGAGAGGCACTAATTATTTCTTTGGTTTTTGTTTAGCACATTATTTGGTAAATGTTTACAATTGTATGTTATTGATAATAAACACTTAGGATAATTCTGTGTCTATATATATCTCATTTTTATTTTTTGTGCACGTATTTTATGTAATTCATACTCTGTATGAATAAGTTCTGGTTGTTATTATTGAAAAATACAGAATCAGAATATTTTTACTTCTATTATTTCACTTATCGACCTGGTATTAAAGTTCTCTTCTTATTTTTATTTTTATTAATACTATTTTTATATGTGTATATATTCGTTTTCTCCGCATTTATAAATAACACTTTGCACAAAAATCACTTAAAACTAATTCGTTGATACGATTCATATTTCCGTTTCCGCTTAATAAGAGATTCTAGTTTATTCTCCTTTCACTCTGTGTGCATATGCATACAAACATATTATGTATGTATGGATGTATGTATGTGTTATGCTGCTATGCTTTGTTTGGCTGTATCACGATAATACATATGTAAACATAACTCATCTATATACATAGTTCAGTTACTCAAGGTACAATTGGATCACATTCTCAATGTTTTTGTGTTCGTTTTCGCTTTTGCTGTTTTCTTTTCTCGTTTTATTCTAATTTATTCTCTACGTTTCGACGTATTCAACTTTGAGCGTATGCGTTTTGTAATTATGAATCTGCAATTATAGACATAAAGGTAGAGAGATACACCTTATATACATCTGTGATATGTTGTTATGTTTATACATCTGTAATTATTCGTGTGTTTATGTACACGTAATTGGAGCGCCTTGATGGGGCTCATCGAGCTACTACGTCGGGTAGGCCAAAACCAAAACTGACGCTGAAACTGGAGACTCGGCCTCGATGAACTGCGTGCTGCCGACGAGGGGTGGGGCTGGAGGAGTGGGACGTTAATTCCTTGTTCAACTGCCAGTCGACGGCCATCTCGGCCGCCAGCGACGATAGTGCGCAGTTCAATAACATTTAGCAGACATGACCGTGAACATGCAGACATCCTAATCGTGCAGGATAATTACGGAGTGGCCAATACCCCTTCCCCTTGCATCCATGCGATTGTATCATCGAGCGAGTCCCCTGATGCAACATGCCCATACGGATCCTGCGATTCTCACTCGCCATACACACACACTAATGAAAATAAAGTAAAAGTGCAGACTTCGACAAGGCCGCAACCCGACACCCTACGCAACGAGTCCATGAAAAGTGTTTAAAAAGATTTGGCTTACTTGGGAATTAATAAGTGTGTTTTTGAAGGCTCTGACTCTCGGATGGGTTGTAGCTTTTGGCCGATAATTGTGTCATGCGGTGCTATTGATAACCTGTTAATATTCCGAGTAATTTCTATTGGGCAAACACTTTACCGTGTGAACTCATATCAATAGAACTGGATCGCATACAGATGTTGACGGTCTCAACAATTGATTCGACGGCAGATAAACGTTGAGTTTGAATGGTAGATGGGCTCGTATGCTGAGCGATTTCGCCCAATTTCATTGCCAAGGGGCTTACATAAACGAACGGCAAATTTGTTTATCGATAGCTCTTACAAATTTTCACAGTCAGACACAAACACAGCCGGAAAGGCCGAGAGATCACACAGCGGCGGCAACGCTGATCTGGAATATATATTTTCCATACCTGCATCCACAGACCTCTTCCAAATGAGACCAAAACGAATACACCCTAACCACGGGGTGCAGGCAACAAAAACACTTCGCACTAACACATGCACCTTCTGTCGTCCTTTTTCGCCGAACCACGAATGAATTTCGATGGCGTCTCGTCGAAATCAACAAATCGACTGATATTGCTCTGGCTGTCATAGACAATTACACTAATTAAAGAAGTCCGCTAGGAGTTATTATTGAATGGCTTGGTCCGTCTCGTCTGTCGGTGCGCGGGGACGGCGAAGCCACTGAGGGTGCCACCCGATGATGCCAGGCGAGCCCCTCGAATTCATGGCAGCGTACTTCTCGAGCCAAGGTAAAAAAACAAAAAACTGGTGAGCACTGGCCGATTGAGCGACACGAAGTGAAGTCAAGTGATATGAACTGAAATAGAGTGAAGAGTGAAGTGTAGTAGAGTCTAGTCTATGCGAGCCGAGATTAGTTCGAGTTGAAAGAAGTAAAATTCGGTCGAGCTGAGTCGAGTTGACTAAATTTCGGTCGAGACGAGTGGAGTGGCATCGAGTGAACCAGCTCGTGAGCTAATGTAGATGACTGAATCAGCTGGTGCGTTTGTGTGTGGACTCGGAGAGTATGCAGTTGCGTACGTAAAGGTATCTTGCGACATCTACCCCAGAATGTATGTATAACAATGTACATATACCTTGTAGACATTCACACACACAGTCACACTCATGGTAAAATAGAAAGAGACCCTACCATGGGATTTCAAAGATTGCGGTATCTTTGAAATTCAGCCTCGTTAAATTTCTGATCTAATATCCCTTTGTCCTGGAACACATTCCCTCAGAAGGTAGCACCTTTTTGGAATACTAAAGCGATTTCTAGCACTTTTCAACAAATTCGATGTCACTAAGTTCAAGGAAAGTCTGACAGTCGGTTAGCTCCACCCCAGAACTTTGGAAAATAACCTTTCACAGTTGGTCAGAGTCATTAGGTTTAACATAGGTAAAAATAATATAGGTAACATTTTTAAAACACTGCGATTTAAGGATCCATCGTGGGGAACATTTTTGGGCCATTAGTGTACGTACATGCATACATAAATATGTGTATTCAGAATGCAATACATGTATATATTTCACTGCACTCCACACTACTCCTGACGGACATACGTGATATATCTATGCAGCATCGCGCAAAATGCGTCGGACGCGATGTCGGGCTGGTGTCCGTCCCCGCATGTTATATAACACCTCGAATACGCTGTCCCACCCTTCGTCGCCCGCGAACTAGGATTTCACAATAGCGAAGATATCCACGCGACATCGGCAACATACATCGGCAAGAGCTCATATATATGCGCGAGGTAAAAACTATTCCGCATGGCGAAATACTCCCGAGGATGGCATGAACAAACCACACGGACATGCAGCGGAAGGCATCGCAACTAATAAACGAACGCACGCACGAACGAAAAGGAACTGCTGACGCCGTGCCAGATAGATTGGCCTGAGTTGTACATGCTCGTAAATCCACAACATCTGTCCGACGCCGCCACCAATACTTACCACAAGACGCATGCTTGGACTGCCTAGACCGGGCCTCTGAGACCGTTATCGCACGACGAAAGTCCCCACAACACAAACACAAACACGAGCCTGCCCCGTTGGTAGTCTCTGGCGCAACACGAAAAAGCTCCGCGAAGATTCCACGCTCCACATTCACTACGCCACTCAGACCCACCCTCCAGCGTTTGCTCCGCTTTTTACAAATTCCTTGTCTGTGCTAGTTGCGGTCGTTTCGAGCACAACACCAGAGCCCGGCATTCGACGACAAATCATCTCATCTGGCTCCATATGACGTATGGAAAGACTAGCAACACGTACAAACTGAACTAAATCGCTGAAAGTACGAAAGAAGGACAAAACACCGATGTAGAAGGATTAGGAACATAATGATATTACTTCTAAATTAGCCTAAGAAGCGTTGCAGTGTTTGAACGAGTTAAATCATCCCTGAACAATTCCAAGTGCCACCAATATCGGGACTCGGAGTACTCCTAGGTACTAAAGGTTAAAACTTCGCTTCACTCTTCACACTAAGTGTATATATTACAAAAGCTTGGGCATATTTAATACATTTTATTGCCAAGACTTCATGAAAATTTATAACATCATTCTAGATGTATAGTGAGAAAGGATCCGCTTTGAAACTGCTATAAATTAGTATTAATATGAAATTTATTTGTAGTCCATAACCTGTGGTTTGTTGAGAAAAAATATGGATTAACTTCATTTTCATTAGTATTCAAAAATAGTATGGCGGTTCTTGATAGTCGGTAAATGCCCTCAAATATGAATGTCGCATGAAATATGGCTAAACCTATCCATATTATTAATTATCTAACGATAATTATTATTATATTCAATAGTTACATCTGTTAGTGAAAAACTCTACATATTTTCCATTTCAGTGGCTACAGTGGTTTCATTCCATTTGAGCAAAAAATAAAAGTAACCTGTTTTAAATGTCGCCTGCTTTCCATGGAACCCGAAGCACTTTTGTTTCGCTATCATCTTCGGTGTAGATAAAAATTCTACTTGATATTATTGTGCTTGCTGGGGTACTTCCTGCTTACTCCTATTGTGCGCGTGTTTGGGTGCTTCCTTTGGGGGATGTTTCCTGGAAACTAAAAAGCGTTGAATTGGAATAGTCTGAAGCGCGCGAGAATATTTTTGGAATAGGGGCATCCACCAACAACATCAAGCCGAACCACCCCAACCGCCCATTCACACACGTAGCACCCTCCCAGCCCCTCGCTCTCAGTAGCCAACCCCTTACATTAACCAGGACCACTCTCTAGCCGGGGCCCCTCTCCGATGCCTGCTCTCTTCAGTGTTGGAAGAAAAACCATATGGAATTCTACTATACTACACTACATCATTGTATCTAAGTTGGCGGTAATGATGTTAATGTCAGGGTTTAGACCACGAGAAGTTATAATATTACTAAATGGTAGCCTATATCGGATTTATCGCCGATCTGAGACTGAAGTAGGGATTTGAATAAAAGCATTCAAATGCATAATATACGAATAATACGAACGAATTGTATTGATACGTAATTTGCAAAACCGTAGTAGATTGTAGTCTAAGTGGAGTGGCAGAGCAGATTTTCCCGATGCCGATTCACTACAAGTGTAGTAGATGCGAGAGAGCCCGAATCCTCGGACTCTCATGCGCCGCTCCGACACCCCGCCCGATGCCACGATGAATCACCGCTCTCGGCCACGGCCACGGTGCTGGTCCTGTCGCTGGTTTGCGGTTATCCGCCGTCGCTCTTCAGTTCAGTCAGTATTTGCCTTGGCATTTAATCATGCAGTGGAGTCGCTGAAAATAAAATATCATAGCCCAATTGGCCGCCTCTCTTTTCTAACTTGAAGTGGCTCGAAGTCCGTCGGCAATCAATATCGAATCGCAGTCTCGGAATTCATTTCAAAGCAAAACTCGCATTTACGCAATATTCAAATGCTCGTGCTCGTCCTTTTCTCTTTGTTGTTCTCGTCCTCCCTCGACAGTCGGAAACTGAGGCAAAACATGTCGGATCCTCGGCGGAAGCGATCCGATGGCCAATAAAAAAAAAAAACAAAGTAAAAAACAAATAGAAAGCTGTGGAAGGCTGTTACGTTTACGGGGCCTTGTGACAATTTAGCGATTAATAACAAATCGAAAGTCGGAGAGAGTCCGAGGTCTTCTACAGAGCTAGGTCGAAGGAGTTCGGGACCCACTGCTAGCTGCTGCTCGTATATGTTTGTAGAGTATGCGCATCTCTGTCTATGACGCATTATGTTTATGTGTGTTTTGTGTTCCGAAAAGATTGGACGAGCGGTGACAGAACGAACAGATTTGTTAGTTTGTCAAATCCATTTCAGCTACTGTAAATAAACGACGAATAGAAGCACAGACATGTTGCGGAGAGCAGCAGAGCATTGGCTCGGCTGGGGTCAGGTCGAAATATCTCCTTGTGCTCCCGCAACCGGGGTTACTCGTATGAGTCGCGGATTTTCCAGACACTACTTAGTGACGAGCGGGGGCATTAGACGGGAAAACTCGCCCTCACTCTCTAAGTCGCAACCTGCGGAACCCTCTTAGTTCAGGTCGACCACCAGAGTCACCACCGCCAAACCAAATCAAGACAAACAGAACCGAAACACGAACGCCTCGGTCCGGCGGCCAATAGTTAATAGTTCAATAATAACAATAATGATCCGATCGAGTTTTGAGCGATTCAACTGTTCTCCTGTGCTGTGTGTTTGCTGCTGTTGTTGTTTTTGCTGCTGCCGCTACTGCTGCTTCCCCTGCGTCGCCCAGAGCAGGCCGGAGCCGTCCGAGCTGAAATGACTTCAGATATTTCGTTTCAGTATCTCGAAGCAACTCTACAAATGCACAGGCCAGCGGATTCAGGTGTGTCTGTGTGGCGAAAGTAAACACAAGACCAAAATTACAAAACAATCGCGGACCAATCAAAATTCCGTTATTTACATATTTCGTCAAATATCTCGTCGCGCACAGTTCTCGAAATATTTTCGGAGGACCGAGGTTCCAGTGAGGTCCGGCCCAGTCGAGTTGAGTCGAGCCGAGTATACGAACAAACACAAGCTGCGAAGTGAAGTGAACGGGTTCTTAAGAGTCAAATCGCGAACCGAAGCTCGAAGTTGACCTTGGAGTGATCTGGAGTGAGTCGTCTCATGTTTTACTCATTCACAATGTAATTAGACGTCATGTCGACTCGCCTCGATGTGGATCGCCCCAGCTGGTGCTGACTGTGCACACTGTCGAACTTGACGAAAGCTAAAGCGGAGTCTCGGGCTTCGGTCGCACAACAAGTGTCCATGGTGGGCCCATTACGGGAGAGTGCCGAGAGACTGACCCCGACTCATTTCCGAAAGTCATCAAAAACCAACCAAAGATCAAGAACGTGTTGAAGCAATGTCTGTGTCGGTTTAAGCCATGGTGGTTCGACCCAAACAAATTCTGAAAACAAGTAGTGGACTGAGCTTACGACTTTAACTTCAACATAGGGATTTTTCGTTGAAGCACTTATTCTTTTGCTTATTAAAGGAACAATTGCAAATATCAGCTTGATCTTTTCAACTTAGATAAAAAGTCGTATTTAGTGGTTTTCTTAATTAAAAAACATCGACTAGTATAACTTAATAACTTTTAATAAATAACTAATATTAAATAAGTTATAATAAATTAAATAAAAAATATTAAAAAAAGAAAAAAATATTAAAACATTAAAAAATTATAAAATATTAATCATCCGAAATGGTGAACAATTTTGAATTATTTATTAATTTTTACTGCTCGACCGCAAAATTGTTGAAGACTTCCTAAGGAACTTGCTACTATTTAGAAATATACTAAACATAAATCGACAGTAGAATATACAAATTATAACATGAAAACAATATTTAATTCCGCCTTAGACCAATATGCGAAGGTCAGCACATGTAGCACTAAACAGAAGAAGCAGCAACAAAAACAGCTAGATCTATAATAATAATAATAATTTCTCTAATTCAAGTGCTTGCTTCATGCAAAGTCACCGACTAACCCTTGGTCGAGATTGCGCACATGGGGCCGACCTTAGGCCATCGTGACCAGTATCGGAAGCGCCTCCTGTCCTTCTCGAATTCCGACTCTGCTCGGACTCGTCTCGGTGCGAATGTAAATATTCGCGTTGTTTACTCGTGACTGCGTATAAATATTTAGATGCCGCCAGAGATCTATCTGGCTATATATAGATCCTTATTAGTCGGTAATGTACTGCTGCGGACGCGTATACGCTGGGATCTCGATTCCGATTCGATTCCTCTCCGCAAGGTTTTGCTTGGCTTGATTTGGTGTGGCTGCCGTTTGTTGTGGTTGTCGATTGTCTAATGTTGTATTTTCATTGCTCTGAGTCAAGAGGTTATCGCACATGAGAACCAATCGCAATTGGCCTCATCGCGCCGCATACGAGATGATTTGATTTGTACGCGTATGTCGAGCCCAATCCGGGTGATATCAATCCGTGTTGTTGCTCTTGGTGCGACGCCGCCAGACCGAAACTGACAGCGACCGATCGTCCACAAAACTTAACATAACAGTAAATAACACAATATGACATGACATAACATAACAACATAATATGACGGGACATGACATACAAAAATACTCTAAATCAAATCTTATAACATAACAAAACATAACATTTATTTCACCTCTCTGTAACACCACAGTTGCTGTGAGATTAGCGCTAACAATTAAATTGAAAAAACGAGTTCCCAGCACAGATTAATAAACAGTGAAACACACAACTCAAGTTTACGACTCAAAGATTCAGATTTAAAATGCCGCTTTTTGGCAAGAAAGACTCCGGTAAAAAATCAAAGAAAGATACCAAAGACCTCAACAAACAAATCTCGATAGAGGATAAGTATAATCTGCAAGGATTGCTTGGAACGTGAGTATCAAGAGCATCCTATGGCGGAAATGCACAGTGCCGAACTCCATATCATTTTGCTGTTGCAGTGGTGCCTTTTCCGAAGTTCGCTTGGCCGAGAGCAAGGACAATCCGGGGCAGCATTTCGCAGTCAAGATCATAGACAAGAAGGCGCTCAAGGGCAAGGAGGAGTCGCTGGAAAATGAGATCAAGGTCCTGCGAAGGTAAGTGAGCCGAGATCCCCGGGCTCAACCTCCACCCCGAACGAGGGATGTGGACTTCCGATTCTTGTCCAGTGTGCTTCCTTTCGTGTTTGTTTCATTACTCTAAGTCATTGTTATCCTCCATTGCGCGGACACCCACTTTTCCGTCGAGCATCTTCCGCGATCCCACAACCCAAGCCCACCACACCGCCCCCGCCAAACACGTATACAATCATACGTACATGTAAGGGCTCACACCCACCGCCCCCGTCCTTCAGCGATCGGCCTCCGCACGGTGTTCATAGTCGTGCACCTCGCCTCCCTCCACCGCTTTTCTTGTTTTCCTTCCCCTCAATGCTGTTTTTCTAATCATTATCATTTGTTTAATCGACTCGCTCGATCGCAGAGAAAGCAAGTCCGAATACATTGTTCTGTCCTCACTATGCCGTGATGGTTCTTACAATACCATTGTACTTTGAGTTTATTATTTTCCGAATTTTTCTTTCTTTATTTTTCTCTCTCTCTCTCTCTCTCTCTTTCTCTCTGTAGGTTCAGTGCTAACCAAAAAGATGCCGACAGCTCTGGTGGACCGCGGTGAGTTGTGATGGAGATGGAGGTGTACGAAGAGCGAGTGGGCTCGGAGAGTTTCTGAGCGAGATCTTGTCGGCCCCGCCCCTACTCGGCGCGCCCCTGCTCGCCACGCGCAGGAGTCACTCAGATTCCAAACTACATTCAATGTCACGTCCGTCCCCATCAACCCTCAGTCCATCATGAAAAGCTCTCTTTCCCCAATGATTTGTTCATTTTTGAGTTCCACATCTTTACGCCTAAGTCTATGCTTTGACATACATATACGTACCCACACACACATGTACATATAGTACAGTGTAATCGGACCATAGTCGTACTACCTATAAATATAGGGACAGAGCGAATGTGGTCGAAATGCTCACAACCTGTGACTTTAATCTCGATATTTGTCAACATACTTATTTCTATATAAATATACAAATATATATATATATATATATATATATATACAAATATATATATATATATATATATATATATATATATATATATATATATGTATGTATGTATACTCTATATGTCTACCGAACATTGCGTAAGCGAACGGTTGCTCAAAATCTATCCATCTGTCTCTCTTTCTCTCCCTCTGGACACGTGTAGACTGACCCATCCGAACATCGTGCAGCTGCTGGAGACATACGAGGACAAATCCAAGGTGTATCTGGTAATGGAGCTGTAAGTCGAGAAAGAATCATACTTAAGATCACTTATATCATCTCTCTCTCTCTCGCCATGTGCCGCCAGAGTGACGGGAGGTGAACTGTTCGACCGCATTGTGGAAAAGGGATCCTACACCGAGAAGGATGCCGCCGATCTGATTCGGCAAGTGCTGGAAGCTGTGGACTACATGCACGAACAGGGCGTCGTTCACAGAGACCTGAAGGTTCGTTTATTCTTTTCCATTTCCCTCTTCATTGGTCCTCCAGGTTCACGCAGAACCCCAATGCAATCGAGTTGAGTTTGGTTTCTTCTGTTTTAGCCAGAAAATCTGCTCTACTACAGCGCTGACGAAGATAGCAAAATCATGATTAGCGACTTTGGGCTCTCAAAGATGGAGGACTCCGGCATAATGGCGACCGCCTGCGGCACACCAGGCTACGTCGCGCCCGAAGTGCTGGCCCAGAAGCCGTACGGAAAGGCCGTCGATGTCTGGAGCATAGGCGTCATCTCGTACATCCTGCTCTGCGGCTATCCGCCTTTCTACGACGAGAACGACGCCAACCTATTCGCCCAGATATTGAAAGGTGCGTCGACCCTTTAATTAGTCGAGCCAATGTCTAATTTACTGACCACCAACCCATATATGGTCTGTTTCAGGGGAGTTCGAGTTCGACTCGCCCTACTGGGACGAGATCAGCGAGTCGGCCAAGCAATTCATACAGCACCTGATGTGCGTTAACGTGGAGAAGCGCTACACCTGCAAAGAGGCGTTGGCCCATCCATGGTGAGTGTTGCATGGTAGCTGCCTAACGATTTCTAACTCCACAACCTCTTATTGCACCCATAGGATATCGGGTAACGCGGCCAGCAATAAGAACATCCACGGAACGGTGTCGGAGCAGCTGAAGAAAAACTTCGCCAAGTCGCGATGGAAGGTATGTAATTGTAATTGAGGAGAGGAGAGGAATTGGAAAATTGATAGATTTGCACTCTCCGGCAGCAAGCCTACTACGCGGCCACCGTCATCCGACAGATGCAGCGCATGGCGCTCAGCAGCAACGCCGAGGCTAGCAGCAGAAGTAACTTGCACGAGTCGCGCGAGCCAGCACCGATCGCAGTGGGAGCTAGAGAGCCGCCCGAAGACGGCAGTGCCGTTTTATCTTCTTCAGTGAGCAGAGGCAGTGGCAGCGGTGAGGCTGAAGCAGAGGAGACAATCCAGTACCAGGGTCAAAAAGACGAGACAAGACTTGGGCGGAGCTCGATAGTGGAATCGTCGACACCAGGGACAAGCCTGGACTTGTGCCTGAATGGGAAGTAAACTTTCGGTTTCAGATACAAGGAATCATGTACGCAAAACACCACTTGTCGAGTTGCACGAGTATTTGTGCTAGCACCGAATATATAGACATACTTATATACTTGCAGAAATACTTAATATCATTGAATTGAAACACATGTGGATACTATTGATTTTTATATGAATTTCTATCTGTAAATTATAGACAAACAAAAACATATATATCCGATAACCAACAAACACTTGCGATATCTATCAATCAACACTCCCGATGTCCAAATCGATCTCTAGACTACATACTATGAAAGTCTGTAGCAAGTACTATACTAATTCTACTGTACTAATTCTCACACCATTCAGCTATTTTCACATACAAATATATATACACTCATGAAAATGTAAATACATGACTATGCAGCAACCGATCCCAGTCCGCCGGCTTTAGAAAGGTTGCTCGATATCCTATCCGCAATGGTGTTTGGTAATCTGAATGCTAGCTTTTATAGCTTTCCTCTCTTTTTCACTAAGAACTCAGCTTTTCCTAAAGTTTTCACAGATATATCTGAGTTTAGAAAATTCTTCTAGTAAATCGTAGCTTTGAAAACTTTCCAAAGCATTAATATACGCTGTCCGAACTAGTGAGACAAAATAATAATAATAATGTTTATTAGAAACTATGAACAAGTTTTCAATGCAGATTTGTTTATTCCAATAAGAAACTAAAGCTAATCTATTTTTATTGTTTCACTCAAAAGTTATTAACATATTATGTCACTCTGAAGAAACATTCGAGCGCACGGATACTAAAATTAAATTTGCGACCAATTTGACAGTTCTACGGTGATTTGACGTGTCATAACATAACACAGATATACGATAAACAGATATTCGAAGCCGTTAATAGCTAGCTAATATAAATGTAGAATAGAACAGTAGGGAAAGTGAGCAACGTAAAAAAAAATGTCCTGTATTGTGACCAACAAAGATTATAGAACTCTCTATGTATCGAATGAATGTGGTCGAAAAATTGTTTGATGGTGTGTGTGGAAGCAAGTAATTAACGTCAGGTGGAACACAAGCTCATCTCAAGTAGATCAAATTAGACTCAATGTAGACTCAATTATACTCAATATTCAAAAGAAACTATTCTTTAAAATATTTGTAATATTGCTCCTTATTTATTTATCACTTAAAGTATAAAATGCGGTCCAATATTCTGTTCTAGCAATAAAAATTCAATTTGAAATCTGGCATTTTCAGTTACGAATCCCGCGAAGATTCCAGATTTCAATGAGGGAATGGATCTAAGCAGACGCAACCAGCCTGTCTGCTATCTAGATTGAGATCGCAATGATTTCCGTAAAATCGGTTTTTACGGAATTTAATATTCTTCCTACCAATGCAAACGAGTATGCATTCTGAAGATTATAAAAATATTTCATTCTTGGTTTATTTTAATCCAGTTGAAAGTAGAAAACTATTTTGTGATATTGTCGCTTATTAGTTTAGTTATAATTTAATTTATTTCATACTAGTATCAGCTACATATATATCTGAGACCGATAGTCTCAGTGGTTTATGGTAATCTATTCTTGATTAGGAATATTTGCATTGTTTATTTTTTATTTTCGCAATTAAGATACATGTATGTGTACGTGCGAAAAACGGGATAACCATTGGTGTCTATTTTTACCGTTGCCTTACTTCACGACATCCCTCTCCGCTACTGTTCCATGTTTGAGTTTTCGTAAATTTAAATATTTGTATTTGATTTTTTCCTCAAGGCTGCACCATAATACAATAATTCGACTAGTGACGAATAATCATAAAAATAATTCATGAATAATGTTCTATCGTTCAATATTTACATCAACTGGGATCAGAGCGTTAAAAGCAAAGAAATATGGAACGAAATATGAGAGCGTTCCATCAGAGAGAATATTAAAATAATTGTATGGAAATAAATTTTTAACTTTAATTAAAATCTATACATAAGCTTAAAATCGTTATTAAAAATAATTGCTAAGCAACAAAATAATTAATCAAATAAAAACGATTAATGATTTTTTAATAATTAGCTTGCGGAAAATTAGAGATAATAAGAATTTCGTTGTTATGTTAATAACTTTTGAATGAGAAAGTAACAGGACCATTAGCAAATGACTGATACACGTAGCTTTTTTTATCAGTTCAAACAGCTGCTGTACGATAGCTCTCGTTAGACAGTGTTGATAGTCGTATTTATTCTGCTCCGTACATAAGATAATTATTTCGACGAGAAGAGAAAAGGGCTACATCGCTGTTGTCCTTTTCCATGAGTTTTCGATTTTTAAACAAAATTACCTACTGTTTACTCCAAGTTCTACACAAAATTTTAAAATAACGCACTTTTCAAGAAAATTACGTTTGTTAAATTTCAGTCTTCTTATAGACACGTTCAAATAACTGTGCCAACCCTTAATATGATAAAATGGTAATTTTTCCCAATGCACCTTCTCCAAGTCGGCCCAATTTTTTTTTAACTCCATAAGCGTTTATGCGTTAACTTTTGTTTGTACACAAATAAATCTAAAGGAATACGACCATGAATACATTTTGGTAAAAATCTATTAGTGATACTTAATTTTCCTATTAAACAAATTGATAGTAAATTGTGAATGTATGATTTTTGTTTTCTGAACACAGTTGATGATTATTTTGACGTACATACGTGATTTCTACGAAAACGTATCAGGCTTAAATAGACAGATATGTGTAGATTCTTAAGGAAAGTTTATCTCATACTCTCTCATGGATACATATATAAAGAAATAAGTACATATATGCATGCACCGTAAATTAATGCCATTATCTACCGTGCCTAGCTTTTATTATTTTGTGTACTCGGCGTACTTTGAGAAAAAATTTGAAACGAATTTTCCATGAAACGTTAAATTATTTTAAATTTCGACAAATATAATCCAAAATAAATACAATTACAGAATTTGCATTTTCAGTGTAGTTAATATACTTCTAATTCTCATTGATCTCTACAATTTATTGTAATATTGTAATTGTAAACCACTTTAATGGTCGAACGGAGTGAAGTGATTGGAGCACTCATATTTTAATCACTATAAAATATAGTACTTTTTGATCTGTCGTTGTTTCAATAGTTACGGCAACAACCGTAGAAATTGGCGGTTACCAGCGGTTCAATCATCAGGAGGTGACCGTGAAGCATACCGCAGTCTAAATTAAGGTCTAACTAAAATTATGATTTTGGATATATTCAGTCACAGCGATATTAAAAAACAATAGCGTCATCTAGCCGATCAGAGAGAAAGCGAATGCCAACAACAATAATAATACAATAAAAATAATCATCAAATTAAAAAATGTTCAAGCGAATTAATTTGCCAAAACAGAGAAAGGACGTTGTTTTTGTTTTTTTTTTTTAATGAACCGTCAGTTAGCCTAAGTTGTTTATAATAACAACTTGATTTCAATAATTAATTTTATGAAGCATATAGCATGTTTGATTTTTTCAATATCGATTGTTTCGAACAATATGTTCACAATATTCCACTTTTCCACTCGTTCCTCTACGCCCAATCATCAAAAAGCTAACGACGGTAGGCTGTCAAAATTACTCTTGACAGTTTTCAATAAGAAAATAAAAATCCTTCACTAATGACTAGAAATATGTACCAATTCATTATATATATTAATTATCTATTGAATAATTATTGTAAATTATATATATGTAATATTATTTGATAAATTAAGTTGATGATGCAAACGAGCCCCTAAATAAATGACTGGGTCTTTAATATATTTTAGTTCAAATACAAATTTAAAATGTTCTGACGTATCATTATCTAAATGTAAATGACCCGTTTTAAACCTTTGGGGAAAGGTGCAAAAGAAGGAATAGTTTAAAAACTCTGATATAAACTGCAAAAAGTCATCTTTAGTAGTAGTTGTATACGGACGTATAAGATTTTGACTAAAGTACAAAAGGCAACTCTGTTGAAACGATTAGGAAATGAACTGAGAATTTTGATTTTCCTTAAATTGATGAACCTGCTATTCACTCATTTGTTCGGCTATGAGGGTTTTCTAAGTAATCGGTGTAAATTATACTGTTCCTAATATCAAAAGAAAACTATTTGAAATTTGGATAACTTATAATTAGTGTCTTTAATTGTTAGTTATGTGTGAACAGTATACCCGAGAGCTCTTACGTGTATGCATTGCACAAATTTGCCAAACAATTGGTTACAATGCTATTCATACAACGCCATTGGAGTTACTGCAGGATAATTTACATAAATTCCTGCATGAGTTTTGCCGTGAACTTAGGCGTAATGTTGAGCACTGTGAGCATACCAATGAAAATATGTTTTTGTTTTTTATACTGTCATTTTAATGTATATTTACATTTACTAATATCAGATAACCGAACTGAGGCTAACTTAGATGATGTCTTTCTAACTCTTAATACTCTCCACATTAACGTAAACGAACTATTGGAGTATATATTTAATGTGCAGCCAGTAACATTTGCAATTGATATACCGAAATTTCCTGTTCACAAGGAGTCAAGTTTAAACTTCTTAAAACCTGGAAGCAAAGAAGTGCTGGTGCGTCCCATCCATATTTACGAACATTTGCCGCCAATTTTACCGCCTGAAGAATTTGGCGAATCACAGAGAGATACAGAAAGATCTATATTATTGAACGACAGTGTTGAAGAAGGAAATGTTGCTCATGTAATTGAAGTGAAGAGCGATCATATTTTAACAACCGATAATCAACAATCGAACTTATTTAAAAATGAGACTGAACGTAGTTTGGAGCTAGTTGAAATTAAACTAAAAGACCAAGAAGATGAATCAGAACTTTTCAAAGTTAAAACTAAATCTAGGTTATTCGACGAAGAAGGATGTGCAACTAGAGAAATAGGTAGCGTTGTGATGACATCTGGTGGATTTATTTCTCCTGCTATCGAAGGAAAATTAGCATACGCTAGAATTCCAAACATTATTGGTAAATATTTATTATTAACCATATTCGTCTATATATTCTTTATTTTTTATATGTTATAGATATGCTAGAAGGTTTAGATGAACCACCCCCTGAACCGCCAAATAATGCCAACACTTCGCGCACAGCAATTGGAGCTCCTGGAGTTCCAACTAAACCGGATGTGGAAGAAAAACCTGAGCCCTTTCTTAGTGTACAGGATAATTCATCATTTGCAAGTGATGTAAATATGAAACAATTACATTCTCGTGGTATTACCGGTGGCATTGCTAATGCTAATCCGTCTGCTATAGCTGCTGCAGCAGCTTTGCGGTTGGCTAAAAGAGATGAATATATGCAAAACGTGGCGTTTACACCACCCTTAGCCTCGCGAATATTAAAGAAAGTGAAAAAGAAACCCGCTACGACCTCTCTAGCCACCGGATCAAGCGATATTAATATTCCACCTAAAAATGTTAATGATAAAGTACAAAAGAAGTGTATGAAAATGTTGCAAAAGCTGGTTAAGTCTTCTAAATCTCCAGGAGGAGATATGACAGATTTTGGAAAGTTTAAAAATATAAATCATTTTTATAATCCAGCGGTAGTAAATTCATTGCCTCCTGGACCAGAACGTCTTCAAATTGAAAAGTTTTTGAAGAAGCAGGCGAAATATAAACAAAAACTTTTAAAACATCAAATACCAAATTGTCCTAACGAGCCAGTACCAAAAACTGAAGAACACGAAAAATTTCAATATACAGATCAGCCATCTAACGATGAAATTACCGTGCTTGAAGAGAATAAAAATAGCGATCTCTTAGATAATATAAGTGCTAAATCCTCGAGTAGCCCTGAGAAAAATTTATCACTCAAAGTATTTAAACAAAACAGCTCTATATCACCAAGTGGTTCGAATTTGTTGTCTTTAAGTACTAATGAAATAACTATCAAAGAAACAGATGGAAAAAGTCCTGAAATTAAACTTTCAACGGAGCCGGATCGTAGTAAATTAAATATTTTGAAAAAGATTTCTTCAAAACAAAAACAGTTACAAAGATTTCCGTCACCTACATTAAGTTCGTACACATCCACTCAAATTTTTTCAGAAGCTGAAAATCAAGTTATTAACTTGCCATCTGGAACAACAATAACTCCGACTCCGCCTGCGTCTGGACGTCATGTGTACGCGCCAAATGACGAATCTGTATTACCGGTTAAAGAAAGAATTGAACCTAATGATGCAAAAACGAAAGTTTGTGGAAATACACCCACAAATTCTAATATATTTGATAAAGTTTCTCTCATGGATAAAAATATATCTATGAATTTAATGTCTAAACCAAAAAAGCGCGGTCGAAAGCCTGGAAGTAAAAATCAACCCAAAGTTTCGGGTATCAATCTGTTGTCTGGAGAACCTAATACTAAAAAGGCAAAAAAACTCAAATTGCAGAAGAACATATATGGTCCTCAACTTCAGTTACCTTCACAGGAACACAGTTCAGAGCCATTGAATTTATCGCACTCTTTATCGCCGGCACATATCAATTCTAATATCCCATTGGGAATTGCTAGCACTTTTCCATTGTATGATCCAAACAGCATACAACGCAAGGAACGTAAAAAGAAACAGATAAAAGATGATGCTACTGCATCCGATAGCGCTTCATCTTCATACTTAAATATACAGAATCAACAACGTATTTCCATCAAGAAACTACCAGATTCTTTGTCTGCACCCACTCAAGAAGAAGTTGATTCTATTAATAGAAAACTTTTGAAAATGGACACTGTGCTTCAGCCTGCTCCACCTTTGCAACCGAAAACAGAAAGCGTTAATGAAAATACTGATATTTCACCGATTGATACATCAATATCACCATCTTCATCCACTAAACTAAAAACCGTCTCCCATTTGTCGCGTTCGAATTCTTCTATGGAAGGGTCACCTATCTCTCAGGCGAACGTTTTTTCAAATGTTCCACCTAACATGTTATCTATGTTACCATTGTATCCATTTCCTCCTCGTCCTGGATTAATACCAACCCCAGGTTTATTCCCATCTGTATTTCCAAGCACTCCTTCGAATGTGCCACCGAATATGCTTCTTCAAGGATTTATGCCTTTTTCGGGTTTAAAATCAGCAAGTAGAGGTCGTTTGCGTAGTCCTGGCATACATGTTAATGATAATATAATAGAACCATCTGTAGACCGGAACTATTGTAATGTAGCTCCTTTAGTGCCTGATTCAGTAAAATTTAATTTATCTCCCGGTGTTCCGACAAATTCCCCAAAACGAGGTGTGGATAAAGAAAATCCTAAAACTCCACAATTAAAAACGTCGCCGACTAAAACTGAAACATTGAGAGATTCAGTATTTCAAAAGCTTTCAGTAATGGGGACTCCTGATAGCAGTAGTTGGGGTAGTAAATCAATGCCCCCAACACCTGGAGGACTGTCACTAAATAGTTTTGATAACTTTATGCGATACGGCAATAGCGTTAGCAGTGTCTCATCAACTCCAACCAATCCAATTGTTCTTACTGATTCTATTAATCAAAGTCAAACCCCCAAAAATGTACAAACACATTCTACACTCAATGCTGATGATCCAATAGAAGTCTCTGATGACTCTGGAGATACACCTGTTTCTTTGGATATCTCAAAAACCAAGAGTTCAACTAATCAACGATCAAACATTAAAGTTCCCACACTTCCTGTTACTTTACCTTGGCAAATAGATGATATATTTTTTCCAAATGATAGTGCGGCAAATATCGGAATGAACCAGCCGAACTTTTTATTTTCGAGTAACAGCAAAGAAGCTAAAAAGCTTAAAAAACACAAACTGGATAAGAAGAGTACAGCAAGTACTATAGCATCATCCAGTTCTATTGAAGCCTGTACTAGTGGCAGTGTAACTGATAGTGCTGTAGGAAAACTAGCTGGTGGTGCTGACTTAATACCACTCAGTACAACTGGAATGTCTTATTCTTCGAGTGTTATACCGTCTACCAGTTTAACAGCATCTACCAAATCATCTTCATTTGAAAGTGGCCGAGATGGTATACGGGTAGACATCTTGGAAAATACTACGGTAGCAGAAACAGATATGCAGAGCAAACGCAAAGATCATAAAAAGAATAAGAAAATAAAATACGGAAAAATAAAGAAAAAAAAAGACAAAAAAGATAAGAATAAAAGTAAAGACAAACTGGAAAAGAAAGCAAAAGGATTCGATTTAGATAAACACTATGATAAAGATATTCTGAAAAAATTAAAAAAAGAGAAAAAAAGAGAAAAGCAGGTAAGAGCGCTTTTAATTTATATATACATGTATTACTTTATAAATAATTTAGCGTTCTACGAGAGAATCCTTGTCTTCTCCTTCTTCAAAGCACGGAGTTACAACTGGTGGTTTTGATATAAGTCGTACGGCTTTGTCAACCACAATTCCACCCATTGGATCAATGTCATCTGTGGTTCCGAAATTAACATTAAAACTAGGTGGTTGTCAGTCTCCAGTTCCTTCTGATGATATAAAGCGAAAAGTAGCTCATAAATCAGCAGGTGCTTCTACATCTACAGCTACTCGCGAACCTTCACCAGAACTGGCCAGGATATCACCTTTAGTTACAAGACCACCAAAACAAAAAGTTTCTTCACGTATGTACTAAAATCTAGAAGTAGTTTTTTTTTTTTTTTTAGAAGAAAACCTGCGTATTGATAATAACATAATTTTTATTATTCTTTTGTTTATCTTGTATATTGCAATCCAATTTTATTATAAAAATATGTGTTTTGAGATATGTCTCAATATTAGTTGAATATTTCCGTCTAATTAACTCCATCACTTAATGATCATGTCTAGATTTGTTGCCGTCATTAGTAACATCATTTATTTCGTTTTAAAATGCTATACTACAATAAGTTATACGTAATAAATGAACAAACCTACAATTAATTTTTAAAATTAGTTGATAGCCATTCGGTCGCTGTTGGAGGAGTGGTTTCTTCTGGAAATAATATCCTTGGAACTTTCAATAATGAACTATTTGAAGATAATGGCTTTAATACCACTGGTATCAGTGTTAGTATCTCTACTTCATTTCCTCCACCTCCAAGTTCTTGGTCATCTGGTGGAACTTTAACAGCTAGTTCGACATTGTTGCCGCAGCAATTGCTTCAATCATCAGTAATGTCATCACAAAATACACATGATGAACAATCTGTATCTGCCGCTTCAACCGAAGTAGCGTCAACATCAGCTCGATCTACTTCAATTTTACAAAATCCAGTTCCACTACTTCATGAAACTAATCGACCATCATCTTACATCGTGAGTATATGTTTGTGTATGACATTTTCAATTACAGAATATGAAAATAAAATGCATTTTAACGAACAATGGTAACGACTGTAAGATGTATTAAAAATATATGATATATATATATTTCTTTACTAAATTGAATTGCAATTTCGAGTTTAGGATTATATTGTTTCTCTTTAGTTGAATTTTTTTACGTACAATTTTATACGTTTTATATTATAGTCAATATTTAATTGGCCTAATATTGACACTTCTTGTTCAATAGTTTTGAAAATATGTATATGTATGTACTAACCTGCAGTGTATTTTTATATATCTGTTATTCTTTGTTCTGTATCGTTGAGTAAAAGTTATTTATATGAAATGGAGTAAAATTATTTCACAAATGGCTCTATATATATAAAATTAGTTTTCTGTAGTTTTTTTTTTTTTGTATTAAGAGTAATATTTTTATTTTTTTTTTTAATTATTCATTCTAAATCGTTAATTCAGAAGAATTATTCTCATCGATAAAGATGGGCATTTCATCACATATACCAATGCCCGAAGGTTCGAATTTTGTTATGAGTGGAAAATTAATGACGAGTGGATCAAACGCAGATGACAAAATTTCCAAAAAAAAATTGTCAACACATAATTCCGAAACTCAACAGATCGATGTACATATACAAAACTCAACGTCAACTTCCGTAAGGAATATATATTTTAAGAATTCTGTAATTAGTTAACATGCAATTTGGGAAAGTTATAAAATAACTAATAGTTCCTGTCAGGAGCATAAGCATATATATATATATATATATATATATATATATATATATATATATATATATATATATATATATATAGGTATGAAAGATTCTGTTTTCGACATTATTAACGCTATAGTTTAATGTTTGCAATCTCGAAGTAATTTAAGTAACTTATTTATTCCTTTAGTTTTTAGTTTTTCGTGATTTTGACGGTATAGTAATTACAGTGGCCCAAACAATTGATCGCATGCAAGAAAATGTTTGGTATATCAGCTTAGTGTGAAAAAATAAGAAAAGAGGTCACCGTTCAAATTAACTTCATTACATTTTATGTTATTCTATTTGCTTGTCAAATATAACAAAAAAGGCTCAAAGTATTCCAAAGACATTCCTTATAACACTTAGGTGCAAATATATAAGTGACCACCTTATTTTGATGGCGATCTTTTCTACTTTGGTCCCATTATTTTGACTAACGGATAGAATACATGCCATATATTTCTTGTTACTATAATTATTGCTGTATAAACTTGATTGTGTTCAACTTCAAGTGAAGATTTTAATATAAATGTAATTTTTGCCATTTCTGGTTGTGCCTCCCAACACTCCAACATTTTGAAGAATGCTGAATTTTTTCAAATTGCAAGATGTATATCTATATCTATGTATCCATAGATATATGTATATATATATATATAATGTTGAAGTTAATATATATATATATATATATATATATATATATATATATATATATATGACTTTTTTGCAAATTCTTAAACTATCATTTTATCCATCATATTCTGTAAACAACGACCTTAAATTGGAAAAAATTATTATTATTGGTATTTATCCTAGGATGCCGAAGGAAATCGCGTGTGGATATGCCCCGCCTGCGGAAAAGTAGATGATGGCTCAGCTATGATTGGTTGTGATGGCTGTGACGCTTGGTACCATTGGTGAGCTTCATGTTGTATTTCATATGATATAACTATTTTCTAAGTTTGTCATATAAATTTAGGGTATGCGTTGGAATTTTCGTAGCTCCGAAGGACAACGAGGATTGGTTTTGCCGTGTTTGTATTGCTAAAAGAAAAGGTGCTTATAACATAGAGAAAAAACGTAAACGGAATAAGAAGAATAAATAAACACTTAACCTTTATTGTTTTTTCTCTTAATACTATAAATGACATTTCATTGTTAATATCGATGAACTTTCTCATGTCAAAACAAAAACGAAAAATACATATTCGTCTGTTAATAAAAGAGCTATAAATTGTTTAAGCTAATACCAATGACTTGGAATAAATTAAAAGATATATATATATATATATATCTATATATATATATATATATATATATATATATTTAAAAAATTACCTTTTTTTCTTTGGAAAAAGCACATATTTTTATAAAATATATACATATATTTAAAAAATTACCATTTTTTCTTTGAAAAAACACGCTTCTTTTAATTTTGCTTTCTTAAATATTTTGTACGTTTTTTAATATTATACAAAAATTACATAAACATTAAAAAATTAACATAAATTTTTAATATCATTAATCAAATCTAAAAATATTTTTGTATTCCATACTTTTTTATATATTTGAAAGAAGAAAGTAAAAACATACATTGTTTGACTTTTATTAACAGAATTAAAAATATACAATTGCTATAGCTGAATTACCGTGTATTCCTTTTAATTACAAAATACAATCTGGTGGCTGCCGCTACGCATTCCCTTTATCCAAGACATTGCATATTGGTTCATGCTGTAGCTCATGGCAGAGGAAGAGTAGAACAGTGGACAAGCTTACAGCTATGGCCTTCTCGAGTAAAAACAATAATACATGAGCAAATTTTCGCATCTATTAGAAAAAGGTGAAACTTCTGATAATTAGCTAAACGTTAAAACAGTTTGTGACTTTATTTCGGAAGAAGAACAAGAGATGCCATTTCAGAGAGCGAAGATGAAAAGTGGTAGAAAATGAGGTACATAATTAAGTACAGCAACTAGGTCCGCGGCGCTTTACGGTATTTAACTAGGTTCCAAATAATTCTGTTACTTATTTTCATAAGCATTTCAACAACCTGTGCCGTTCTCGGGATCGAACCAATTTTTAATTCGATTCGAACATATAGAAACGAATTTGAGTTTGATATAACGATGTTCGGAACGTATGAATTCGATTTCGAATGAATTGTGAACAACATTCAAAAGTGCGAAATCTACCCCCTTTCCCTATCAAAAACATTGATATTTTCCCCTATCCCACCAGTTGTCCACGTAAGAAAAGAAGTATTGTATAAAATAAAATAAAAGTATTTATAATTATTTCTCGAATTGTCTGTTATTTTTTTTTTGTTTCATTTTAACAAAAAAATATGATATTAATATACAAGCTGTTTTGAGTGTTCCTATGTTTTTTAAATATTTTATATATATATTACCGCTACTTTTTCGCTTAAAACCAATTGGCATTTACGTTAAATTGTAGTCGAACATTGAGGATGCTGGATGCCAATTGTATGACCAATAAATTACCACTTCTATGAATCGCAGATAACGTGAGTATTAATTACATACATTCAATCAAAATAATTGGAGATTACTCATTGTGTGTGAGAGAGAGAGAAAGAGAGAGAGAGTTTGATTGATATAAGTATGAACCGTTGTGTTTCTGTTCATATTCAGTCATAATATTAGACTAAGGCTCTTAATTGTAGGTATAATTTGTTTAAAGAAAGATTTTTTCTCTTGAGCGATACAAAATTTGTAAATATTCAGTAAAGTGTGTTCTTCCGATGTTTCTACGGCGTGCACTCTAATAACTCCGATCAGTACAATATGTTGTAGAGAATGATGAGTAACAAGTAAATATATCCCACGAAGTTTAATAAGCTTAATATATAATCGTGTTTACAATAACTGTAAAGTAAGTGTGAATAAATCAACAAGAGATTCAAGTATAAAAATAGGTTTGAATTCATGCTGGTTTTCGAATTGTGCAGATGTTCGTTATAGTTGAAACAATGTGTCCGTTTTCGAATTGAGTTTTCGATGTGTTTATGTTTATTCCAAGGGTTGTTAATAATTATGTGGTACAGCGAGTCGTTTGCGTTTGGGTTGGTCCGGTACGGTTTTCAATAAGTTTTGGCGATTTCTTCTGTTCTGCTCCTGGATTTGTTCTCTTTGCTTACGAGTCCGTTGTGAAGACATTAACCGAGAAAGATCCAAACGTTTCCCCCTTCTTTCCGATCGCCTTGGCCTGGTACTGACCCACATCATCCATGGTGCACTTGACGATGGTGAATCTGTATTTGTTCGCATCCTTGGTGAATGTGTACCGTGAACTAGTCTCGTTCACAGCCTTTCCGTCCTTCAGCCAGGAGAGCTGAAGCGGAGATTCCTGTGTTTCGGCCTCGAAGACGATGTTCTCGCCACTCAGAGCCGTCACCGAGCTGGGGAATTTCACAAAGGTCGGCTGCTTCGGCTCCTCGCCTGGTACGAGGACGTTGATCGTGCACGTGCTGAACGATTCCCCAGCATCATTGAAAGCCTCGCACGTGTAGGTGCCTGAGTCCTCGGGGAAGATTTCTGCAATCTGCAGCTTATAAATGTTCGCCTCGTTCGTGTACTGGAAGTCCTTGCTGGGCTTGATCTCCTTGTTGTTGTGAAGCCACACGACGTCGAAGTGCTCGGCGCCAATGATGCGGCAAGCCAACGTGACCGCCTCACCATCCTTAACGAAGCGCGACTCCAGATGGCTGACGATTTTGGGCGGTTTGTCTCCGCTGGTGTGGCGCTTGGCAGAATTTTTCTCCATGGCTGCTCTTGGCGCAATCGCAAACGAGAAGAAATCACATTAGAATGGGAAATTAGTCGGACTATTTACAGGTTCAACTCACGTTTAATTGTTAGCTTGCTCTTGGTTTCGACGGATCCAATTGAGTTCATGGCAGTGCAGGTGAAGACTCCTTCATCTTCGGGGAATACTTCGTTGATGGTCAAACTGGCCACGCCGTTCTTGTATTTCAGGTCCATGATTTCCGAGGACGAGATGGCCTTGCCGTTCTTTGACCAGGTTATCTGTGGGTCTGGGTCGCCCTTGACGTGACATGTGAGGACCAGTTGGTCGCCGTCGCGGATCGTCACGTCCTGCAATGGCTTCGAGAATTCCGGCTTGCACATTAGGGAGTCGTCTGGGGGAACTAGAGAATTTCGACGGCGTTTATTAAATGTTTAACTAGGGTACAACTTTTTCTGTTTTCAGACTTACGGATTAATTCCTTTGTTGCACTGCGCGATCTGGATGGGCTGCCGGGAGTGGTCAGGCTACTGCCGCCGTATTTGTTCTTCTTGGCAGTGGTTTTGTTTTCTGAAATGTTTGTCGATGAATAGGAACTTGAGTTATTTACAGTCTGCAAAGAAGAAGAGAACACTTTCGATTAGGCCCACCACTAGGGAGATGCGAGTCAATGTCGTCCCGACCTTGGAGCTTGTGGAGGTCTGGTTGTGTGAGCTCGATGAGTAGTTGCAACTGTTGTGGGTCGCCGAGGTGGTCGAACTGTTATGCTGGCTTGTTGAGTTGTACTGCCGGGAGGTAACGATTGGCGGCGGAGCGGGCTTTAGCGGCTGTTCGATGTATTTCCGATCTGCGCATCAGGGAATTTATTATATATAGCAACAGTATAACTTAACCGAATGAGACTTTTAGTAAGTTCAAGCAAATTAATGGAGAGTTAATAATAAAAATGTAATTACATAAATTAGTTTGAATTTAATAACGGTATTATGAGGCCGGAATTTTCTTATATCTGTATTCAAACACAATGTACAATCAAATGACAAATTCAGTGTCGAATGAACGAAAATCAAGGGATTTCCAAGTGGGCTCAGAAATGGCTGGATCCATCTAAACGCGGGTCTGAACGCATACTTTTTGGAAAAAAAAACTTGCTCTTTTATCTATCCATTCATATTTTCAAACATGTTCCTGATGCATATTCAGTCGGGCAGTTGAATATATCAGGCTTTCAAAGAGTCCGCTAATTACAAATATAGTAAAACGATAATATAAACATGCAGAAGACAGAGTTATAGAACAAAACATATACAGGATTTGGGAAAGTCATTTACTGTGAAGAATCATTGCGCGCAACAGTACATTTAGAACGGGTTAAGTTGTGTTCTTTAAGAAAGTAATTTTGTAAAACAGTAAAATACTATATAATACGATTAAGAAGGGTCTCATGAATCGGGAATTGTTACTATTATTATAAGTAATTGTATATTTTCATATATCAAACTAATCTATATGTATTTAAATTGATTGCTTTACCTCCTGAATATAAGAAATTGTGAGCAAGTTCAGCCTGCTCAGGTGTTACCCATTCTCCTATGAACGAAATCATATCATATTATTGCATTATTTTATCTTAATTATAATATATGAGTACAAGTAATAATACAATTTCGATTCCCATCTTATGTCTTGTTCATAAAACATATTGTGTAGTTACATATATATTTGATCGAATGCGAATTCGAAGACTGATTGGCAAATGAAAGCTGAATGGCAAATGACTTGTAAATTAAGCTAAATGAAATGCACTTGAGTATTAGAAAGTGAGGTTGTCTGTTTATCAGTAGGACAGTCCATGGAAATACTGTTGTTCTTAAATTGCAAAAAATCGTCACTCTCAAGAAAGAAACATATTCCCGAAATGTTTTGGAAAGTCTTAGTTTTCCAAAGTCCTAATTCTGTCGCGGGCAACTATAGGTGGACCAAAAATAATATATGTCTGTCGGTGCTTTTGGTCATGAACACCTTTAAGCCTAGTAGAACATTTTAAAAAGAAATACAGCCCCTATCAGAGAAATAGTTCAATCCTATGATGACTCAATCTACTTGTTTGTAACTCGTAACTGTAAAGGTCTTGTACCACTGTACGTCTTAGTTAGCCTCGGTTATTGTGAGTGCCTTTCTCGACGGGGCGCAATACGTACCTTCAACAATGACCACGCACTCGGTTTCGTCGTTGCCGTGACAGTTGGTGGCCTTGCACGTGTATTTGCCGGAGTCCGAGGGCTTGCAGTCGATGATCTCCATGGTGACGACTCCGTCCGAGTGGGTCATCGAGTACTCGTACTTGCTGAGTTCGCGGCCGTCCTTGTACCACTTGGTGGTCGGGACGGGCTTGCCGCTGAGGCAGCAGAGCAGCTTGCAAGTGTCGCGTGCTTGCATGACACGCGGACGCAGGAGGAATGTAAAGCTGGGCGCCGATTCAGATTCCTCTTGCCAGAATGTATACGGAAGTGGCTCACGGCGACGCACTGGCGTCGATTCTTGACGGTACTTGGGCTGCTCCTTGGGCAGGGGCTGAACATTGAGGAAGACGACTTCTTCGCGCGAGCCGTAGTGGTTCTCGGCGCGTACGATGTACTCGCCGCGGTCCTCCAGCTTGACGCGGTTGATGATGAAGTAGTAGTCGTCGCCCGCGTATCGCTTCATGAACTTGACGCTCTGGCGCAGCTCCTGGTTGTTGTGCGTCCAGGTCAGCGTGGGCGTAGCCACTGCGATGACGCGGCAGTAGAACTTGACACTCTGTCCCTCGTAGCAGAACTGCGACGACGGACGAATTACGAAGCGCGGCGCTGCCTGGCGACGGTCGATAGCGGTCTCATGGATCTTGTACTTTTCCATGAGGAGCTTCCTGAGGGAGGAGTATTCGGCGAGGCGTCCGATCGGCAGCAAGTACTTGTTGAAGTCTTCGTACTTCTTGCGCAGCTTGTCGCGGAAGGCGAGGTAGCGGTCCCTGGCGATCTTCTGGGTGCGATCGCTGTGGTCGCCCATTAGCCAGGGGTGTAGCAAGCACTCGTGCGCGGTCATGCGCTTCTCCTTGTTCGAGATCAGCAGCTTGCGGATGAAGTCCTTGGCCTCTTCTGAGATGTGACGGAAGGCGTCGACATCGAAGTCCCAGTCGCAGGATTTCACGTTCTTCAGCGTCTGGACATCATTGTCACCAGCGAACGGCGATAGTCCGCTCAAGCTAAATGAAACCCATAAATAGCTGACCTATTTTGAAAGCTTTCCTGGTACTTACAGCACATATGAGAGCACGCCGATGGCCCACATGTCTGTGTAGAAGCCGACAGGCTCGCGGTTCACGATCTCTGGAGCGGCGAACTCGGCGGTGCCGGTCGTAATTTTGACCACCTCGTTGGGATCCAGTCGCGTGGCCAGGCCAAAGTCGATCAGTTTGACGTTGGTGCTGGTTCTGGTCTGGCACATTATGTTCTCCGGCTTGATGTCCAGGTGTATGATGTTCTTTTCGTGCATGTGCCTGACGCCCTCGCACACCTGGCGCATGTAATTGATCACTTCGGCCTCAGACATGTTGTAGCCCTCCGACGTGATGCGCTCAAAGAGCTCGCCGCCGGACAAGCTGCGGAAGCCACAGCAAGGTTTGTTAGTGAGGGAGTGAGGAGGAAGGAGGATGAAGAGGAACATCGGATACTTACAATTCGAAGATCAGAACCATCTCGTCATCATCCTCGTAGGCGTCGTGGAGGTTGATCAGTTTCTGGTGGTGCAACTGGTTCATGATGTCAATCTCGCGTCGAATCAGGTCCTTTTCGATGGCGTGCGACACAGGAATGAACTTAGCCGCGAAGATATTGCCAGTGCTGCGCTCACGGCAGCGATGGACCACACCGAACGCCCCGGTGCCGATCTCCTCGAGGATGTCGTACTTGTCGTAGACACTGTCGTGTGAGATTTCAACTGGCTGCGGTACGAACTTCGAGTAGATGTCGAAGACGTACGAGTCGTAGTCCTTGATGGGCCCGTCAGCCTTGCCGCGAACCTTCTTGCCGTTTTCGTCCAGCTCCCACTTGCGCTCGCGCTGCTTCTTTTTGCCGGTGTCTTTAGTCTGGATTAGGGTGCTCACCTCGGAGGGATCGGACCGGCCGTAGACGTTTTCGGCGTAGATACGGAACTCGTACTGCTTGCCCGGTGTCAGGGCCGACACGGCCATCGAGGTGAAGCGCGTGTTGCCCACGCGAATCCAGGAGGACATCGGGTGCTCGCGCTTCTCAACCAGGTAGTTGGTTATATTCGAGCCTCCGTCCCATATGGGCGTCTTCCAGCTCAGCGAGAGTGAGTCGGTGCCGATGTTCTCGACCAGGGGGAAGCGCGGTGGGTCCGGTCGGTCACTGATCTGGATCTTGACGATGGCCGTGTCCGAGCCGAGCTCATTCTCGGCGGTAATGCGGTACGGGCCAGAGTCCAACTTGGAGCCGTCGCGGATGGTGAGGATAGCGTGGCGCTCCTTGACCTCGACGTGGTAGTGGCCGCCGGACTCGATGTTCTCGCCCTCGCGCACCCAGTGGATGCGCGGCTTGGGGAAACCGGTGAAGGGAATCTTCACGACCACGTTCTCGCCTTTGTCGAAGTAGGCGGTGTCGCGGAAGCGTGGCGGCACGTTTAACTTAGGCGCGGCTAGGACGAGGAGAGACGTTGAGATAATTCAAAATAGGTCCGAAATGGTCTATACTTACTCATTATAGCAAGCGCGGCGCGGGTGGACTTGGCGCCGGCCTTGTTGACGGCCCGACAGACGTACTCGTCGGCGTCCTCGCCGAACACGTCGTTGATGTTCAGGAAGTAGTTGTCGCCCTCAGCGTACATGTAGTACCTGGTGCCGTTGGTGATCTCGCGGGCGCCCTTGTACCAGGTGATCACCGGCTTCGGCACGCCTGTGATGGTGCAAGTGAACTGGGCGTTGTGGTTCTGGATGCAGTTTGCATCGCGTAGCGGCTTCACAATCACCGGCGGAGAGGCGGCCTTTGGATCGATAACCTTAACTGCCGTCGACGCGGACGATTCTTTCGAGAGGCCCGCCTCGTTCTGGGCGAACACGCGGAACTCATACTGCCGGCCCTCGATCAGGTTCGGGCAGTTGATCTGGGTGGCAGGGCAAATGGTAACGTTAACACGTTGCCATGTGCCGCTGCCCACCTCGCGCTTATCGATCCAATAGCCCTGGATGTGAGCACCACCATCCGATGTAGGCTTCTCCCACTCCAGGTGGACGAAGTCCTCGTCGATCTCAAGCACCTTGGGCACACCGGGCGGTGACGGCGGGTCGATAGGTGCCTTGGCGCGGATCGGATTCAGGCCTTCCAGCGGGGCGCCCATGCCGTTCTCGTTGACGGCCATCACGCGGAAGATGTACTCCTGGTTCTCGATTAGTCCTTGGACGTTGAACGAGGTGTCGCGGCAGAAGCTGGACACGGTAATCCAGTGGGGCGACGAGGTGTCCTTGCGCTCGACCACGTAGTGGGAGACGCGAAGGCCGCCGTCGTAGGCCGGCGGGTGCCAGCGGAGGGTGCATGAGTGCTTGCTGATGTGCGACACGTCCATAGGGCCAACGGGCGCCGATGGCAGGCCAGTTATGCGGACGTCGAATTGGCCCGTAGCGGTGCCTGACTCGTTCTGGAAAACGATTTGATAGAGGCCAGCGTCATCCTTGACGATGTCGCGGATAAAGATGGCCACGTAGTCGTCGAAGAGCGTGTACTTGAAGTGCGACTCGTCCAGGTTCTCGGAGATGAGCTCGTTGTTCTTGGTGATTCTGATCGTCATCGGCTGATCGCCGGAGTAGTATACCTTGATCTTGGAGTTGTCGCCCTCGGGCAGCAGCAGCTCGCTCGGAATCCTGTTGATCGTGGGCGGTACCCCGATTTTTAGGTGCCCGGTGGTGTGCACGAAGCCCAACGAGTTGATAGCCTCGCAGGTGTAGTCTCCCTCGTCTGAGGCCTGTACATCCGAGATGTGGAGGCGGAAGACACCGCCCTTGGTGTCGCAGGTGATGCGGCCACCGCCCATCTGGATCTCCTTGCCGTTCCGGAGCCACCTGGCGGTAGGCTCCGGCTTCCCGGTGGCCTGGCACTGCAGGGTGAAGTCCTTGCCGCAGGGCGCAATGCGGTCCTGGAGACGCGAGATCCACTCGGGCTTCTCGCCTCCCAGTACCTCGCACACCTTGATCGGCATCGTGCATAAGCTGGGCTCCGACTTGCCGGCGGCGTTCACCGCGCAGATGCGGAACTCGTAGTCGCCCATCTCTATCAGGTTGATAACAGTGTACTCAGTGTCCATCACGTTGTAGTCGTTGCACTTCACCCAGACGGCGCCGCCGATGTCGCGACGCTCGATGATGTAGCCGGTGATGCGCGAGCCGCCGTCATGCAGCGGCTTCTCCCACTTCAGATCGACGTAGTTCTTGCCGACCTTCACAACTTGGGGCGTGCCGGGCGGCGAAGGCACAGTGAACTTGCCCTTCAGCTTGAAGCGCATCGACGGCGCCGACGGCTTGCTGTAGCCGGCCGCGTTCTTCGCCTTGATGCGGAACTCGTACTCGCAGCCGTTGGTTAAGTTGTACAGCTGGTATTTGGTGTCCTTTATCAGGAACTCGTAGGTGTTCCACGAGGAGTCGTTCACGACGTCGCGGTATTCGATCTGGTAGCCTTGAATGCGCGAGCCGCCATCGCTCGAGGGGCGGTCCCAGATGAGCGTGACGTTGCCGGAGTCCCAGTCGATGACCTTCGGTTGGCCTGGCGCATCCGGCACGGTGAACTGGTACTTGGCCACAACCGGCTCTTCCAGTTCCAGAGGGTCGGAGAGGCCGTACTGATTCTCGGCCCGGACGCGGAATTGGTACTTGTGGTTCGGTTCTAGTCCCATGACGTTGTAGTGGGTGTTACGCACGAAGCTGCTCACCTTGACCCAGGTGCCGCTGTTGTCCAGCTTCTCGACGACGTAGTTTGTGATCGGAGAGCCGCCGTCGTCCAGTGGAGTCTTCCACGACAGTGAGCACGTGTCCGGGGTGATGTCGGAGGCGAGCATCGGGCCCTGGGGCACACCGGGCCTGTCGACCACCGTCACGTGGCAGGTGGCCGAGTCGGAGCCCTCCGAGTTGCTCAGCGTGATTTGGTAGGAGCCGGTCTCGGAGCGCCTTGCGCACTTGTTGTGGTAGACGGAGCTGTAGTCGTTCGTTTCGAACTTGACGCGTTCGTCCTGCAGCACCTCTTGGCCGTTGATCGTCCAGGCGGGCGTCGGGCGCGGGTTGGCGTGGTAGGGCACAGTGATGCGGAACTCCTCGCCCGCGATCACGGTCATGTCGCGTATGGACAGATCGGACGTGATCTTCGGGGCGTGCGGCGGGGCACGGCAGCGGATGGCGTCGCTGGAGGCGCTGAACGGCGAGGTGCCGGCCGCGTTAACGGCGGCCACGCGAAACTCGTAGTCGGCGTTCTCGATCAGGTTGGGGATCTTGCAGGTCAGGTCGGGGCAGAGGGCCTGCGTGGCCTTCGTCCACTTGTCCTCGCAGAGCATGCGCTTCTCGATAACGTAGCCGGTGATCGGCGAGCCGCCATCGTGACGCGGCTTCATCCAGCTAATGGTGATGCTGTCCTCAGTGGAGTCGATACCACGCGGGATGCCCGGTGCATTGGGCACATCGAAAGGATGGCGAGCGCGAATCGGCTCCGCCGTGGTGGCCGGGTCCGACTGGCCGTACTTGTTCTCGGCGATCACGCGGAAGTCGTACTCGCGGCCAATCGTCAGGTTACGCACCCGCACGAACGGCACGGTGCAGTAGCTGCTGACCTTTGTCCAGGTGGAGGAGCGCGCCTCCTTCTTCTCAACGATGTAGTTGGTGACTGGAGAACCGCCGTCGTCCTTGGGCGGGTTCCAGTACAGGGTTAGCGAGTCACCGGCAAACTCGTCGGCCCGCAGGTTCTTCGGCGGCTTCGGCCGGTCGAGCACCTTCACATTGATGGTGGCCGTGTCGAATCCGGACGGATTCTTCAGCTGCAGGCGGTACTGGCCGGAGTCCGAGCGCTTAGAGTTCTTGACGACGAACGAAGCCGCGTCGTCGGTCAGGTGCTGGAACATGCGCTGGCCGTCGTCTTCCAAAATGGTGTCGTTGGCGTACCAGTGGGCCGTGGGCTTGGGGAAGCCCACGTATGGCACGTGGATGCTGAAGTCCTCGCCGGCGCGGCAGACGATGTCACGCACTCCGCCCAGGTCCATGCAGGGCTTGTTGGGCTGTTCGCCGATCACGATGGGTGACGAGGGCTTCGACGGCTCGGACGCGCCGACTTCGTTCACTGCCGCCACTCGGAATGAGTACTCCTCGCCCTCCTTGAGGTTGGGCACGGTGTACACAGTGTTGTTGATCAGGTCGTCCGGATTGACTAGCGTCCAGTCCTTGGAGCCCTTAGGGCGTACCTCCAAATGATAACCCTTGATCCTCGACTTGCCATCGTGTCTCGGTGGGCGCCAGGACAGCGTCACGCTGTCCTTGGTGATGCGGTCTGGTTTCGGGGGTTCCGGCGGATCCGGCCTGTAGCGCTGTAGCTGTGCGGTCATGGGCTCGGAGGGCTTCGACGGCTTGCCGGGGCCGGCCTCATTCACGGCCGTCACGCGGAACTCATAGCGACCGCCCTCACGCAAGTCCTGCACCGTGTAGCTGGTATTCGGAGTCGGGTAGTTGTTGCACTTGATCCACTCGCCACCGCGCTCCCGGCGCTCCACGATGTAGCCGGAGATAGGCTTGCCGCCGCAGTACTCAGGCGGATGCCACTCCAGACTTGCCGAGCTGGGCGTATAGGATACTACATTCGGTTGCGATGGTGCATCTGGCGGGTCGAACGGCGACTTGGCGACCACGGGCTTGCCCTCCAGCGGCTCTGAGACTCCGTATATGTTCTCGGCCATCACGCGGAAGACGTACTTCTTGCCTTCGGTCAGGCCCTTGACCGTGTAGTTCGTCTTGGGGCAGAAGCCGGGCACGGGTCGCCAGGCGTCCACGCCGAATTCGCTGACCTCGATGATGTAGCCGGTGATGTCGCTGCCGCCGTCGTCTTTCGGAGTGTGCCAGGCCAGCGAGATGTGGTCGGGGGCGGTCTCGGTGTAGGTGAGCGGGCCCTCCGGTGGACTGGGCCGGTCGACCACGATGACCTGGATGTTGGCCGACTCCTTGCCGAACTCGTTCGTCGCCGTGATGGTGTAGGTGTCGGCGTCCTTCCGGTTCGAGTCCTCGATGCGGAACACCGTGCGCTCGGAGTTGGTGTTGTAGGAGACCTTGTTGTTCTCGGTTATTTTCAGGTCGCCGCGCTTCCACTCTACCGTTGGTGTCGGCGCCCCCGAGATGGGGATGCTGATGCTGACGGGTTCGCCGGCTCGCACCTTGACACGGCGACCGAGCAGGCCATCCAGATGCAATCGAGGCTTCTCGCGCATCGGGCGCGCCGAGAAGGTTGCTGAGGGCTCTGACGGCTTTCCGTTGCCGGCGGCGTTCACGGCCGACACACGGTACTCGTACTGGTGGTCGGCGGCTACACGATCGTCGGTGTACTCGGTGGTGGGCACCGGCTCGCCGTTGATTTTGATCCAGCGGCCGGTGGCCTTATCGCGGCGCTCGATGTCGTAGCCCAGAATCGGGGACCCGCCGTTGCTGATCGGCTGCTTCCACTTGATCGAAATATGTTCCTTGTCGCTGTCGGTAAGCTCCGGCTTGCTGGGAGCGCCGGGGACCGTGTACTGGTTCTTGGCCACCACCGGCTCCTCCGACATCAGTGGGTCCGAGCGACCTTGCAGGTTCTCGGCCATCACGCGGAACTCGTACTTCGTGCCCTCCAGCAGGCGCGGCACGATCGCGTGATTGTACTTCGCGTTCACGTAGGTGACGGCAGGCACCCAGCCGCCGCCGTGGGTCAGGTCCCGCTTCTCGATGACGTAGGCGGAGATCTCGGAGCCACCGTTGTCCTTGGGCGGCTTCCACGACACGGTCACCGAGTTGGCGGTGATCTCCTCGTACACGAGGGGACCCACCGGCGGTCCGGGTCGGTCCAGGATGATCAGCTGGAAGCTGCCCTCGTCGATGCCGGAGTCGTTGCGCAGGAGCAAGTGATAGATGCCCGAGTCCTCACGCTGGCAGTTGACGGTGTGCACCACGGTGTGGTGCCCGATGGAGGTGATAGTCGAGCGGTCGTTGGTCTTCAGGGGGCTGTTGTTTAGGTCCCAAACAACCTCGGGCGCCGGCTCGCCGATGAAGTCGATGTCGACGTGGAAGATGAGTCCGGCTTTGATGCGGACGTCCTGGAGCGGGGTGATGATTTTCGGAGCCAGGTAGCGCGCCTTCGCCATGATCATGTCCGAGGGTTCGGACGGCTCTGACTGGCCGGCACGGTTGACGGCGATCACGCGGAACTCGTACTCTTGGCCCTCAGTCAGCTCGGGAACGGTGGCCGTGTTGCTGGTCGGCGGCACGTGGAGTACGTTAACCCAATAGGGACTGCCCTTCTCCTTCTTCTGGATGATGTACTCGGTGAGCGGAGCGCCGCCGTCCGACTTGGGTGAGGCCCACTGCAGATCGACGTGGTCGCGGTCCCAGTCGGTGATGTTGGGCTTGCCTGGCGCGTCGGGCTCGTCGAAGTCGTTCTTGGCGACGATGCTCTTCTCGGCCTCCAGGGGCTCGGACTCACCAATGGCGTTCACGGCCTTCACGCGGAACAGATACTCCTTGCGGTGCACCAGGCGACTGACGTCATGCACCGGGTGTGTGCTCATGCCGGCGTCGGACCAAGTCCCGCGCGATAAATCCATCTTCTCGATGACATAGTGGAGGATCGGCGAGCCGCCGTCGTCCTCCGGGATGTGCCAGGTCAGGTGGCAGCCGTCCTTGGTGATCTTCGAAATATCCAGGGGGCTGATGGGCGGGCTTGGGCGGTCCAGCACGGTGGCGTGAGCTGACGCGTCGAAGGAGCCGTGCTCGTTCTTCAGCATCAGCGTGTAGCGACCCTCGTCGCTGCGCTGGGCGAAGGGGATCTCGAAGGTGAGCTCCGACTGGAAGAGATTCATGTCGACCCGGGGTGTCGGCTGGATCTCCTTGCCGTTGAATAGCCATTTGAAGGTTGGCCTCGGCGAAGCCTCGATGGGCAGGGTCCAGCCCAGGCGCTTGCCGGCATGCACGGTTATGTCGGCCAGCAGGGACTTGTCGAAGGAGGGGGCGAGGAATCGCGGCTTGCAAATGACAGCCGCCGATGGGTCGGACGGGTCGCTGTGGCCGCCGCGGTTGACGGCGATCACGCGGAACTCGTACTCGCCACCTTCGACCAGGTCGGGCACGTGGGCCTTCGTGGCGCCGTCCGGCACGTCGCAGGCCTTCTCCCACTGCCCGAACTTTGGCCGCTTCTCGACGATGTAGCCAGTGATCGGAGCGCCACCGTCGCGCTTGGGCGCGACCCACTCCAGGTCCACGAAGTCCTTGCCCCAGTCGACCGCCTGCGGCTGGCCCGGCTTGTCCGGGTGCGAGAAGGGGTCCTTGGCCGTGATGGCCTGGGTGGTGGCTAGATTCGCGGACTCGCCCTGCTTGTTCACCGCGCGCACCCGGAAGTTGTAGTCGTGATTCTCGATCAGGTTGTCGGCACGGATCTCCGGATCGGCACACTCGCCTACAGGTATCCACCGCAGGGCATCGGTATCCATCTTCTCAACGATGTAGTGGGTGATCTCGGAGCCGCCGTCGTCCTTGGGCGGGCGCCAGCGCAGGGTGATAGAGTTCTTGGTGACCTCGTCGGGACGCAGCGGACCCTCCGGGGCGGAAGGCACGTCGAGGACGGTCACCTTGACGGTGGCCTTGTCCGTGCCGTTCACGTTGCGCGCCACCAGCGTGTACTCGCCGGTGTCGGCCCGCTTGGCGTCGATCACGCGTAGCTTCGTGCGGTAATCTTCGGTTACGATCTTCACGCGGTCAGTGTTGATGACCATATTGTCCTTGTGCGACCATTCCTTACTGGGCACCGGTTCCCCACTGACTGGCACGTCGAAGTCAAAGCTCTGGCCGGCGCGCACCTTGATATCCAGCATGAAGTTCCGGTCGATCTTGGGCGGAAGGTTCTTGGCGCGCGCCACGTGTGGCGCCGTCGCGTCACTTGGTGCTCCCGGGCCGGCTTTGTTGACGGCGCGCACGCGGAACTCGTACTTGACGCCCTCGATCAGGTCGGGCACGTGCCCAGTGGTGACGTCGCCCTCCACCTCGGCGCATTTCTCCCAGTCGGGCGCGTACTTGTCGCGCTTCTCGATCACGTAGCCGACGATCGGCGAGCCGCCGTCGCTCTCGGGTCGCGTCCACTCGAGGTCAACGAAGTCCTTGTCGTAGTCCTTGATGGCAGGCGTGCCGGGCTTGGTCGGGCTGTCGTAGGGATTCTTGGCTTCGGTGGCGTGTGGCGTGGTCAGAGGATCCGACACACCTTGGCGATTGCGCGCCCTCACGCGGAACTTATACTTGTGTCCTGGCGTGAGGCCCTTCACGTCGAATTTGGTCGTGGGTCCGTCCGTCTCGCCTGCGGGCACCCAGCGGCCGGTGATTTCGTCCAACTTCTCCACCACGTAGCTCTCGATGGGTTGGCCGCCGTCGTCGTCCGGCGGGTTCCACTTCAGCGAGCACGAGTCGGCGTAGACGTCCTCCACCTTGAGTGGCCCGTTGGGTGGCGATGGCTTGTCGATCACGGTCACCTTAACGTCAGCACTGTCCTCGCCATTGATGTTCTCCGCGTACACGGTGTAGGTGCCGGAGTCGGCGCGCGTAGCATTGGTCACCTTGAGCTTGGTGTTGTAGTCCACATGCGTGACCTTGGCGTTGTTCTTGGTGGTGACCTCTCGCTTCTTCAGCATCCACTTGGTCTTGGGCGCCGGCTCACCGGACACCTTGCAGTCGAAACCGAAGTTCTGTCCGGCCTTGATGCGCACCTCGATCAGGTTCGTGCGGTCGATAAGAGGGGCCTTGTTGCGCGGCTTGGCCACGATCGGCTGAGTAGCGTCCGAGGGCTCTCCCGGCCCTGCGGCGTTCACAGCCGACACGCGAAACTCATACGCCTGGCCCTCGATCAGGTCCGGCACTGTGGCCGTGGTCTGATCGGCCGGCACTTCGAGCGTCTTTTCCCACTGGCCATATTTGTCCTTCTTCTCGACGAGGTAGCCGGTGATGGGCGATCCTCCGTCGCTCAGGGGCGGCGTCCACTTCAGGTCGATGTGGTCCTTGTCCCAGTCGGTGGCGTGCAGATTCTGCGGCTTACCGGGTTCGTCAAATGGATTCTTGGCGATGATGGACTCGTCGGCGACCAGCGGGGCAGACTCACCCTCGGCGTTCACGGCCGAGACGCGGAATTTGTACTCCTCGCCGGGCGTTAGGCCGGTGACGTTGGCTTGGGTCTCGGTGGCGCGACATACGGGCACCCAGCAGCCGGTCTCGGGATCCATTTTGTCGATCTGGAAGTACTCGATGGGGGTGCCGCCATCGTCTCTTGGCCGCTTCCACTTGAGGTGGCAGCCTTCCTTGTGGACGTCGGAGATCTGAAGCGGTCCCTCAGGCGGACTGGGCTTGTCGGTGACCACGACATTGATGGCGACGCTGTCCTTGCCGGAGCTGTTGGTCGCCACCACCGTGTACTCACCGGAGTCGCCGCGCTGCGCCGGCCGGATGACCAGCTTGGTATAGTAGTCCGGAGTCTCGATGGTCACGTTCTTGCCTGCCTGTAGCGGGTAGTTGGCGAACTTCCACTCGACCTTCGGCGCCGGCTCGCCGATGATGTTCGCGTCAAACTTCAGCGGCGTTCCGGCGGAGATCGTGACATCGCGCAGATTGCGGCGGTCGATCTTCGGGGCCAGGAAGCGCGGTTTCGCCACGAACGTCTTACTGGCGTCCGAGGGCTCCGACGTGCCCGCCTTGTTCACGGCAATCACGCGGAACTGGTATTCGTTGCCTTCGATCAGGCCATTGACGGTGCCTACCGGAGTGGGCGTGTCCGTCTCCAGGGCCTTCTCCCACATCGGGCTGTACTTGTCCTTCTTCTCGATGATGTAGCCGGTGATCGGGGAGCCTCCGTCGCTAACGGGCTCGGCCCAGGCCAGCTCCACGTGGTTGGCGGACCAGTCAGTTGGCTCTGGAACGCCGGGTTTGGATGCAGTGGCTGCACGAACATGGATATGTCAATGGAGGATATGTCTATGGCTGGGACTTTGTACTTACTGAATGGGTCCTTGGCGACGATGGTTCCGATCGTCTCCAGGGGCTCCGACTCTCCCTCCTTGTTCAGCGCTTTCACGCGGAACTTGTACTCGTGTCCGGGGATCAGGCCGTCCACCTCAAACTCGGGCAGCTCGCTCTTACCCACTGGCAACCAGACGCCAGTGTCGGGGTCGAACTTCTCCACGAGGTATCCCTCAATGGGCTCGCCGCCATCGTCCTTGGGCTTCTTCCACTTCAGCTTGCAGCCCTCCTTGTGGATGTCGGAAACTTCCAGCGGACCCTCGGGGGCTCCCGGCTTAGCTGTATGCGAGTAAAAAGAATTAATGAGCATAATGAGCATCCATGAAGGGGTGTGACCATACTTATGATATTTATGTCGAATTCCACGTAGTCCTGGCCGTACTTGTTTGTGGCCACGATCTTGTAAGTACCGGTATCCTTGCGCTCGGGGTTGCTGTTTATGTACTTGGTGTTGTAGGGCACATTGTCGATACGGCGCGCCGAAGAGGGCTGGATGGAGCGCCCGTTGATCGACCATACCACGTCGGGAGCCGGCTCGCCGGAGACCTTGATGTCGAGGAAGATCGGTTCCCCTGCCTTGAAGTTGTAAGTGCGAATGTTGCGCCGGTCGATCTTGGGAGCCACTGCGGACAGAGAGAAGACAGACATGGTAGACGGAAGGAATGATAAGAAAAGGAATGGGTGGACTTACGCTTCCTGGGCTTGGTGACGACCGACTTGCTGGCATCAGAAGGCTCGCCGGGGCCAGCTGCGTTTATGCCCTTAACCCGGAACTCGTACTCGACGTTCTCATCCAGGTTCGGTACAGTGGCTTTGCATTCGCCGCCGGCGAGGGGCGCGGGAACCTCCAACGCCTTTACCCAGCGATCGGTGCCCTTCTCACGCTTTTCCACGGCGTATGCGGTGATGGGCGAGCCGCCGTCGTTGATTGGCGGCTTCCAAACCAAGTCGACGTGATCCTTATCCCAGTCCACGGCCTCGGGGGTGCCGGGCTTGCCGGGCTCGTCGAACGGATTCTTCGCGATGATCGAGTGATCGCCGTCCAGGGGCTCCGACTCGCCCTCAGTGTTGACGGCCAGCACGCGGAACTTGTACTCCTGTCCGGGGGTCAGGTTGTTCAGCTCCGCGAAGGGCTCCTTGAAGCGACCCGACGGCATCCACCGGCCTGTCTCAACGTCCATTTTCTCGACGATGTAGTGCTCGATGGGCAGGCCGCCGTCGTCCAGGGGCGGGTTCCACTTGAGCGAGCAGCCCTCCTTGTGCACGTCGCTGATGCGCAGGGGACCCTCAGGCTTGCCCGGTTTGTCCAGAACCTTGATCTCCAGCGAGGCTTCATCGTGACCGGAGTCGTTCTCGGCCTTCAGCGTGTAATTGCCGCTGTGAACGCGCTTGGCGAAAGGAATCGTAAACTTGGTGCGGTAGGGCTCTAGGTCGATGTTGATCGTGTCATCATCCTCGATGCGTGCCTTGTTGTGGAACCAGGTCTTCGTCGCCGGCGGTTCGCCGGAAACCTTAACGTCTAGGCGCACATGCTGTCCGGCCTTGATGACAATGTCCTTCATGTTCGTGCGGTCGATCTTCGGCGGGGTGTTGCGATCCTTGGCCGTCATCTGGTCGGAAGGTTCGGACGGCTTGCTCTGGCCGGCCTTGTTGAGGGCCTTCACGCGGAACTGGTACTTGGTGCCCTCGATCAGGCCGTTTACTCGCGCCTTGCAGTCGGGCGTGTTCGTCTCGAGGACCTTCTGCCACTTGTTTGTGTTGTTGTCTTTCTTCTCGATCAGGTAGCCGGTGATCGGGGCACCGCCGTCGTCGTCGGGCGCTCGCCACTTCAGGTCCGCGTGACTGGCCGACCAGTCGGTGATCTGCGGCTTGCCGGGAGTGTCGGCGGCGTCGTAGGGATTCTTCGCGATAGTTGGGACGTCAGTGACCAGCGGCTCGGAGTCACCCTCGGCGTTGACGGCCTTCACGCGAAACAGGTACTCCTTGCCCTCGGTCAGCCCGGTGACATCGGTCTCCGGCGTCTTCGATGTGCATACAGGTACCCAGCGGCCCGTCTCGGTGTCCATGCGCTCCACCACGTAGTGATCGATGGGCTCGCCGCCGTCGTCTTCGGGCTTCTCCCACTTCAGGTGCACGTCCTCGGCCGTTACATCTGAGACGACAAGCGGTCCCTTAGGCTTGCTCGGCTTGCAGAGCACCTCCAGCTCGACCTCAACGGTGTCGGTGCCCGAGTCGTTGGTGGCGGTCACGGTGTAGACGCCCTTGTCGGCTCGCCGAACCTTCGGCATGATGAAAGTGGTCTTGTAGTCCTCGGTCTCGACCTTTAGGCGGTCGGTCGTCTTGAGGACCTCACCGTTGTACGTCCAGACGACCTTCGCCGGCGGCTCGCCCTTGACGGCGGCCTCCATATGCAACATTTGGCCGCTGCGCAGGATCTTCTTCTGGAGGTTCTTGCGGTCGATGTGCGGTTTGAGGAAGCGCGGCTTGGCGACCACCGACTTGGACACGTCGCTGGGATCACTGGGACCGGCCTTGTTCACAGCCACAATGCGGAACTCGTACTCGTGGCCCTCTTCAACGTTGTTGACCGTGCCGCTGGTGCGGTCGCCCGGCACCGTGCCCGCGTCGACCCAGGCCCGGCCCGACTTGTCGCGCATCTGAATGATGTACTTCTGGATAGGGGCCCCGCCATCGCTCTTGGGCGGGCTCCAGGACAGGTCGACGAAGTCCTTATCCCAGTTGGTCGGCTCGGGACGGCCGGGCTTGTCGGGCTCATCGAATGGATTCTTCGCGATGATGGGCTTCTCTGTCTCCAGTTCCTCGGACTCTCCCTCCTTGTTAACAGCGCGCACGCGGAACTTGTAGGGCTTGCCCTCCTGCAGCCCGATGACCTTGGCCTCGGGCTCGGTGCTCTTACCGCACGGCACCCACTGGCCGGTATGCGGGTCCAGCTTCTCGATCTCGTAGTAGTCAATCGGGGCGCCGCCGTCGTCCTCGGGTTTCTCCCACTTCAGCTTGCAGCTGTGCTTGGTGATGTCGTTCACCTGCAGCGGACCCTTCGGCTTGCCGGGCTTACCCAGCACAGTCACGTCCAACTCGGCTATGTCCTCGCCCACCTCGTTTGAAGCCTTGATCGTGTACTTTCCGCTCTGCGGCCGCTTGGCCCGCATCACGAAGAACTTCGTGTTGTAGTCGACGCTGTTGATTTTGATCTCGTCCTCGTTGGAGATGACCGGCTGGTCCTTGAAGAACCACTCGACCTTGGGGGCCGGCTCGCCCTTGATGTTAATGTCGAGGCTTATAGAGAGGCCGGCCTTCACTATCACGGGCTTCAGGTTGGTCCGATCAATGTGGGGTTTCACTGAAAATACGTTTAAATTCAATATCGTTAATATATGTGCGTACCTAGGGTAAACTTACAGAATCGTGGCTTGGCGGTGTGCCAGTTGGTCTGTTCGGAGGGATCGGACGGACCGGCCTTGTTGACGGCTCGCACTCGGAACTTGTACTGTTGGCCTTCTTCCAGCTTCTTGACGACGCCCTTGCAGACGGGGCCCTCGGTCTCGGCTGCCTTGACGAACACGCCCGAGTCCTTGTCCATCACCTCGATAATATAGCCGGTTATAGGGGCGCCACCGTCGCGTATCGGCGGCTCCCACTTCAACTTCACGTGGTGCTCATCCCAGTCCTCGAGCTCGGGTAGGCCGGGCGGCGCCGATACGTCGAACGGGTTCTTGGCCACAATGGCTGACTCGGTCTCCAGCGGCTCCGACTCGCCCTCCTCGTTGACGGCCTTAACGCGGAATTGATAGCGATGATTGGGCTCCAGGCCCTTGATGTCCTGCTCGGTCTTCTCCGGATCGACTGTACCGGCTGGGGCCCAACGACCGGTGGCCAGATCCATTTTCTCTATGACGTAGCCAGTGATGGGAACGCCACCATCATCCTTGGGCTTTTTCCACTTAAGCTTGCAGCCCTCCTTGTGCACGTCGGAAACCTCGAGGGGGCCTTCGGGCTTCGACGGCTTGTCCAGAATTATAACCTCCACCTCGGCCTCGTCCACGCCGTTGATGTTCTCGGCCTTGAGCTTGTAAACGCCGCTCTCGTTGCGCGTCGTGTTCAGTAAGGTCAGCTTAGTGTTGTAGTCTTCGTTGTCCAGTCGCGTGTCTCCGGTTGGCGACAGGTCCTTCTCCTTGAATATCCAGGTGAGGGTCGGGGCGGGCTCGCCTTTGACGTCGACGTCGAACTTGACGACCTGGCCTGCGCGCACCTTCACCGGCTTCATCTTCTCACGATTGATGGACGGTTTCACTGGGCATAGCAAAAGGAGATCATTAGTGTTATCGCCATCTTACCCTCTCCTCGACCGCCAGAGGAGCAAGTAGAAATAATAGATACATACATAATGTGTAGGTTTAGAAAGCAACAAATCGAAATAAAAAGAAACAATAGTGAAAATCAAAATTAAAATAAAAGCTTTGCATCTAGAACATAAAAATGTTTTGCTTCGAGCACCACTTTCAATGAGAAATAGATAAATTAAATTTATTCTTCAATCGTAAATAAAAAGAAATAAGCAATGCATTGTGCCCAAGGTAGGCACCAGCCGGCAACTGGAAAAAACTAAGCTTACAGTTCCTTGGCTTCGCCAAGTGCGGTTCGGTGGCATCGCTGGGCTCTCCTGGGCCCGCCTTGTTGATGGCAAGCACCCGGAACTGATACACATTGCCTTCCTTGAGGCCTTCGACAGTGGCTTCTGGCAGAGGACCCTAGAGAGACGGAACAAAGATGGATGCATAAGGGATAATTCAGAACTGTTCGGCAGGTCGACTTGCGAACTTACATCTGTGGTGAGTACTTCGTCCCAGGCAGGAGAGAACTTGTCCTTTTTCTGGATCACGTAGCCCGTTATTGGAGCGCCGCCATCGTTCTTGGGCGCCTCCCACTTGAGCTTGACCATGTGCTCATTGTAGTCTTCGATCTTGGGGGTGCTAGGCTTGCCGGCAGCATCATAGGGGTTCTTCGCAACGATGCTGCCGTCGGTCTCCAGGGGCTCTGACTCGCCCTCCTCGTTTATGGCCTTGACCCGGAACTGATATTCATGGCCTTCTTGGAGACCCTTGACATCGATTTCGGTATCATTGCCGGAGGTGCGACCGACTGGCACCCAACGACCCTGCTTCTTGTCGAACTTCTCTACCTGATAGGCGGTGATCGGCTTGCCGCCGTCATCCTCTGGCTTCTCCCACTTCAGCTTGCAGCCGTCCTTCGTGATGTCCTTCACTTTCAGGGGACCCTTGGGCTTCCCAGGCGCCGCCAGCACGCTTACCTCCACGTCGGCCTCGTCCTGGCCGTGCTCGTTCACGGCACGGATCTTGTACAGGCCAGTGTGCTTGCGCACGGTCTCGGTGATCGAGATCTTGGTATTGTGCGGGATGTTCTTGATCTCGTAGTTGCTTGGCAGCTCCTCGGGCTTGAGCTCCTTGTCGTTCTGGTACCAGGTGATGGTCGGCACCGGTTCGCCGCGCACATTCACGTCGTACTTAATGGGTTTGCCGGCGCGTATCAGCAGCGGTTTCAGATTGGTGCGGTCAATGCGAGGCTTCACTGTCGGGAAAGAGGAGGAGGAGAGATTAGTTAGTAAAAAGGCGGAGTGAAGAGAGGGAAAAGGAGAACTAGATACGTACGCGCTTTGTACTTGACGACTTGCATCTTGCTGGCATCCGATGGCGGCGACAGGCCGGCCTTGTTGACGGCCACTACACGGAATTGGTACTCTCCATACTCCTGCAGGTCGGCCACAGTTGCCTCCAGCTGGGCTCCGGGCACTTCGGTGGCCTTCTCCCAGTCGGGCTTGTTCTTGCTCTTCTTCTCGATGATGTACTTCTCGATCGGCGCGCCGCCGTCGTTCTTAGGGGCCTCCCATTTGATCGACACACTCTGGTTGTCGAAGTCGGTTACCTCCGGAGTGCCAGGCTTGTTCGGCTCGTCGTACGGGTCCTTCGCCACGACGCCAACCAGGGTGGTCAGCGGCTCGGACTCACCCTCGTCGTTGACGGCGCACACGCGGAACATGTACTCAGAGCCGGGATTCAGGCCGGTTACGTCAAACTCTGGCGGCTCTTTCTCGCCTGGCGAGCGGCCCACGCGCACCCACTTGCCGGTGGCGGTATCCATCTTCTCTACCACGTACTCTTTGATCGGAATGCCGCCGTCGTCCTCCGGCTTCTTCCACTGCAGCTTGCAGCCCGTGGCCGTCACGTCGCTAACGGCCAACGGGCCCTTCGGCGAGCTGGGCTTGCCCAGCACGATCAGCTCGACGGTCTCGCTGTCGACCCCGTTGCGGTTCTCCGCCTTCAAGGTGTACATACCACTGTCCTTGCGGACCACATTGGAGATCACGAAGTCGGTGTGATAGTCGACGTTGTCGATCTTGATGCGGTCGCCGGTGGTCAGCGGGACGTCATCGCGCCAACTCCAGTGCAGCGTGGGCACTGGCTCTCCGATAACATCCACGGACCACTTGTGGGTGCGGCCAGTCTTGATCGTGACGCGCTTGAAGGTCGATCGGTCAATTTGTGGCTTAACTTTATTTTGTTAATTGGTTTCGTTAATTTGTGTGTGTGTGTAGATTCAACAGACAAACGCGACAAGAAAAGGACATCATTCATTCAAATTAATATGTACATCAAGTGACGAGACGAGACGCATGAATACGATAGAGAACAAGAAAGAAAAATAGAATGTCACCATTAAAATTGTTTTTCAATCGAGGAACATGTCCCACAAAAGTCTTTGCATGGGTGAAGTATATTGATAAAAAGATAGTATGTGTATCAGGAATTCGGAAGAGCTTTAATTTGCATGTGTTTGTCAAACGTTTCTCTTTAATAGGGAACATTATTGGGAAAACTAGTCCGTTTTATTAGCTCATTCGAAACTTGATGCACAATTAAGTTTTCATCAATAGTGCTGGTGCAGCTTGTGTCAGTACACTTTTGTGGAACAGTGAATGTACAGGGTGCACGGCATAAGCATTAGCAAATGTGATCGACTTACAATGAGTATTGTAGTTCCAAATTTAATGAATACCATTATGCTTCCAATTTTAGTAATTAAGTTGATGGCGTTTATTAATATTTTTCGATTTCATTGAATTTTCTATAAATTATCTATTCCTATGCAGCTTGTTTTGTTCTCAAATTTATGATTAGTAATTAGAATTTATGTGTATAGTATTGCAAAGCTTTTATATTTTGTATTTACACAGATGAACATACATTCATCGCAAGGTGTTTAAACAGATTCCAAGACGTTTCAGTTGCCCAAACCAAAAACCACCAAGAAATACTGTATCCATACTCAAATTGCTTTATTCAGGTATACGGAAATTGAATTGAACGTCCTTTAGTGCTCTGTGTGATACTCCGTGTCGGCAAAATTGGCACCCAAATGTCTAGACATGGTCATAGTTTTAGATACTTTATGGTTCCGATCCTGTTTTCCAAATTTTTAAATGTTGGATTGGTGTTTAAAAATATTTGACATTATGAAGGACCCAAACATTCGTTGAATTTACATTTGTCACATGAACTCTCTACTAAACTACCCCAAATTTCTGTTGCTATTGCTAAACACCTTGCGACGAATGGTTGAAGATAGATGGAAATGAAATGCGGAGTGATGAATAGAAGAAGAAGAAGGGATCGATAACTTGTTGCCCACTTACGGTTTCTATGTTTACACAAATGATTGTCAGTGGGCTCCGATGGCTCCGATTGCCCGGCCTTGTTGACCGCTCGTACCCTAAATTGATATACCATCTTCTCCTTGAGCCCTTCGACCTTGCACTCAGGTGTGGCACCCTCGGTCTTGGCCACCTCGTTCCAGGTGGGCGAGAACTTGTCCTTCATCTCGACAATGTAGTGGAGAATGGGACGGCCGCCATCCGACGGCGGTCGATTCCACTTGAGCGACACGCTCTTGTTATCGTAGTCGTCGATTTTGGGCTTGCCAGGTGGCGACGGCGGATCGTAGGGATTCTTTGCCAAAATAGGTTCCGTCGTCTCGAGGGGCTCTGATTCGCCCTCCTTGTTGATAGCCTTTACGCGGAATTTGTACTTCTTGTTGGGCGTGAGCCCCTTAAAATTGAACGATGTCTCATCGGGGCCGACCTCGCCGGCCGGTATCCAACGGCCGGTCTCGTCGTCCATGCGCTCGAGGGCGTAGCCCATGATCTCGCAGCCACCATCGTCCTCGGGACGCTTCCATTTCATCTTTATGTGATCGGCGCGAACTTCTTCTGGCTCCAAGGGACCTCTTGGTGCCAACGGACGATCGAGCACAATGACTTGTGCCTCTGACTCAATCATGCCTGAACTATTAGACAGGACCAGCTTGTAAGTGCTGGTATCCTTTCGCACAGCCTTCTTGATTGTGATCGAGGAGTTCCGTTCCAATTGGTCCAGGCAGATGCGTTGTCCGTCGAACACCAGGTCAGCAGTTCCCTTGCACCACTTGGCGGTCGGTTCGGGCTCGCCGTCATACTTGATGTCGTAGCGTATTGTCTGGCCCTTCTTGACGGTGATGTTCTTGAGACCATCGCCGACGATGAAGGGCTTCACGAAGCGACACTTGGCTATGATCGCCTTAGTTTTGTCGCTGGGCTCGCCGGGACCAGCCTTGTTAACAGCACGGACTCGGAATTCGTATTGCTGTCCCTCCTTCAGACCATCTACTGTGCCCGAGAGCGCGTCTGCGGGGACCTCTTTGCCTGCAACCCAGTCGTTGGAGAACTTCTCCTTGTATTCGATAATGTAGCCAGTGATCGGAGCACCGCCGTCACTCTCTGGCGCCTCCCACTTGAGGTCGGCGTGGTCCTTGTCCCAGTCAACCAGATCGACGGCCTTCGGCTTACCGGGCTCGTCCCACGGATCCTTGGCCAATATCGCAGTCTTGAAGGTTGCAGGGTCTGAGGGACCGATCTTGTTCACAGCTCGTATACGGAATCTGTACTGTTTCTTTGGCGTCAAGTCCTCGATCTTCTTCGAGCATGGTTCGTTCGGTAGAACCTCAGCGACATCTTCCCATTGTTGCTTTTTGCTCAAGTCTTGTCGTTCGATCACGTACTTGGTAATCGGAGCACCGCCGTTGTCCTCGGGCGGCTTGAATTTAACCACGCACGATGTCTGGAACACGTCGACAACATCGACGTCCCTCGGCGGCTGCGGAACATCCTGGCAAATCACGTTGACGTCCTTGACGTCCTCGCCTTGCCCGTTGGACAACTTGATCTGGTAGGGACCCGATTGCTCACGTGTGGGCTTCTTGATCTTGAAAATCACTTTATCGTCAGTGATAGCGACCTCGACCTCCTTGACGGCTAGCTGCTTGCCGTCCTTGAAGAGTTTGGCCTCCACTGGGGTTTGCTTAGTACCGTTCACTGAGGAAGAGAATACTCCGTATGTATCCTTGGCAATGAAAAGCAAAACAAATGAGAGGCAGAGACTCACCCTTATATGGTACCTCCAGAATGACTGGTGCACTAATTGGGCCAGCGAACTCTTCGGGGCAGTCAATGTTCGGACGACTCTCACCCTTGCGCACAGTAAGCTTGCAAGCAGAGGACAATTGCCCCGACTCACATGTAATCTCTCCCTCGTCGGCCAGATCCAGGTTCTTGAACACTAATTGGTGCTTGCCACCACCGAGATTCTTGATCTCAATGCGATCGGTAGGCACGATTGGCTCGCCGTTGAACTTCCAATCGCATGGCGCCGTCTGATCCTGCAACTCAACGTCGAGTACCAGGCGTTCGCGCTCAACTGCATCAGTGTCCTTGAGTTTCTTGTTGAAGCGATTTTGATCTGTAATTTAGCCAGAATGAACAGGTGAAAAATATACAGATTAGTAGAAATATGGAAGGAGGTAGGAGGAACGTAACCGATTGGTACGGCTACTCACAATTGATAATGATCTCGGCCTCGGTTTTGTCGGCGTTCGTGGTGCACTTGTATAGGCCGGCATCGGTAACCTTGCAGTCCTTAATTATCAGTTTGCGCTTGCGACCGTCCTTCACCACCTGCATGCGCTTTTCCGGCTTGATCTCCTCGTCGCCGCGCCACCACTGGACCTCGCCAGTGGCGTCATCGATCTCGCAGGCTAAGGTGATTGTGTCCTTCTCGATGCACTGCAGCGACTTAAGGACTTTCACAAACTTGTATGGGTACTCAACGATCTTCACGGCTGTCTCGGTCTTGTCCGGCTGTTTGTCCAACTGACATCTATACTTGCCAGTGTCCTCCAGTACGGAGTCCTTGATGATCAACTTCAGATTACCGTTGATGTCCTTCGAGATCAAGTAGCGCGGATCGTCGGACTCGATTTTCTTGTCGTTCTTAAACCAAGTCACATTGGCCATGCTGCTGCTGACCGTACACTCCAGGGTCGTCTCGTGCTGGGTGAAGCCCTCGATCTTCTTCTTCAATGGCTTCGTGAATGTGTAGCTGGGGTCGGCTTCCTCGACGTTCAAAAAGGCCGTGCTGGAGACTCCCCCGATCTCGATCGTGTACTTGCCTGTGTCCTCTACCTTCGGGTTCATAATGATTAGCTGGTAGCTATCGTTCTCCTGCTTGAACTTGCACTTGCTGCCCGTGAAAAGCTCCTGGCAATGGCGGTGGTCGAGGCGTCGTTGTGTTGTTGAACAGGTCGTTGTTATTTGAGGGAATGCAGGCGTAAGAAAATCAGGACAGAGGGAAAAGAGGACATGTGGAACATGTGGTGAAAATAAACAGAATAATTCCAATTAAAAATGCCCCTGGCGATATACATTAGTATATTCCGATCGTCTTATACTTACATCCTTTCGGAACATCCACTTGGGCTTGCAATTTGGCTTACTGAATCTGGCTTCAAATACCACCTTTTTGTCTTTTCCCTCCTTCGCAAACTGGTCGATGAGCGGGCTGAGGAAGGACTCTTGTTTCTGTTGCGACAGGTCCGGAATTCATTTTATGTGGAATTTTTCGCGGATATTTTGTAGTATTGTTGTTTGGTATTATAATTTTCATAGACAATTTCAAATATTTTCATTTGGTTTGCGTTGTCAAAAATGGGAAAAGAAATAATATCGAAGCATCGATATACGATATACAATTAGATATATATATTCATCACTTTTGCATTAAAGTTCTTGTCATGTATTAGAAATGGCTAGCAAATAACTTAAATTCGACCAAGATCGGATCGAATTGAAAATGGAAATCTTTCACCCGAAAAGGGATGAAAGCTTTCTATTTCATTGCACACAAAAAATTTGCATTAAATTATTGTTAGCACTATCTGAAGCCTTATATCGCCGTATATATAATGAATAAAAATATATATATATATATATATATATATATATATATATATATATATTATATATATATATAAAATGCGCGCATAAACAATTGCGAAACACGTTTGATTAGGTTAACAGGTGCAAACATGTACATTGCTTATGGTGGTCTTCAAAAACTTGTCGAGTACTCGCATTGTTCGGAATGCAACTACTCATTCGCATACGACCATAAAAACATTATTGCATAGCATATACCGAAAGAATATTATTCAAAACAAGTTAAACGTCGCTTTTAAAACTCGTCTCATCGTGACTTAAAATAACTTAACGTAATGGATGATATGCGTTAGACCATGTCTTAATGGCAAATACTAGGCTAAATTATGAACTAATTACTGGTGCTTCGAACCTTTAGGCCAAAATATAAACAAGCGATTGCTTAAATACAGTTTAAATACAAATTCATGTTTTGTCGCTGTGTATCCTATATGTTAGTGTATTGTGATGTTGTTGTGTAAAATACTAATAAATAGAAGAAAGAGAGAACTAGAGTATGGGATAAAAAATCTCCTTGCAGCGGATTGACAAAAACGATATCCAAAAATCAAATACATATACGAGTACACTCAGAGTACGAAAAATTAGCGAGAGAAAAATAAGAGAAAGTATTTACAATCGGGGACATTTTAAAAATAATATAAAAGTAACGAAAATTCAAATCGGTGTGAACGATGGTAAAGAAAAAAATCCGTAGAAAAAGTGAATTCTTTGTAGCAATCGAACCAATCACACTAAAAACTCCTTTGAAAAATCTTGGTCTATTATGCTGAAAATATTTCAACATTATTCACTACGATCATAGTAGAGTCCAAACTCTGCTCTTGGTAATAACTGAAAGACAAAAAACAAACCTACCACCTACCGTTGATAAAATCAATATTTAATTTTTTATATATACATGATCGTTACTAAGCTATCTAAGGTGACACAGCATAGATCCGTGTATCACATAGTAGGTGAGAATGAACCTTGGAACATCCAAAATCCTGGATCTCTCATCGAAAGGTCAAAAGACAAAAATTCTTATCGAGCATTAGTGGTTAATACTGATAATATTATACCACATAACACCTAGAATGGCAGTACAGAGAACAGTAAAATTACAACGAATTTTCGGTGTGTTAAGTTAGAAAAAGAGGGTAATCTGTGTGAGAGTGAAAATACTAATAATCACCGAAAAATAGTAGCGAGAAGTGCAAGAAAGAGTGATAGAGAAAAACGTACAGAGCTAAAGGGGTAAGGAGAGAAAGTGAGAGACAAACAGAAAGACAGAGAGAGAGAAATAGCACTAGAAGTTTCCATGAAAATAAAGAACACACATAGAAGAAATATTGAATACGTCATTGATTGATTGGTAGTGGTTGGTAAAGTCGAACCTCCTCACGTCGAAACGGATGCAGTATCGGCCAATCAGGAATCAATTCGGCTAACGATGGTCTACGTGATGACGGTGCCTAATTTTAAGAATTCGTGTAAACTTTAATGAAACCAAATACATGTTTTAAAATAACAAATTTATGCAATACATATATGTATTTGTAGGTGTTTGCTTATAATCGAGTTAATAAGTGTAATTCTGAGAGTAACCCTATGGACTAGAGGGATAGAAACCGATTGTGATTTGGGCAGGTGAACAGCAGAGGTCAGGAATAATATCTGCGAGGGGATTTCATATCCTACTTGTATATCCTACTGCACTACATTTTTACTTTTCTGTGTATCTATAAACCGACATTACGTTTGTATTAGTGCAATCAAAAGTATAGTATATGTAATAGACGGGTTATACAAGTTCCACGTGGTTCTTCATCTAATCATAGTTATGTCTAATCGTATAACTCATGTGTACTCACGGCAAGGCACGACTAATTAATGCAAATACTACAAAATTACGCGGACAGGAAGGGTTCAAGATCTACTATGGTCATTACAGAATTACAGAACAGTACAATTGCTTGAGTGCAGGGGGAACACTTAACATATCTCCTACCTCAAGTCCTTCATCCTTTTATTTAAAATACAAATTTGTTTTTACAATAACATATTAACATTTGGTTTTTGTACATATGAAATGAAAAATAAGAAAAATGTGGTTAGTAAACATGAACCCAAATATTCAAGATTTCTTTGTGGTTCTAAAAAAATGTACAATACACAACCATGGCTAAAAGAGTGAGCTTATTTGAGAACCATTATACGACATTGATGGACCTGGGTACCACGTATTAAAAACCAAATTTTGCCATACACTGTGAACGGTGGACGTGTTCGTTAGCTCTAATTTGGCATATCGTACCATGTGAATGTACAAGTTTTAGATACAATTTTAATATTATTAGGCTTTATCCGATTTCGGATAGATAGAGACGAAGCGCCTGATGACTCCGATCTTTCGTTAAATGCATTTCAAATGCATTGCAACAAAATCTATGCAGCCTTGCCAATAGGGCATAGACTATAAGAACAAAATCGTCTTGAAGAAAAAGAAACTATAAACAATTAATAAAAGTCTAGTTAATTTAATTGCACGCTGAATATTTTAGCAACAACAAAATCTGGTATGAAAAATCGTATGGATTAACTGACCATACATCTGCGTAGCTTAGACTTTTGGCTATGGCTGTGTACACAACTCCCGGCTGTTGGGGAGTTCGATTTGGTCAGGGTGCATATAGCTTCCCCTAGGGGGGAGACTCAGTCCGGCCCATTCGACATAGCAGTATGAGCTATGGGTGTTTTTTGAGGCGCTAGGACAGACTGCACAGGCTTCGCTGTTAGCTATAGTTAAATTATAAACAGAATATGCTAACTATATACATGTGTATATAGCGGGGAAGAATAGAATTACCATCTATTGTTATAGGAATTATGACAATCATAGTATATATAAATATCGGTGCGCAAGTATGTCTCGTTCGTACGACTCAACCATGGAGGCAAGGCTCGTAACTCATTTACAGACTATGTGATATTTTAATATTTTAAAGTGGTTTTCCCATCATGTAAATCACCTTTGAACAATACTAATTGCTATGGCATGGCAGGCATATTGATGAAATATACATGCGCACCAACGATTTTTTATATATATGTATATATAATGTTTACAATGCGAAGTCGCTGGCAACAGCTAGTTGCATATAAGTCATAGTTATCAAGCGCGTGATTTAGAGCCTAATTGCGAACCTACCCTTTCGACTTTCTTAAGAGCCGGCAACGGTTTTTCCGTTTCTTTCAGATCACCCCAATTGGGGTCTTGTTCTTCTTTATCCCATTTTTGATAACGACGCTTCTTTAACATGGCACGGAAGTCCATGCCACTCGAATCGGAGACATACAATTGCATCTCGGCAGAGTCTTCGCCGTGTATGTTCGACACGACCACCTTGTACTTGCCCTCATCCTGGGGCTTGCACTTGCGCATGCACAGGGTAATGGAGTTGGTCTGGCCGTCCGTGAGGAACTTGAAACGGCCGCCTTCCAGGATCTCGCTCACACCCTTGTAGAACTTGAACGTCGGTGCCGGGTTTCCCTCAACGTTGACGGTCATGTAGGCGGTGGAGTCTGTGGCCCAACGGAGGGCGGGTAGAGAGAGCGTTATTATTGTGGTACAAAGGGGGTCGGTGCGGAAGCCGTCAGACAAAGAGAGATGTTCAGAGAACTGCATTTATGCGCTGACGTAGTCGCAGTCGCGGTCGGTCCATCGGGACCACAAGGTTAGTCGGGCTATGGCTAGGGCAGATCCTTACCTTCGACTGCGGAGTACGATTCCTGCACGTCAACGATCTGTGGCGGGCCGCCATCGCCGATGTCACGGAGTGGTGTCGAGGGCTTGTTGATGAGATCCTCGAGGTCCTGTATGCTGGGACGGCGTACATCTATTGAGGTTCGTCTCCTCTGTTGACGGTGGGCGGTGGGTAACGGGGGTGGGTAAGACACAAAACATATAGTTAGCATATAGAAAACGAACAGAGGTTTCACATATAGACATATACATAGGTGACTGTATATATACAGAAGTAACACCATACTCAAAGTAAGTACAAGGAGTTATCAACATCTACTTACAATACAATAAAAGAACTACAATACAACAACATCTAAATTTACACTCAAGTACATTAGTGTAATGTGTCTGAAGCTCAAACGCAGTAATCAACACGGTACGAAAGAGCAAATGTGAAAAATATAGAGGCGTTGCACATACAGATAGATAGTATAGATAGCGACATATATATGCACCACGTTCGGGCCACTGCCCAACGCGCATTGCTCTGATTCTTACACACGCATTTCAATGAAGTGCACAATAATGGACAATGGACATGAATCAACCAATTTCGAAAGTATCATTCGGTTTGAAGAGGTATCGAAGAGTTATGGATGAAAACGAATGGGTGCAATGCGTTTTGGGGTGGCCCGAAATCTTGGCAATAGTCAGATATCGAGAGCAGATGTAGCAGATATAGAGGCGATATGTTGTGATTTCTGTTACAGGTAATCCCGCCGAGATCCGTGGCAGACCGCCTGCAGGAAGTCATCGATCAGTACTACATTAGACTTTAGATGGTGGACCAACGTACATGTTGCAGTTCGTGAGGTCATGAGCGCGAGAAGGCCAAGCAGAAGCGTATAATATAATTACTATAAGCGTTTCGTATGTACAATACCGAGGCGTATGAGTGTTTATATGAGAGGCATATAAAGTTCTAATGGTGTAAGGATGGATCACAGCTAACTACTAATGTCAAATGCATTTTAATAATTTTTCAATAATTCATTTATATGATTCATGTTTATCTTGATTTCTACCAGTGAGTCACTGCTATGAATGCTTATGGATTGTATTATTTACCAAAATTTACACCTCTGAGTCGAAAGAAGAACAGTTGAGCGAACTCAACTCAAATTAACTGAATTTTATTTACAAGGCATATATTGGGCAAGTTTCGGCATTGCAAACACGGCCGCAGACAATGCCATAATGCATATTTCAGTCTGCGGTCGATTCAGAGCTCGATTACGACGGCCCTGATCGTGTCCGAATACAAAAGCTTCGCCCATGGCTTTTATTATTTTCGCCCGGCAAACCAGGTAGAACCAGGTTTATTTACAAAAGGTTCGTTATATACTTTCTAATAAAATATTCTACGCAAACTGAAAAACACACATACAAATTCTAAACTCAGATGAAGGAAAAAGTTTTAAACTCATGGAATTAAAAAATTGAAAATAGTTTATGGACCTGCTTGGTGTCGCCCATTTCCCCAGGACGCTGTTGTTTTTTCTAGACATGATGAAATATAGTAGAAATTTCATTATTAATCATCGTTTAAAATGTTTATATAATGTTTATGTAATTTTCGCACTACATTACTATTACTAGGTGTATTTAAACCGAGTTGATTTAGAGTAAATCGTTATTATTTAGGATTTAGCTCATTTTTCAAAATATTGATTGGGATCTTTTGTTTTCATACAAAATGTGCTCGACACTCGTCACATCGATCTAAACATAACTGCTGTGGGAGCGCCGAAACGTACGACTTAATACAAAAACAATTTGTATGTGTTGCACACCACGATGTACCTACGCAACTCGGTTTAAACACCATTTATATTCGAAAGTCTTCAGATCCAGAAGTTCTCAAGAATATTCTACATTATTTTGTTAGAAAATCAGAATACAGTTCACCATTAGACCTACTCTTTTGGATTTATGATTTGTTTGGGTACATCTTTTTTGAGAATTTTAAACTACTTAAAATCTATGTTACTATTGCTAAACACCTTGTGACTGCGACTGGGCAATATGGCTTCTACGACAAATACTTGCTGTAAGCTTTAAATATATCAATATTGGCTGAAAAATAAACTCGATCGCCTAGATCTGGCCAATCTTAAAACGAATGTATTGGCCCATTGAAACAAAGATAACTTTCGAAAACAACTACTGTAATTAAAATTAAAGACGTAAAAGTACCAAAAAACAAACGAAATTCTGTACTTTGCTCCAAAGCACTGGCATGTGGAAAATAATAGCTCATAGGTTACGTTTTATTAGCTCAAGTGAGACCATCGGATTATCCAGTAAATATATTAGCAGAATATACGACAGTACATTATGACGAGTCCCGCTCCAAACGAATGGACCAAAGGACATACCCCGACTTGCTGGGTGTAGGGTACTGGGCTAAATAAATGGTTACCGCCATCGTTCGGTGTGAACCTCCTACAAGGTTATATGATTTTGGTCGAAATCGCAACAGTGGCGCAGAGTTTCCTAGTCCAGTGACTGGTCGTGCCGCAGGAGCCACTTTTATTGTTATTGTTGTGCTTAGCGAAGAAGTAATTAGGTTATAGTGCGATGTCTACGTTTGTTTAATTGTTCTTGTTGTTGGTTTTAGTGTTCAAACTACTGCTACGAACTACTTGTATAACGCCAATAAATAACACTACTACAATATGAATCAAATCGTATGGAATCATTTTAAAAATTAATTTAATGTAAATGAAATGAGTAAAAGTATAAAAATAAAAATTATAGAATTCATATCATTATGTATTTGATTTTCCAATTAGGTTTTCCCAATTTTCAGTTATCAAATAAACTACACTTATCTATAAACTGGGAAAAACTGAATCTATTTCTGGAAAATCGAATACATAACATTCATTATAATTGAATCAAACGGAACTAAATAAATCAAACAGAATAACATGAACTAAGAACAAATAAAATACGATAGAAAATCAAATTAAAAATGAAAATTTGAACTGTGAAAATATAAAGAGAGAAGCTAATCTACTATGAAATCAAATCAAATAAAATGAAATTAATCAAAGAATGAACGAACAGTGTTTTTAAACAAAATTGTTAACTATGGACTACGGTCGAATCAAAATAACACAACATTGCTGCAATATGGATTGGTGTGCTTCTTGGTCAAGTTTTTTGCTTCAATTCGCATGTAACTCGTGATGGAAGTCGAAAGAGTAGTAGCAGAGTACAATAGGAACAACTTAAAAATCGAGAATGAGAAACCAAACCGATGGGACCAAAAGGAAGATCCCTTCGTCTACGAACTTATGCGTACGTGTGTGTTTTGCCTCACCTGTCCTTCGCCAACCTCGCCAGGTCTCAACAACTGCAAGCGATTTCGTCGAGCGATACAGTAGGGTACAAGATAGAGAATGAAAATAACATTATATCACGAGTCTCTGCATAAAGAACTTATCGTATTGCTGTCCTAATGCCCCTCGTGCCCGCGGAACCCACGAGTGCGATCACCCCGGCCTACGAACTAAATAGGTGCTGAGTGAGGATGATCCTATGGTCCTAGTCCTTGGCCCTCGATCCGTCCGCGAGTGTCGGTCGATGTCGGGCGATGTCGGTATCGACTTTCCTCCGTCGGAGGTTCGATCACTGTGATCGAAACTCACTTGCCTCTGAAACCTGTGCTGGGCCTTAGGATGGCCTCCCGTGAAATTGTCGCGTTAGGAGACTGTGAGCCAACTGGGCTCCTAAAACTACCTCGAACAGCGTTTATTCCGGCCACTGCGGCACGTCCTCTCGAAACGAACTAACTGAACAGGCGCCGAGACGGACTCGCGCAGTCTGGCAACACTGTGTGCACTGACACTTACCCATGACGAGGATATCTAATTTACGTGGAAAACGGCTCTTGGTTCGTCTGTCTGCCTATCTGTTGGTCCGTCAGTCGGCCTCATTAGCTCCTCTGTTCTGTCATGGTCCACCCTGCAAATGCAACACATGCACACGTACGAGTGTATGACGCTTTGATGTTTATCGAAAATGCACCTGTGGAAAATAATTACCAAATTATTCTCCAATGACATTCTGCATTTCTGCGTCTTCATGCATCGGCCCACGGACAGACGCGAACAGAGACGAGGGCGGGGAGAAGTCAGAAAAACCCTCAAAATTTAGTTAAAAATACATGTCGTTGTTTCGTTGTTTTGGCAATTGCATTCTTGCATTTTCGCAATTGCCATCGGTGGCCTTTGATTTAATATTTATTATTTCTGTTTCTCTTTTGTTTTTGTTTTTCATATTTCATCTACCTCAGACAGTTGAGATCTTTCTTTTCATTGTTTCTCTACTCGCATTTATGTTTGTGTTTATATTTCCTATTTGTTCCTATTTTTCGCCCATCTTATTCTTATTCGGGTCTCCGAGGCGGGAGATTCAAAAAAAGCCCGTGCACTGGATGACGCAACCTCGTTTCGCAACCTCAATACGGATCGATTGGCTCGAGGGGCGGACGCGTTTCTCACAGGGCACAGCATATATGTATATATATATGTATGTTCTAAATTACATACTTATTGCATACTTTTATAGCTCTACGTGTCTAGATTTACATTCGTTTTTATATTTTGAAACCTATATGCTTTATAGTCTTAATTATCCTGAATTATTGCACATATTCTCACATGCTCGGTGACGGTTCAAATTAGTGTGCGTGGGAGTGTAAGTGTGTGTAAGGTGAGGGTAATAAGCGAATGGTGAAGGTGGAATGGATTGTGTATTTGTAAGTACACGCACTTTCTGGTGTGTTAGGATACATGATACAGAAGCGAGATATTTGACTGGTACGAAATCGAAGAGAGGTGGAAAGGTGTATAAAATATAGGACAGAGAGAAGAAGTCGATTAGGTCGTTTAGTATTTAGCACGGATGCTCGCCGCGAAATCACGCGATATGTATAAATCTGATCGCTCCCTCCCGAATTCGCCCGGAACTGTCCCGGGTGGCCCTCGAAGGTCGCGGATGAACGTGCAGAGATCGTGGTAGCGGAAGCACCGGAACATCGGGTTAACATGTAGGCACATGGAGATATGTAAGTACGCTGGAGGGAGAAGTTTGTTGATTGTGGCTTACCCGTGTGTCCATGACTTCGCCGGGGCGCAGTTTCTTCTGCGTGGTGCGGGAGTTCGGGCGTGCGTGTTTTTGGGGTTCGGGTGCGATAAAATTTGGAGTTTTCGATTTTCATCGTTTCCATTTAGTGTGGATGTTCGAATATGTTTTGCGATTTGGTTTTTATTCGATTGGTTGATGGATCGGATTGGATTTGAAAGGGATGCGATCGGCGTCGAAATCATCGAGGGCGATCGTGTGGAGTCGGAGTCCCGGTGGTGGACAGGTGTATTCACGGTGTGTGTGTAGTGGTGTGTGCGGTGTTTCGTAGACCAAGCGGAAGAAGATGCATGCGGATGCAGGTGTGTGTGTGTGGGGTGGGTTGGTGTTTTTGGTATTTGTTTGTTTATGTTACATGCGAAAGTATTTGTTTTATCGTTGCATATTCGTGTATTGGTATCCAAATTTTTAGAGCATTTGTTGTCGTTGTTGTGGTGGTGGTTGTTGTTGTATGACGATGTATATGATTGAATTGTATTTTTATATTACATAGAACATATACAAATAATCCGTGAAAGAAAGAGAAAACAAGTGTATATTATAGTATGCAATCAAAGTACAAGTTGTTGTATATGCTTTAAATTAATATTCATTATGTGCGGGAAATTATCCTCGTTCAGCCAAGGAACCCTTGTTCCCGAGCACCAAATGCATTATATATGTATATAGTTGGAAATTCGAAGTCTACATAACACATTGGTATATACATTGATATATAGTGCGGGTGGACTGTGTTTGTGCTCTACTGGCGGTATTTGGGACATTTGCAGCGAACGCTAACAGAACTACAGGACTAACGACCGGAGGTCTCGGGCCTCAGGCAGCCTCCGGTACTTCGGCCAAACACTATCATTGCTATCGCCTACGTACTCTACACTACGCACAAAGGGCCTTCTAGGCGACTAGAACTTACCTCGTCGTTGATGATCAACGATGGGCGGCGGCCCATCTCCGGCGGTACCAGGGAGCCGCGCCTGCTGGCCGGCTCCGGCGCCAGGGACGGGCGCTTCTCGCGGATGACCTCGATCTTGGGCGGGTCTCCTGGCGGAGGCGGCTGGATCCTCGGCATCCGTGGCTTCTCATCCTACAGATCGAGAAAAAAACAGGCATTATTGCGAATTCCTTTGGGGTTTCCGATAAGGGGTGGTCAAGATCACTGAATCAAAGCTTCTAGAAACGAACGACTCCCTTTGCGAATTGTTTTTTTCGGGTTTCGACTTGGTCTCGACGCGACTGAACGATCTCTTGTGGAGGAGGAGGAGCACGAGAACACAAAAAAAAACTCAACGCACCGCTGGGGTTATCTTGATGGTCGCCATTCGGGAACTGGCGTCGGTCCACAGATCGTCCTCAGAGAGGCAGAGTCTACAAATTTACAGAGGAACAGGGCAGACCGGGTCCGTCACGTCTAAAACATTGCAGGTCGCAGGACCTCGATCCGAGAGACGTCCAACGAGACTCGTCTGGACGCTACTCTGTGTGATTCAAAGGGCACCGCCACGAAAGGGTCCTGTGAGGAGGCCAAGGAGCAGCGGCGTGCACGAGACTTCCACGAAACTGGGAGCTGTTTGTCCTCAGAGGGCGCGGCCACTCGGTATGTTTCGGATGTTACGTAGCGTTGCGTTACGATTCGTTACGATACGTTACGGTACTATCGGCGAATTATCGAGAGACGGATAATCGACAAGCAGCGATCGCGACAAAGACCAGAGATTGTATGATTCTATTAAAATGTCTCGGTTTTCGTTTCTCTGATATTTCGAAAATAATATAAATTTCATGCGGAATTCGGCTTTGAAATCTCAAATATGCAATTTCGTTTTCGTGCGTCGAGACAACTTCTTAGCTATGAGAACGACATGCGAGAATGGGAGAATAGAATTTGTATTTCTATATTTCTAATATTGGTTGTTTTTATTGTATGTTTCGAAAACATAATAACCACTTCACCGAATCGCGTGTGTTGTTTTTCATATTCGGCGCATTTGTTGTTGTGACGTTTTATGCTGCTCGAGCTTTAAATAAAAACTCGAAATCTGAATGACATTTTATTACCTATACTATTCCCATGCCTCCCACAAGCGCTGGATATTTTCCTGCAGGCATTATCATAAATTTGGCCAATAAGCGCGCTTCTACTCACTTCTAGCGGTTTCTGCCGCCGTCTAAAAATACCGCCCGTAATTGACCACTGACCTGCGAGCAGACGGCGGCATTCGAGATGCTACCACTTGCCGTTTGTTTTTCAATTTTTTGTCTCTCACAGAATTTTTAAAATTTAAGAGTATTTTTTAAAAATAGCTCCAGTCCAAAAATAACGTCTTCGAAAATAAATAATATTCGAATAAAATAGTTCGCCGAGCAAGGTCGAGCGGGAGAGTGCAATCGAGGATCACCGAGTGCGAGTAGAAGACTTGGGCGCCAAAAGTCCCGATCCAGCGTTTTTCTTTACAAATTTTTTTTTCTGATCTTTTTTTTTCATTCTATTTATCGTATTTTTTAAAAATATTGATTTTCCCATGTATTTGTTATTGTATTTTGAGGATTTTGAGAGACGGAGTGTCAGTGGGCGTGTCCGTCTTTTTTATTGCCCACTTCCGTCTATTCCCACATAGCAAATTTTAATAAAATTGGCGAAAATTTTGCATTATTTGTAGGTTCGGAACTGGGCGGAAGCGACTTTTCTGTGCTTGCGTTTCATGAATTTCAGTGTTACGCACGCAATCAGATTCTAACAATGATAACAGCGAAGCACAAACGATACAATAGTAATAATTAATGCATAAATTTTCTATTTTTTGCCTCACGGTGAGCTGAATTCTCGATATTCCTAACTAATAGCCTTACCTAAAGAAAGATTGTTATAGGTTCCTAGACTTTGATTTAGACTATATATATTTAGATTTTGCTTTCATTCACAATCATTCACGCTTTTAACGATCATTACTAGAACTCAATATTTTAGGGCCAAAGTATATATTTGTGCATATGTAAAATCTGAACAAACTATGGTGTTCTGAAGCAATACCGGTGACTTACCTCTGTAGGTTTCTGGGATTTGTCGTTCTCTGGGATTTGATTTGGTTTCTGTGTGGAATGTGGTCGTATGTACGTGTGTGTGGGCGCGAAAGACAGTTATAATACAAATACAAAAACACAAAAGTGCAACGAGGAGTCATTTATACAGTAACAAAAAGTTAATCAAAAGGTATACCTTACAAGGCTTTTCCGTATTATTATAGTTCAACTAAGAAGTTCTCCGAAATATGAAAAAGAAAAGCTTCGGAGCATTTTATTTGAACTTTAATTGAATTTCGCAACACAAACATCATAATAGTATTTCCTACTTTTTGAAATTAATGTTTCAGCTTAGTACTTTTTGAGTTAGCACGATGCAAACGGAATGGAGTCTTGTAAGGTGTGGTGGATTCTCTACAGGTTGATGTCCTGTGGCCAGGAATTCTTACCTCTGGTTCGATGATGACGGGGCGCAGGTTAGCTGAATCATCCTCCGACTTCTCGTTTGGAAGTTTACCCTTGCCAACCCTGAATCCCTTAGGCTCCTCGGCGGGCTCCTCGACGGCCTCGGACTTCTGGGAGGTTCGAGAGACACAAAACAAATACCATTGACAATAACGAAGGTGATGGGAAATTAACGTGGCGCCGACAAATACATTACCTTTGGTAGGCCATTTTTGATTATCGCGTTGTCGGGTTCCTTCTTGGGGCCCTCAATCAATGGTTTCTCCATTTTGGACGGCACCTCGAGGTCCCGACTGAAGTCGGTGGGCACGAAGTCGGCCTTCTCGTATTTCTCGAGCACGGGCCGCTCGTAGTCGGGTATTTCGGGCAGTTCCTCGTATTTTGGTTTAGCTTTGGGCTTTGCCTTGGCCTTCGCTTTCGCTGGCTCCGGCTTGGGCTCCTCTTTTGGCGCCGCCACTGATGTTTTACGTAACTTCGGCAGCTCGACAGGAGCTTCGACCTCTTCAACTTTCTGTTGGTACAGATTTTTGTTCATGTTATTTGCACCGTTAGGTAATACATCGTCAGTGGCAGCGCGTACAGAAATTATACGAAACGAAAATACGAAAAAGCGCACAGATATAGAGCGGATGGATGAAGAGAAGTTTTGGAGTAACTCGAATCAGGTGGAGGATCTCTTGGTGAATCGTGTATTAATTCATATGCCGTGTATGAAGGTGTTAGTTTAGAAGACAAATTAACAAAGAGAAGAAATATAGCCAGAAGAAATATAGCCAGAAGAAATATAGCCAGAAGAAATATAGCCAGAAGAAATATATAGATTAGGAGAGCGAAGACAGCTCCAGTCGCTAAATTTGCATCCCCTTAGAGTAAGAAGAAATGGTTAGGGTTTGACCGCAAAGACAGAGAGCGAGAGAGAACGAGTGGCACACAGACACAGATGATAGTATAAAAGCCTGAGCGACAGAGAAAGAAAGTGAGAGAGCGAGATTGACTTCTGCCTCTCACCTTTGGAATGCGCCGTTGCTCAGCTGGTTTAAGCTTCGGAATTTCTTCCACGATCTGGTGAGGAGCCTTGATAGGCTCGAGAATCCTGCCCTCTGATTTCTAATGGGTGTGGCAACCAACAGGACCAAACGGAATGAGGGAGAGAAAAGAAAAAAACGAGTGTTTTGAGAAATTTGGTGACAGACGTGGTTGAGAGGTGAAAATGATTACAAATTAGTTGGTTCCTTAAAAATACTGTGAGCAACAATATCAAGGTACGCATCGAACTCACCTCCATGGGCTTTTTGTCAACGATGGACGAACGACGAGACTCGCTCTTGGATTCCTCGACCTAGGTTTTAATTAGGGTTTTATTAGCATTTTACATAAATATCCACAACCAACAAATATTGAATTATTGAATGCGCAATTAACATAGGGGAAGGCATGTGCAAACAGTTACTTACCGCCAATGATGATCGTCTCGAGATCACCTTTTCATCCTCGGAAACGATCTCTTGCGTCTTGATCACCGACTTCCGGCGCACCTCCAACTTGGACTCTTCCTTGATCGAGGTCTACGCACAAAAAACATAAACGTAAACATGAACATGGACATGGTTCTATAGAAATCTATATAGAAGCATATACTATTCCTACACCTAAAATATACTGTATTGAGGGTTTAGTAGACGACGGGCAGAATCAATTTCGAACTATACTTTAGTGTAGTGTAGTGTAGTGTGGAGTGGTGTAAAAATAAAAGTAGTGTGGTTAGTAGTGGAGAAATTCTCTTTTTACCTTTTCGACGTCTCCGCCTTCGACCTCGGGCTGCTGGGTACCGTTCATAGCCTTCTTCTTGGGCTTGGCGGTACTCTTGTCGTTCTCGTCGGCCTCTGTCGGCTCTTTCTCCGAGGGTTTGGCCGTTACCACCGAGTCCTGGTTACAGGAATGGTTTGAATGGATTTAATTTCACAGCAGGAAGTTTTTTTTTTTTATTGTTGTTATTGCCATTTTACATATTATAAATTTACAAAGTGGAGTGGTAAATGGAATGGTGTTTGTGGTTTTGTGTAAAAAGAAAATAATTATTATTGAAAGTGGTATCCCTGGGAATATTATTGCATCTCTATATATGCGGAAACATTCGACTTAGAAGCTTTGATATCAAGGAAGCAATCAGATATATACAATAGGCATATCATAGACTGGGAGGTGATGCTTACCTTCCGATCCGCCTTCCTCAGGCCGAACTGTCCCGGTTCCCCTTTCTAAAAGAAGGCAAAAAAGGTTAATCATATCATAATTTCTATTTGTTTCTTGCATTATATTGGATTTCTATAGACAGGCAGTTGAAGGCATCCAACGAAGCATTAGGAAGCAGTAGAAAGCTAACTAGGAAACATTACTAATACTATATACAAGAAGATACAACAGGGTAAGGGGCGATTGTGAAGGCGTGGCAATAACTTCGAAGTTGTAAGTGTAGGTGTTTTTTGTTGGTCACTTGGTAAGCGCTACTACTGGAGATATAGCGGCATAGATATCGATACAGCAGGATCAGATCGAACGATGTGGAGAGCAAATTGGAGTCTATGGATTGCTTACCTCCTCAACGGGTTCTTTCGACGGTTCTTCAGCCTTGAGCGCTGCTTTTTTTTCGGCCGGTTTCTTTTTTTCTTCTTCTGCCTTTTTCTTTTCGACTTCGACCTTCTTCCTCTCCTCATCAACCTTCTTCTTCTTATCCTCTTCAACCTTCTTCTTCTCCTCCTCGACCTTCTTCTTCTTCTCCTCTTCGACCTTCTTCTTCTCCTCCTCGATTTTCTTCTTCTCGACCTCCACTTTCTTCTTCTCCTCCTCAGCCTTCTTCTTTTCCTCTTCGGTCTTCTTCTTCTCGACATCCACTTTCTTCTTCTCCTCCTCAGCCTTCCTCTTCTCTTCTTCGACTGTAGCAGCTTCCTCCTCGGCCTTTCAGTTTTTGCCCACAAAAGAAGGTGAATAGGTATATACAAGTGTGTCGGATAGTGTGAGTGGGCGAGTGTGTGTGTGTTTGTAGATTTATTCGAATATGAGTTCGAATAAAATATACAGAATGCAGGCATTAATGTGTACCGGAGAAAGAGAGATTGAATAATTTTGTCAGTTATAAGTTTATATATTGGTTTGTATTTGTGTGGTATAATGTCGTTATTAAATTACATAATGAGCAATCAATGATAAACCCGTTCTCTACGGCGCCCTAGGACTACGTGTCCAAATTCGAATATGAACCCACAATCGCCAGGATCCCAGTATTTTACCGAATGCAGATGGGACCGAAGATGTGGTGTAAACTCGCAATGTGGAACATGAATGAACTCGTGGAAGGAGACTGCGAGATTAGTATATATATAGACAGGGAAAATCGTACAGAAAGAGACGGACCGACGAAGGCAGAGTGTGACAGGTTTGCGTGGGCTTGAATGCGTAGCTGTAGCTTTGGTAAATAATTTAAGGAAACCTCTGCTTTTCGCTGTTCCACTTGCAGGTGCTGTTGCTGTTGTTGTACAAGGGCTACGGAGTGCACACTCTGCTGAGTCAGCTCCTGCTGATGTTGCTCCTTACTAACCGAGACCTTCCGCACTTGTTTGCTGTGCTCTTCCTGCTCACTGACCACCTCCGCCACCTCCATCTGCATCTGCTCCTGGGTTACCTTAACCTGTTTCTGCACAATGGAGAGTTTTCTTTCCTGCTGTGTCCCACTCATATTCATCATCATCGTGCTCCCTTCGCTACTCTCCACCTGGCTGAGCTCGGCCTTTTCCTGCTTTTCAACCTTCTGCTTTTTCTGCTCTACCTTGACCTGTTCTACCGTTTTAGTCTCTACTGTTTCTGCCTGCTCGACAACCTCGACAGCCCCAGTTTGTTGCTCTTCCTTCGCTTCGCGTTTCATTACCTTGCGTTTCTCCTCGGCCTCCTTCTTCGATTGCTCCTCCTCCTTCTTCTTCTTCTTTTCGTCCTGCTTCTCTACAGTGATCTTGCACGTGGACTCGTCCTTGCCGACCTCGTTGCTTACGACCACCCGGTACGTAGACGTGTGCTCCATCTTGGCGGAGCTGAATGTGAGACGCGCCATAGTGCCGTCGAAGGTGGTGGTTATGTCTTTCGTCTCCCTCACCACCGTGCTGCCCTTGTACCACTCGACCTTGCACTTGCGGTCGGACTGTTTGAGGCTTATCAGCAGCTCGAAGGTCTTACTCTCGACTACCTTCTGGTCGACCAGCTTGCGGCCTATCTCGGGCTTGACCGGCTTGCGTTCCTCCTCGGGAATGTCGACTAGATGCACGATCTGCGAAACGGCCTGGCCCTTCTCGTTGCTGGCGATCAGCTTGTAAGCGCCCTTGTCGGCCTCCTCCACGTCGTTGATTTCTAATTTGACCGCGAACTCGCCCTCCTTGGTCTGTTCGACCTGGTACACATGTCGCTGGCTCTCCTCGACCGCCGTGGTCTCCTTGTACCAGGTGCACTTGGGCTCGAACTTCGAGGCTACCGTGCATTCGATGACAACGGTTCGCTTCTTGATAATCTTGATAATCTTCGGCTTCTCCTTGATCACCGGAACGACTGCAAATAAAGATGTAAAGTAATGTGAGTATGTCCATTATGTATTTTCACAGAATTTTCACTCACTTTCAATATTGAGCGTCAGGTTCGCGTTCAATTCGCCTAAGATATTCTTGATGTTGCACTTGTAGAGGCCGGAGTCCTCTAGCTGCGGATCGACCAGCTCCAGCTTGATATAGTACTGATCGCCACGCTGCTCCATTGTCATCTTGATCTTGTTGCTCTCGCGCACAACCTCGCCATTCCGGTACCAGCAAATGGTCGGCTTCGGGTCGGCTTTCACCTTGCACTCCATAATCACCAGTTTGCCGTTGTTCTCGGAGACGATGCGCGGCTTCTCGACGAAGGTGGGTCCTTCGCCCTCGGGCTCCGGCTCGGACTCGATGTTCAGGTTCAGATTGGCGTTTGACTCTCCGAACTCGTTCTGAACGTTGCATCTGTAGGTACCGCCATCAGTTGCGCCGGGATCCTACAAAGCCCATTATAAGGAAACATCGTCAAATCGACTCATCGTGGGATCGATCGGATGGTGCAGTTAAACTTACCTTGATCTCCAGGGTGAGTTCGTAGGTGTCCTCACCAATAACAGTGGACTTTATCTTAATTTTCTTGGTCTCCTTTACCACATCCTGTCCCCTAAACCAGGTTACGGTCGGTTCCGGTTTCGCTTTACATTTGCATTTCATGGTAATAAGGGTACCAGAATCATTCGGTATGATTCGTGGTTTTTCGATAAACGACGGAGCAAATCCATTGGCATCATTAGCACCTGGGTACGGCGGGTAGATTCGCGATGAGAAAACCATACATTATTATCAATTCATGTTCAGATCAATGCAAGATAGGACAAATGTATAAAGGAACAAGTGGTAGCATCACCCGTGTGACTACATGGGGCCCTCTATGTAGTAACATTGCAGATCAGTATACTACGATATATTAAGGTATTATATTAAATACGAGATTCCTAAACTCGAAATACAAATATGCTTCCAGTTAAATAAGCATTTAGGCGCATGGTTTGTGCTGAATGTGGGTAGGGTGAGAAGTATGACTAAGAATATGACGAAGACAGGGAAGCATTAGAGAAGTAGGTGAGGGAGGAGAACAACAACAGAATAACGAAAGAAACCCATTACGTGTATGAGGAAAACTGAAAGTCGAAATGATATAATTCTATGTATACGTTCAATGCGCGGTGTATATGTATATTTATATAACAAATGTCCCAGGCTGACGACGTATGTCAAAAATAAGTATTGTACCATTTAAAAATAAACTCACTATACAATTGTATTTAGCTATGGATGGATGGTTGGAAGGATAGATGGATGAATGTTCTCTGATTATATGCGATGAGACTTATGTCAGACAACGCTCTCGAACGAAAATACTGTTGGAACCACCAACGGACACACTCATGGGGCACCTCAAGGAGTTTCACATAATAGAGGTCTTCGATCTATATCATTGTACAGCGAGATACAGCGCGCACACACACGCATACGCATGCGGTGTACATGTGATGTACGCATGGTAATTTAGTCACTCAGTGCCTATAGGTTGGATAGCATACATGGACATACGGACATATGTGTGCATGGGGTATACCTTGGAAGTTGAGCGCGATATTTGCATTACTCTCGCCGTACATATTGAAGGCGTTGCAACGGTAGTTGCCGCCGTCCTCCTTGGTCGGGTTTTTGATCTCCAGCGTGAGGACGTACGAGTCCTTCGTAGTCGCCTTGCGGGACATTTTGATCCGCGCAGAGTCGTTGATCTGCTTGTCCGAGCAGAACCACGTAATGTCGGGCACGGGATGCGCCTCCAAGATGCACTCCATGATGAGGATGTCCTCCTCCTGTCGTATGGTGGGTTTCTTTGGGAAACGCGGCGATTTTCCATCGGGAATTCTGAATTTAAAATATATTTTTTTTTTGTTCTTGTTCATTTTTTGTTTTTTTTTTTTTTTTTTGTAGTTTGTTGGTTTTTAGTATATCGAGAGATATAGTTGTTGTCGCTGTTCTTCTTGTGTGCATTATACACTTGTACACAGATGTACATATACACAGACACACAAGAAGTTCGAGGAAGTCAACAGAAAAAGCGAGTCAGAGAGAGAGAGCCGATGAGTGTGATTTCTGCACAATATATGTAGGTGCATAACATCTACAGAATCATGTTGTCCGCCCCTGTCGAACATTCTTGTGTTGGACTTATAGCGGTTTGTTGAACAGTTCGTATCTGTCTATTTGTCTAACCGTCGGTCTCTCGGGCACACTTTCTCTTCATCTGGCTTTGACCGAATTAGTCAGTATCTCTCTCTCTTTTCCGCTACTATTCCGAGTCTCCTCGCACTAATTTGCTTGCTTACTTTTTGGAACCGCCTTCGAAATTCAGATTAATCGTGGCCACGCCTTCGCCGTGCTTGTTTTTTGCTCGCGCCCGATACTCTCCCTGGTCACCTGACACAACGTTGCTGATCTCTAGACGGGCCATATGATATAGTTTCTGATCTAGCTCCAGCGACATTTTGTACCGTCCGCCCTCTCGCAGCTCCTCTTGGGCGTGGAACCTTTAATGATTTCATGTATAGGTTTTGTTTATGGATTTCACTGTTGCATAGAGTATATTTATATATTCGGTTGAAGATGTATCTCTCCAACAACAGCGGCAATAGCGTTAATATCGTCCAAATATATGTAGATATATAGACCTCGCTGTCCATATGTTACTATATAATGGTGCGCGAAAACCTGAAACACGATCGTCCGATCCAACATTCAGCTCATTTCTTTAGTTTTCTTAAAAACCACATTCAATACCCAATTAGATTTTAATATCTCTATATACATATATACATATATATATATATATATATATATATATATATATATATATATATATATATATATATATATATCTGTATATAATATTTCTGACATGTGCTTGTTTCACAAGGCCGTTCAGCTGAATCTTGAATCGCGAATCGAGAATCGTGATTCGGTTAGGCGGTCTGTAAAATTTTCGTACCAGGCAACACTGGGCTTGGGGTCTCCGACGCATCTGCACTCGAAGGTTATGTTGCCGCCGTCCTCGCTCTGCCGGATCAGGGGACGTTCCGTGAATGTCGGTTTAATGCCGTCGTCGGGAACCGGAGCCTCATCGCCTGTATTTGAATTTTGAGTCGGTTTAACATTCCTTTTGTAGTACTATATATAATACTGGCAAATTGACTAAATTTGCAGACTAATCCTCTATATATAAAGATAGAGGGTCTGTCTATGAATATATTTGTACTATTATGCAGATATATATAGATCTATGCACACTATACAAATATTTATAGAGTTTTTTTTATATTGTTCTACGGCCATTGTATTGTGTTGCATCTTCACTATGTTCCTTAACCCTAATTCGACAACAATGTGATATGAGTCACATTTGAATTTGAATTATTATTAATAATTGGTTGTTTATCTTTAAGTTACACTAATTATTAACATTAAGCTTCGCTTTTTGAATTATTCGCAAGACTCCTTAACATCGCATATTTTTTGATTATTTAATCAAATAGCTGGAATTCAAAAAGCTGGCAACTAAAAATCACTTGTAAAATTGAATGATTTTTGAAAAATTGCCCTGGGATATCTGTTTGTTCAAATCATTTATTTTTACATTTGATAGAGAAGTGTCCAAATGGTTTGCTTTAGATTCTTTAGTTCTACGCTGTTAAAGTTGAGAGGGAACAACCTATTTAAAATAATAATCATAATGCTAATAATAATAATACTAATAATACTAAAATAATGAACTGAAATATATTTTTTAATCTAAGCCAATATGTATACATAAATAAACGGTATGATTATTAAAAACGAAACGCAGACGAAATTCGAATATTTCCATGATGTATTCAGAATGTATGAGGAAGTATTCGTAAAAACATTGTATTAGTAGAATTCTAACCCATTTCATATATTCTTCAAATCTGAACTCATCTTCGTAAAATGGGAATACTTTCTAATGAGGAAACAAAAAGGAAGTCTCTGAATGGAGACTGGAATTTCCTGGTTAGAACTCGTATATGTATGAATTGGAATTTCACATATATCTGCATTAATAAACCTGCTTGTTGTGATAAAATAAAATGTGATAAAATCTTTGGATTCGTACAATCCCTTGAAGTCATATATGCTATGTATTCTATACTAAATATATTGATCCTTTGTGAACATAATTAGCACGTAAATATACTCTTCCTCCAAAACTCAAGGTATCACCTAGTAACTCATTACTTGTGTTATATCGATTTTGGTTATAATGATTTGAGTGCGTTTCGTGACGATGAATTTTGTGTTAAGATGCGGATTCAGAGAATTACTGCCTTGTGCAAGATGTGTGTTAGGCTGGCTAGCGGAGCTGCTTCCCATCCTGGAGGCTGGTGGCGGCGGCCTGGCGCCGTCCACCGTTTGCTCGCGCGAGGTATTGCTTGCGAGAATCAGTTTGTCTATGTAGCCTAAGCCTTACCACGTAAATACGACAACGTGCATATTCAGTATCTATAGTCTACAGTATGCCTAGGTGAAATCATTCCTACTTACTGTCGAAGTTCAGACTGATGGTCGCGTTGCTTTCGCCCAACTCGTTCTTCGCGTTCACCTTGTACTTGCCAGCATCCTCAACTGTGACGTTCTTGATCTCCAAGGAGGCGAAATACGAGTGGCCATCCTTGTCGATGGTGAGCTGTGAGAAACAGAACACAACATCAGGTCGCTCTCTCTCTCGGCGGAGATTTCGGCTAGGGTGCCCATTCGACCTCGGCCGGTACCTACCTTGTGGCGTGCCGACTCCTGTACGGCCCTGCCATTGTGAAACCACGAGATGACCGGCTTGGGGTCCGCGTTCACACGGCACTCGAAGAGCAGTCGCTTGCCATCGTCCTCCTGTCGTATTGCAGGCTTTTTCGCGAATGTCGGCGCGAAACCGTCGATTTGTCTACACGGGGCAGTAATGGATGAAGGGATAAGTACGATTAGTGTTGTGGCAGTGGCACCAGAGGGGCATGCACATGCATATGCAAAACAACAAGTGTCAGCTCTATGTTAGGCTCGTGCGAACGCAGCATTAGGTACGGACAGCTGGTGTTATTTAAGAATTCAGCCGAGCCGACACCTCAAATCCAACCGTCGGCGGAGGAGTTTGCGTCGATGCCATTGATAGAGTTGGTGGGATTAAGGGGGTTGGTTTGGGGTGTCAGGTCGAAGCTCGCCAGTCGACAGTCTCTATGCTTGCAGGTTTTAGAGTGAACTCACCGTGTTCCCTCGATGACGACTCGCCCCTCTTGTTGTTGAACACACAGAAGCAGGAGCAGGAAGGCGACAACGAAGCGGAAAGAGGGCGCATCAAAGCAATCAATTAAGATAAGCAATCGATGGAAATAAAGCAAAGAAAAGGTAAGTTGTGGTAAAAAAAATGCAGCTAACTGTTGTCTTAGACTTGGCCGAAATCTCAATTTTCACCCTGCGTTACTATGAACAAATGAGCATTTGGATCGTCGCAGAGTTCTGACTTGATCAGACAAGACAATTTTCATATGGATTATTAAATCTGAAATCCCAGTCCAATTCTACTGGTGTTTCAACTGACATCGCTTGATCTAAGCAGGTGGCAAATCTTTTCGATAATATATTTACTTTTTCATATCTAGCATTCCACGTTACAAGCGAAAGGACAGAATAAATAAAAGTAAATCAGGAAGCGACAGCAGATGCAGTGCTAAAATGCTGGTCAAGTTATTAAAGCAAATGAAAGCCAATGTCTAAATCTATGTTATAAATATTGAATAAGAGCGAAACCGCCTTGGATCTCCTGGGTCTGCTTACTTTTCTTTGGGTTCGTCAGCCGCTAGTATGTGTGAAAGGGGCGCATGAAATTGAAAAGATAGTGTTTTAAAGGTTTAAAATGACTCGTCCAACTGTATGTCTATAGTTCTATTATTGTGGTTGAGCTCAAAACTGTGTTGTTATTGAATTATCTATTATGTAAGTACATTTCTTAAAGAGAACTGAATAATGACAACTATGGGAGTAATGGCGATGATGGTGATGGTTTGTAGTCGAATGAAGTAGAAATTAGAAAAGTGCACTTACGACTGAAATTCAGATTAATTGATGCCGACACCTCTCCCAACTTATTTTTGGCTTTGACCTTATAAAGGCCAGCGTCGGCTTCAATAACATCATCGAGATCTAAAACTACGGTGTATTTATTGTCACCGATCGGTTGGATCTTGAACTTTGTGCGCTCGTCCTCGACCAACAGCGTCTCGCTCCGATACCACTCGATGTCGGGCTTCGGCGCTGATAGCAGTTGGCACTCGAAAATCAGGCGGTTTCCGTCGTCCTCCTGTCGCAGCTGTGGTTTTTTCACGAAGCTGGGAGCGATGTCTTCAGCCACCCCCATGGCTGTGCGATGCGCCGATTTGACTGATCGCTAATGGCTACAGCGTTCTCGTCCTTGGAGCACCTCAGAGCCACCGCCGCACGGATTCTCAACCTCGACTTGGATGTTGATGTCTTCGCTACAGTGGCTGGGGTTCTTTACGTCGTACTATATGCAATACTCCGATTGCTCTTCTTTTGGGTTTAGTTTGTTCTTTTTTCTTGCGGTTGTTTTCTTAAAATTTTCTTTTTCGTCGTCACCTGCTTTATTTCGTTAACTTATCTATATAAAGTTTCCTCGAAGATTTATCTCGTGTGTGCCAAACAATTCGGATCGTTGAAGCAAATATGTTTTAGTTTTTGTTCTTGGTTCTCTTTAATTTCTCTCTCTCTCTCTCTCTCTCTCAATCTCTTGTTTCGTATTTTGCCTGTTTTCAGTCCTGTGTGGAAGAAACGAACTTAGAAGTAACTCGGAGATAGTGCGTTAAATGGTTCGTCCGGGTCGGGACCCCAAAACCGAACAGGTCTCAGTTTATTTTATATTTTTGTTGATTTTATTTTTGATTTTTTTTTTATTTTTTATTACTTTGCACATTCGATTGAACTTTGTTTAATTTTAAAGTCCTTGGGTTTTTTACATTTGGTTTTTTTATATTGTTGGCGTTACTGACAATTAATCAATATTGCATTTTATATTTCGTGCAGATGCAACATTGGCGTTGCATTTGTTATTGTTATCATTGGACGATCCTCGAGAAGGACTTGCGCCATTCGCTGGGTCGACGATGGGTGTAGGACGAGGTGTAGGGCGAAAGGTTCCCGTAAACTATATATAGGTGCGTGTATGTGTTTTCATATTGGCCAACGTAAATACAATCAAGAACAAAGTGATAATTTCTAGATTGATTCGTTGGCGTGGTTGTTGGTAGTTAAGGAAATTTGATCGAATAATCGAGTATACACACTCACTCACTCGAATACATACATGCCCACACAACTATTCGAGAGATTTGTTTATTTCTCTATAAAATCTCTCTGTGCGCGGTTTTGACGAGAGGAGGGTAGCGAGCGAAGCTAGCGAGACAGACGTAGGGAGGGAGACGTAATATGGCGTAATACGAGAGAGTCACAAACTCCAGAACTGATTTCGGTTCTACCTCCTTCCTCCCTTCTAATGTGTTTGAAAAATTTAGTTCTTTGGAACATCGATACTTTTGTGCAAGTGTCACGATAGCATAAACAACAACAACAATCACAAGAGCGACAGATGATGACAAAGAATAGAAATACAGTGGTAACAACACGTACGGAAATAGAATATTATCTATATCTATCACGCGAAAGATTTATAAAAATGGAATTCTATTTTTGGGAATATCATCACACAGGAATTTATCTTAAGTTACAGTTGGCCGGACGCACGAGGTTCGGGTCTGCCTTGCCGATGCGAAAGCATTTTAATCGTCCCCTCGTCCCCCACAAATCCTGGTTCTAGAGAAAGGATCTCGAGCAAGAGCATTTTCGAGTTACAATCCCATCTGCCTTATAAAAACTTTTGATTTTATGTTTATCTATGAAATATGCTCTTCTAATACCATTTGTGGAAATTTCTCACCGACCCTAAAATTAAAATACTTTTGAAAGTTAAGACGAAGACACACGAGTGAAACTAAAATAAAAAGTAATAAAAAGTGAGAAGAGGAGAAATACAGCCAATCGGAAATTATAGCCAATAAGAAAAGGCATCTAAACTCAAATTCAATTCTGCGAAATAGCAAAAACTCTTAAAAAGGGCTCTCAGCGAGTAGCGAGCGCTTTTTTTAAATTCATATGTCATATATATATATATATATATATATATATATATATATATCTTTGGGTTTTTGGATAAGTTTCCCTGCGACAAGTATTTGTGCCAAACACATTCGCACACTTATTCACTCTCACCAGCCCACATAAACACACACACACAAACACACACGCCAAGTACGTTCTCATTTTCAATGAATTCACACAGCGAACACCCGACGAAGCAGCAGATATATGGATAGATATGGCTGCTTATGCGTCCGTTCTGCGGTTCATTCCTTCCGGTCATCGGAGGAGCAGCACTAGGGAGTGAACCCACGACAACACACGCACTAGCGTCGATGCGAAACGATCGAATGCTCGGATAAGAGGACATCGTTATTCTTTTCTTTTCGAAGTTCTCATAGATATCTTATTGTGGATTTATATAAATTTCCGTTTTTTTGATTGGTAATGTCGATTATTGTGTTTATTCAAAAATTTCAAATTTATTGGGATATAAATTTCTCTATAAATTTCGATTTTCTTCAGATAGATTTATATCATAAACCCGTTTTGAAACATGTATCTTTCAATTTTATTTCAATAAATGTTTACTAATACTTTAAGTATGGATATCATATTTGTGCAATATTTATTTTTTTTTTTTTTCATTGGATTTAGATATAGATTTCTTTTCGAATTTTCATATTTTTTCACGTTGATGTTTTTTTTTTAACTTATGATTTAACAATAGATTCGCAATTACACGACGTCAGATCTGAGCCGGCTTCCAGTGTCTAAGCAGTCCTTCCGATTTACATTGCATATGCAACGCTTGCAACACTAAACACGATTTCGTTTCAATTGCAAATGGTGAGCGGACCATAGAATTTTGATTCGTATTGCTTATATTTTCTATTTTAAGAACTTTTCAAAGGCGACGTCCCACCCACACTTTTTCACACGTCCCGCGAAATTTGACTCGACGAACTCCCCAGTTGCACCTGCTCCGCCAGGGCGACCGAGAGAACGGAACCTCTGGATATCCTGGCGATTGCAGATTACACAGATTACTTTAAATGCCTGCCAGCTGGTGTCCTGGCGAACACACTGTTGACTGCAGTCCAGGCGATCGCCAAAGGCTCCGATCTCTCCTGCGAACACGATCGAACGAGATCGTTTTCGACTTCGTTACAATAATTCAACTTTTTTTTTGTTATAGTTTTTTCTTTTGTTGTATTTATCCCAATTATCCAGGAGCTTGGCAGAACTCAGACATACCGCACAAACGTTACGGAAACTGGACTTTAAGTGGAACAGAAAGCGCTGCGCACTAGCTCGTGAAGTGGGCGACTCAAGGAAAAACGAAAACAAACTGAACGGATGAACGAATGATCAAATAGCTGATCGCACACGAACGAATGCCTCCGGTCTCTGGGCCACGGGCTGCGGTCTCTCTGGTCTATAGTCTATGGCTGTGGTTGATGTATGCGCCATTCAAGACGCTGGCGTTGACGCTAAAGTCAATGTTGTTGGCGCTGCGCTAGCTATGGTCGGTTTTCATGGCTGTTTTTTCATGTATTTTTCCTTTTAGGCATATGGGACCGATCTCGAGCCCGACGAGACGAGAGACAGAAGAGCAGACAGACCAAGCGACAAATAAAAAGTTAGACTGGTAGTTAGAAAACTGTAGGAAGTCCGTTAGATATGAACTTCCTCCCCACTGTCTCACTGTCCCATGCAGAGTCTCCCCCGGGACAAGCTGAGGCCGCCGAAACCTAGAAAACGATATCGCGTAGGGTGCTGCACAGGTCCAAAATGCCGATGCTCGCAAATTTCTTCAAATGTTTGTCAAATAGATTTTACTTTATTTCATGAAATTCTTGAGTTTTCATTATTTTTTGTGTGATTTTAGAATAGATTTTAATTGCTTGAAACGGATTCTAAAAGATTGTACACCTGTTCGCATGCTGGTACATGTTATCTGGCAGAGTCTCCATTTCTATGTGTGTGTGTTCACCACTACCTTCCAAGAATCGGTGGATTTTTCTGGATCGGATGGATGCAAATATTTCGGGCATTAATTCGATTTATCGACTATTTATAGACCACGGACATGTCATCCTAGACCCTTACTGCAATACGCAATGCAACAACAAATTCATCATTTGTATTGATCAAGAGTGTCCGAATTTCGATCTCATTATCAGAACAACCGTTATTTCCATACTTGTATATGCAAATAATTTTGCCTTTGTTGAAATAATATTTAATTCAGCAATACTAACTGTAGTCATATGCAAGAAATAATTATCCATAAATAATTACGACTCATGGACTCAATTAGTTAATAGATCTTAGAAATCGTTATGAATTCTTTCTCGACCCAATCGGTTCGTCTTCGCCTTTACTCTTCCAGGAAAAGTCCAATTATTTCACTCCATTTCCTTATCTACGATCTACATTCTATATACAATGCAGTAATTAATCGAAGTATTCAAATTGTTCTTGATCCATTAGCCGAAAACTATTTCGTATAGATTTGAATGGATGTCGAAAATCAAATGAATTCAACAGTAGTAGTTTCTTCAAAAAGTAAAAGTCCTGAACGGAAGACGCTGCCTCGGTTTCAAAAGTTTAAGGCAATCTTCAAAGTTGTTAGTCAAAATGGAAAAAAGCATTATATTTTTATTACTTATCTAACACACATCTACAATACAACTATTTTTTTAAGATCTCTCTTTTCACCTTATTACTAATTAATTTAAAATAGGTATAGGTATATTTATATGTCGGACATGGAGGGCTGGTAATTGAAAATATTTAAATAAATAAACAAAGTTTTCAATTGCAAATGCCGAAATTTCGCTTACCAGTTGGTTTTTTCTAAGATGAAATTCTTGTTTGATTAGTTGATATTTCTGTGCTTTCGGAAATAATTTTTTGGATGAATTCAGTTTTAGATACGTAATCATCGGATTATCGCTAGAAAAAGTCATCAGCGAAAAAACTCTATGCCATATATAATTTCTTATAAAGAAAGACATTTCTTATTATTATTGTTATACATTCCATAAACTTTGAAATCTTCTCCCATTATTCAATAAGATTTCTGTTTGATATCGTGATAATTTCACGACGATTTTATATATCCCTCTGCATTTTTGTTATTGTATTTTTAAGTATAGGATGCAGAATAACCTATTCGGTGGGATAAATTTGGATATATTTGTTTTTCAATTTAGTGCTTCGTGCTCGTGTTAGGTGCTATTTTTAAATCTATTGATATTGATTCATAAGTATAGAACATTTTCCACCCTGAGTATTTGGGTCATCTTTCGCTGGCAACCAGAAAACTCATGGATACCTGAGTGCCACGGACTCGGGATCCAAGTCCAATACGCATGAAGACATACATAAAAACTATATTTGTACAAATATCTTTTGCTAAATCCATGAGCCATTAATACACCTTGACTCATCCCCTGCTGACCGATCGAATGACTGACTCACGGGCTGCTGAATAATGACGACTATTTCTATGCAGAACCATGGAAGAAATCCCAACTTGCCAAGTGTTTTGTCACTGATCATTCACTAAACTCAATTTAACGTTTCATGTTGTTTTTATACATCGGATGGTTGCAGCAGGTTGTTTCTTATTACGTTATTTCAGTGGATTTTGTATTTCCCTAGAGACATTTGCATCAATACTGATGAGGAACTCGTCCACACAAGGAGTACCCTATAAAGTGGAGAGTGTTGTCCGTCCCTCCGTCCGTCGAGAGAGGACTAAATTTCCCAAGCTCCAGTGTATAAAAATATATAATAATTATATATTAATAATAATTATAACTTTTTCTATTAATTTTACAATAAATTTTATCTTTCTACTGAAATGTTTCTTTATTTTATGCAAACATTGGCAGCACTCCAAAAGGTTTTTCACGCTGAATGACCAGCTTCGTGGACCAGATCGATGACCAGATTCGAAGTAGTTTGCGCAGTTTTAGGTTTGCCTTTAGACTGTACACTGCAGATTTCCTAAGCAGCCTTTTTAAACCATACGTCTTCAGAGTCTAAAAATGAAAGGTAGATTCAAAAAATATTACTCTTCGAAACGAAATCAACATTTTTTGAAGACAATTTTAAAAGTCTACTTACTTACTTAATGGGCTATTATAACATGGATGCGTCCCGGTGCCTATGCCAGTTGTTTCTGTTCTACGTTTTCAGGAGCAAGTTATTTATTCCAAATGCATTCAGGTTGTCATCCCCTTGCCCTTTCCACTGGGGATTTTAAATCATGGAGAAATATACGTAACTGAAATTAATAATACAAATAGAGAACAAGAAACGTTTCATGTTGTCCGAGTTCTCTGTTAACTCTCAAAAGTTAGTAGCAAAGCACAATAATAGAAAACAACTTATTTTAGGAGATAATAATCTGCCTCTCTCCAGCGAAGGTCTCTTTCTCTGGTTTCTCCGCTATGTAAAGCTTTATTCATAGAAATAACTATCGTCAAGGTAAGGATCTTGTATATATATATATACAAAATTTTTGTTCTTCGAAAGTTCGAAAACACCTCACTGTATTGCATTTCACGCCACTAACACGTCGCTCAAAAATATCGGCGTTGCATCCCTGTTGCCCAATGGCACAACTACTTGCCTGCTCATTTATTTATCCTGGCCGGACTCATGGCACAAGTATACAATACAGATATATAACTTCTGACAATTTTGGCAGAACGTCAAATAAATCAAAATTTTGTTTGTGTATTTTTGATCACAGGGATTGTATACGTTATTTCACCTCTAAACTTCAAATGTCGTGAATTGCCATATCTTTTCTTGGCATTATTTTTTAGTCTCATATGCTTAATCTTATTAGTCTCCCCGCCAATTTCAATAAATTTACTATGGTATAAAAAATTTGACAATACATGTAAATTCATATGCGGTCAACAAGGTAATTATATTCCGAGAACTCACGGCAATATGACAGATTAAGTTTTTGGATATATTTTTGTCCAACTCTTTACGGAGTAATAATCGACTATTTAATCAGAAAAACACATTTCATAACAACATTTTGTTCAAATTACACAAATGGAGACAATGACAGTATTGTTTTGTGAAACACAAATAGTTGAGAATTTGATGATCGGTTCGCCTAATAATGTTTACACATTTTAAATTGTCTTTAAATTTCCTAGCGCAATAATTTATATGATAGTTGGCATCGCTGCCAATTATGGTTAGGTGTTTTATGTCATTCACACTTTAATCGCATAGTAGAAGAAATTGACGCCATTGTTCTATTGATGTCTCGTTCGCACCTCGGGCAGATGTGCCCATGCTGGAGCCAACTTAGCTATGTATACTCTTGTTGGAGTTTAGCTGAATAAATAATAATACGTTTATTTCACATTTCAAATTAAGAAATTTATTTCTATAATTTTTAATGTAAATCCAAGGTTTTATCAACATAAATTCATATGACTGCAGTCCATGTATGTAATCTACATATCATGTAGACTACAAATCGTTTATAAAAATCTGGCATCACCGCACAAGAAAATTTTTTAGATAATGAGAGAGAGAAAAGTTTCTTGTGTTACAAAACAAACACTTCATTCAAGTTGATATCGTTGAATTGTTCATAACACATGAAAAGTTGGAAAGAAAAACAGAAATAATTATTTTTGAAAAATTGCATACTTTACTATATATATTTATATTCTCTGAATTATATAATAAGAGGGAGACTAAACAGACAAAAAGTAAAGCACAAATCAAAGTCGAATGCGCACTGAAAATAGTATTATTTTTTTATGTTGAAATATTCATTGTAAATTAAGCATTTTCTAGTAAAACAGCAAATGTCTTAATTTGCAGTAACTAAATATATACACATAAATATTTATATTCATGTATGTCACTGTAAACATATAGATGTCGAGAATTACGATGCTGATGGAAATATGCCTAATCTACATTAAAAATTTTATGTATAGAGAAATCGGAAAGTATCCATTTTGCTAATTTCAGTTTGCAATTTTGTAGTTTCGCTACTTGCGTCCCTTTTCCGTTACGATTAGCTAAATCAATGAAATGTTAGTAATATGCCTTCGGATTGATATTACGTGTCAAGATTAATAATAACAATTTTTTTTGGTTTTACATATATTACGGTACATAAATAAATTTTTGTTATGTTTTTTCAATGTGGCAACAGCGTTGCGCTCACATTTCGAAGAAGAGTATAAGAAAATTAATCAATATACGTGAGCAGAAAATGGCCGCAGTTGAAGAATTTTACTGAGCATTAAAAACAAATCCACGAAAGCAACTGAAAGCAAAAAAAAATTGTCCATAACGTAAAAAATAATAATTATTGGGTAATTTCAAGCAAAAATTACATTCCTAGATTCTTTCCCCATATAAACTTACGATGTTTTTAGTTGTAAATTTGCAACAAGCATGGCAGTGCAAGTCATGTGTCTTTCACTCGGTATTCGTATAATCTTCGTTAGAACACAAGCGATGCCTTCATCACATTTGATGAAAGTTTTATTTAAAGTTGTGTACTTAATTGTTAGGTATTATGCTAGGTAACACCGAGTTTAGTGAATAAAATTTATGGAACAATGAGCAATAGTCGTTGAAGACGGGGGGACGTTCAAAAAAATGTTTTGGTTTGACATATATTATCTTTGATTTTGTAGCTTTGAAACCACCAAACATTTCTTCATATGAATATGTTCTATGATCCATTTACTGCTAACAAACATATATGGTACCATCACTTTGAGCGAATCCAGACACATGCTTTCATATTTATAACGAACCAACTATTTTCAGCCAACTGAATTGTGCGAAATATAAACGTGCGAAACCAATGTTACATTTTTTTCCCATGTATATATTACTTTTTATTCAAAAACTTAACGTCATTTTTTTAGATGAAATGATATATCACTTTTTAATTGTATACCCTTCAGCGTACAAACAGAATCTATTTAATGTTTTCAGTTTGGTTAAAATGTCGGAGTTGCATGTTAATAGCAGTGCAACAGACGAGTCACACGTCGCTACAGAAGATCCAGACTTGGAAGATGGCGAAATCGATGACGATGATGAAGATCTTCAAAATACCATGTCCACAGCTAATACAGTTCAAGCAACAAAAAGCAGTCCGTCAGAAGATAAGAACTCTGAGATGAAGTCTGTTGACCGACATAATGTGCATATGGTAAAAAATGATTTGGTTAATGATTCGGGATCTCCAATGACTCCCTTGTCCCTAAAATCCAAAAAATCTCATATAGTGGAAGGTACAATTCTGTCTGAAAGTATTAGATAGATTTCAAATTATAAATATTTTTATAGATGATCATGCAAGTAGCATTGAAAATGCTATTGCAACTGCACTTAAGAAAAAGGGTATTGAACCTCCAATACCTAAAATATTGGAATCACGCAATGAAATGGAGCGCGCAGAAGTAGAAACATTTGGAACACCTGGTTATGGACAAAGTCGCAGCAGCCGTCGACGTAAGCGTAAAAAGCAACGTGACGAAAAGGAGAAGGAACGTAAAGAGAAAGTAAAAACATTCGATTTTTATTTTAGAAAATATATTTATCATTCTCATTGCGATACAGAAAAAACATCGCTATGAATCTCCAGATCGTGTTTTACAAAGCACTTGTTCCCAACCAACACCTGCTAATGAAGATTTTGATGAATATGAAATGCTGAATGTCCGAGGTGGAAGCCCTCCACAAGGAAACACGGTATCAGCATCTGCTGTGGGTGGGAATGAGCATTATGATTCGGGAGATGAATCTGTTACTTCATACGATAGTTATGATTCACAACATCGTTTTGAAATTCGCAGACCACCTCCGAGCAGTGCAAATAAATCTAGAGAATCCCGCAAGACCCGTAGAGAACGTGTGCGAGCCCGTGACGATTGCGATGATCGAAACGGCCGTGGTGGGGAGAAACGGAATCGTCGCGAATCAGCAAATGTAAATTTATATAATGATATCGATGTAGCATTTAGTTATAGTTCTTTATACTTTTAGGACGACAAACAGCATCGTCAAGAACCTCGAAAATTGGAGCTTTGCAAGTTTTACCTTATGGAGTGTTGTGCTAAGAAAGATAAATGCTCTTACATGCATTCAGATTTCCCCTGCAAATACTACTATTTGGGTATGGATTGTGTTTTCGGCTCTTCGTGTAAATTTTCTCATGGAAAACCATTAACTGAACAACTTCGTAACATATTGCTTAAACACTTAGAGACTGCACCTAAAGAAATTTTAGGCAATTTTAAACGTATCTGTCGTGATACAGCAATTGCGCAAATGGCAGTTAGGCATTCAGTGTTATGTAAAGAATTTGGTGTTGAAAACACTCTTACATCAATAACAAGTAATTTAAATAATGTAACAAGTAGCAGAAACAGTAATAGTGGAAGCAATGGTGACCACCATCATATTAATCTACAACAACAAGCACCTAGTTCTACTGGCATTCCATCATTGTTAGACATTGTTATTAAACCACCAACTGGGACTCCTAATATAGGGACATCTGTTTTGCAAAATCAGCAGAAGGACAAGCAACGAAAGTCACGATGGTGTGATATTAACAAGACAATATCTACTGACAAGCCTATTCCTACTAATTCTGTAAATGTTAATGAGTCTCCTAAGAACAATGTCCTTAGCCACCTAGAGTTAAAAAACTTAACCGGAATTCTTAGTGCGGATCATATCGAAAAACTATCACAATTGGGAGTTGTAACTTTAGAGCAGGTTTATCAACTCACATTCGCACAACTCAGTAAAATTGGTTTAACTATTGCGGAAATTAGTGAAATTCAAGTAAATGCAAATAATATGGCTAAGCTAGGAGTGAATAGTTCAGATGGGCTGCCAACAACAATGTCAAATGTCTCTTCAGACAAAGAAAAACAACATAATGAGAAAATGTAAGTACTGTTGAACTATATATTAAGGCAATAATATTATAATCATTTTTATTTCTGTTGATTTGTACTTATTGGCTATAGCATACTTATTTGTTTTATTGATTTTTATTTGCCATTCATATTATATTTATGAATACTCTATCGCACCGCATAGTTCATCAGGTAGAGATGTTGATATGCGTTTTCTTCCTAGCGTAACGAGCACTTTGGGTACAGTAGTTTCAGCAAATCAGGCCCCCAATGCAACTGAACCACCAGAGAAAATTGTGCATTTGCAATCTAACTCAAATAGCAACAGCAGCGTTGTTATGGTTGATTATTGCCAATATGTCAAAGATTCAAATTTGTTCCTGAAAGGAGATTTTCGTAAGAATATGTAGTATGATATGAAACTTTCTTTCTTTAACTCCTAAGTTTTGCAGTTGATGATGAAAAGGATGAAGAACAATTAGTTATTGATGATGACAACAACGATGAAAGTGAAGAAGTTGTAAGTTTTTTGTAAATCTGTTATATGTAACAACATGGTCCAATGTTAAATATTTACAGAATGACGCGAAAGAAGGTGCTGATAGCACAGCGATGGAAAGGGTGCAATTATCTGATATTCCTACAAGTCAAACTCTTAAAAATCCTTTTAGTGATTCCTCATTTAACAGTTATAATGATTTGAAGGAACGTCATGATCCACGTATTCAATCTTCTGCTCTTGATCCTATTGGATCTAGTTCCATTTTGGCTATGAGTAAAGGTAATCTATGTCCTGATAATCCTGAAGAGAATATTTCGGAAAGTATTCGAGAAATACAAAACAGGGATGAATCCAAACTGTCTTTTAATATACGTTCAATTCGATCTCGTCCTGAAACTCCAACACGATGCTCGTTTTCTGCGTCGCCGGATTCCCGCTCACCGGACCCACCAGTGTACGAACGTCAATCAATGTATGATTTTTACTCTAAAAATGTAAATGATGATTCAAGTGAATATGTAAAATCCACAAAATTTGATAAGGATATGCGATTGCATAGATTCCAGGATAGTGCAAATAGTAAGTAATAATGTAAATAAAACGATTCATATGTACACATTATTAATTTGAAAACATTTTTAGGTGATATAGATCTAAGGTTACCATTTCAACCAGTTACTAACTATATACCTGCAACAGAAATTGATGCGTCGATAACATCACATCTACCTGTTGTTTATGAGGTGTGCGTGGTCGATATTCCAAAACCAAACTTCAGCGAATTGAGGCAGAGCTTTACATCTGATCAAACGAACGATCCCCGTCTAAGACGCATTCGTGGCCTTCCAGAACTATCTAAAACAAACACTGCTGTCGCCATGAGTCGAGCTTTACAATCCACCTCGACAATTGCTTCGCCAGAATCTGAAGGATCTTTTTACACTCCAACTAGTATCACAACAAGTAAGGAAGAATGTGATACAGATTCTAAAGAAGAGTCTGACAAAACATCGAAATTACCCACCACATCTGGATTACGTCAAGACCCTCGTAGGGCAGCAGCAGCAGCTGCTACTGCTAATGTTATCTCCAATGCGACTACTACAAAAACCACATCGTCCTCTGCAGCACAGAAACAAAATATGGAAATAAGAAATCTCTTGCAAAAATCAGTTTGGTATAAAAACTTAAATTCGAACTTCAAGATTATGGTCAACCAACAATTAGCATTAGTTTCAACTGAACTCAAAAAATTTCATCAAGATCCTTCACCAGAAAAAATATTCGACATTCAGTTTATTGTTAATAATCCTTACCTACAGCGGATTTTAACAAATTTGGAGATTTATATTGATGAAAATGGTGAAGTTGCTTATGTAGAGAATGAACAACAGCAGCATGGAAATCTTGTCAAGAATAGTGGAAACAATATTTTACCCAATCTTAACATAATGCCACCTAATATGCAACAACAACAACATCAGCAAGAACAACAAATGGAATTTTTGCGTAATCCTCCACCAGGTTTACCGTCTGTCATGAACATGCAAAATTCATATGGCGGTCCGCATCCTGCACAAGGTTTGGTTCTTCCAGCTTTTTCGGGAGGTTCCCCGCACGTCGGTATAATGTCAAACACGCGTCCCAGCTTACTTGGTATGCCGCCAGTTGCTACTGGTAATAATCCTTTCAACCCTTTTACAAATGTCAGCATGATGGACATCAACAATACAAACTTTCCAAATGGTCCTGTTGGAGGAATATTGGGTGGGCCAACGGCGTATGGTAATTTCGGGAATGGAAATGTACAGCGACATTTTCCTAATCAACGACACAATCGTAATAGACGTACGAATAATAGTTACGTCAACAAAGGTGGGGCAGGTGGTAATAAACAATGACAAACAGTTCATAAGAATTTTAAAAGCGAATGAGCGTTGTGTTTTAAACTAAATTATTTTAGACATATTATTACTGCTGTTAAGTATATGTTAAATCAGAATTGATCGAACTCAAAATGTATCTTTTTTCCAACTGTGTAGGAATGAATAAATTGTAGATACTAATTTTTATAGTGCTATATTTATACAAAAATATCTGAAACTATGTACATAATATGTATTTTAAGAAATTTCCATATAGAATTTTTTTTGCAAAATATACTCAATATAATAATTAACTAGTACGTAAGCCTTTTATTTGTTCCGATATATATATATATATATATAATATATAAGTATATATATAATATATACTATAATATATATATATATATATATATATATATATATATATATATATATATATATATATACATGCATAATTAGAGTATGTATGCATCTTTATTTGTACGAAGACTGTGAAAAATATATAAGAATATACTTTATATGCTTGTTCATTACACTATCAATAATTTATTATTAATATACGCACCTGAATTGAAATTGGAAAGTTTATATAAAAATGGGGTTCTAAACTTTTTTTGTATATGTTGGTAATAATCCTAATCGTAAGTGAGGACGAATCAGATATTCCTGTGTTTATATCTAAATGTATCAAAAACAAGGAGGGAAAGCTTAATATATATAAAAAGTGTTCAAACAATTATAAAATTCGTAGTGATCTCGTGTAACATTCGTTAGTTGATCGAGTAATATTTGATTGAAATGCTATTACACCCTGTGAATAGAAATGACAAATATTTACAATGTTGATTTCTGTGAATATAACGACGAATACTGTTCAAGGAAATTCACTGGTACGTTCAATAAAATCAATCAATTAAATTAAAATCATTCAAGAAATCGTAGGAATTAAAAAAAAAACAAAAAAAAAAAAATAATAGAAGAGTTAGAACCATTGGCTAAAAATGGGTAAACATTTCTTTCGGGTTAGAGTCACGGTGCAACGACCTTTATAAGATCCCAGATGAAAACCTTCTCTGCGACTCCCCTATATCGGCAAAGTTAACCAATTTGTCGTACAACAACCTCAAATACAGGCCCCTTCAAGAAAACATACCTCGATAATTAAAAAAACAGAATCCTGTAACCGATATAACAGCTTATTCCGAATTCGACCATCCGCATTGGGACTGTACAAAAGGTTGACAGACGGAGACGAAGCTTAACCACAAGGTGTTAGCCTGGCAACAACTGCAACGCCTTTCGCATCATTCCAATTTTCTCTAACAACCAGGCTGCCATTCTCTCTGGCATTTGTAAGAAATACGTATAGAAATCTGAAGTCATTTTAATTATAAAAATAATTATATTCGGTTTAAAAATGTTTGGAATTAAAATATGTTACGATATTACACTATAAGACTTAGTTTTACTTAGGATTGCCGACAGTTTTCTACTTCTTTAAATAATTGGTTTAATTTCTCTGAAATATATATATATATATATATATATATATATATATATATACATATGTATAGTGGGACATATACGTCTTCTCAATATTACTTTCTAAATAAAAAAATAACTATTTTTATCAAATTAGCATCTGGCATATGAAAACCAGGATTTAGTAATTTTTATAATAATTTCATTTGCAGCCAAAAATGTCTGTCGTATAAACCCTATCATCTTCAATATTAAAAATAATAATGTAAAATGCTTTATTTCGCTTTTATAAGAAAAATACTTTTTCATTTATATCTTACGTTCTATCTGGTTACATTTCAATGAAATTCTAAAAGTAAAACTAATCTTGTTCTCGATTTTACGATTTAAGGACGGATTTGCAGAACAGAATACATTAGTGCCAACACTTAATATTAGCTATATGAACATTTTCTAATAGATCGAGGACAATAAATCAACTGTTCTTATGTCGAGATAAAAAAATATTGAATATTGGCACAAATATAAACTTGCCTCGCATCGAACTTAACATAATTTAAGGCAATTTTTATTGATCATAATAACACAGCTTATATAGAATATATTTATTTGTAATTTTAAATATATTGACAGATTAAGTGGAAGACTTTACAGTTTAATAGAGATTATCAATCAAAATCAGTCACTATAGATCTTTATTGGAGTGACTGAAAAGACCCGACTTAAAAAAAAATTTAATAGTAACACTCATATTTCATTTAAAAACTCAGTCTACAATAATACGCATAAGTTTGATACCATTATAGCATAAAGACCAAAATAAACAAAATATTTGTACAACCGTTGAATTTAATTTTTTTTTTGTGTTTAGTTAATTGTTCTCAGAAATACAAAATCATAGTATATTTTTTACTAAAAATATTCCCAATTTGTACTTATTTAAATAATTTGATAAAGAATATAAATAAATTAGATGCACAGAATACTTACAAATTTATATTCATTGAGAGCGATTTGAGCATTTAGATACTTCTCTGTTAAAATAAATTCAAAAACATACATACAGATTAACAGATAGGAAACATCTGACAAATGTAGTTAAACGTAAAAAATAGTATTTTTCTGCAAATTTTTTAACATACAGATTATGTAAGTTCACTACTTCATATTTTAATGAATTGTTTTATATATTCTTTGGAAATGGGCGTATTGTAAGTCCCATATTCGTAATTTATTAATTAGCCATTCGATTTGCACAGGGGAGAAAACGTTTAATAAATGTATAAATTACAAAATATGTCTTGATTAGCATCTTATGCTTATATGTGGTAAATTTTTTTTAAAGGATATTCCAACAATAATTTAGAGGTATTTCTAGTTTCATATCTGGTAATCTGTGGTTGCTGTTTAACATGAACAACTTATTAAAAATGCATGTCTCAAATAGAGTAAGAGAATTCAAAACACGTATTTCGTTAGTATATCCGACATCATTTGTACAGCAGTCTAATAGAATATTAACTAAAATTACTTTAGATAAACAAAAATATATACACATAATAACTACAAATTTTAGACATATTACCGAAATACTAATTTTATCCATTATATATACGTTCGCTTAACTTTCGTCAATGTTGATGTTTTACAAGGTAACTCTTTCTCAAGATTCTCCGTCGAGTTTTTACACTCATGACTACGATCCTTCTCTCCAACAATATCAAGATTAGCTTTTTTCTGATTGCATGATATAAATCGGTTGGAGTTAACTAACAAATTAACATCTTTTCCGCTATTCCGGTGATTGGGTGTAAAGGGGTGTGGTCTGAAACAATTTGTGTAATTTTATTTAGCTGTGAGTAGTCTCTTAGTCTTCCTTTAAAGTTAACTTTAGTTACCGACGGAAAAAAAAAGTAGGTTATCAAAATCTTATTTTATAGTCAAAAATTATATTGATATGACTACAATTCAACATAACTCATGTATCCAAACTTTTTTCAGATATAGAACAACAGACAAAACGAATACACATATTTTTAGATTTGGAATTATTGTGTATTTATTTACGTTTTTATTGTCATTTCGGAAACACCCTTATAACTGGATTTATATAGGAAAAATACACTTTCTGTGAAACTAATGACACGAAAAACGAGAACCAAGCAAGTTAACTTTAAAGGGAAAAGTAGATCTTTAACTTACGTGTTTAATTGGTTTCTATGGTTTGCATGAAAAACATTAGCTTTACACATTCGTCGAGATACATACAAACCAACAAAAATGCCAATGAAAAATACTAGGGAGATAACTATAATTGCAAAACCCCAATAAAAACTTTTACCAGCCAGTTGAATTTTTGAATCGTCAGCAATTTCGTAAGCATAAGACAAATCTAAAATTATAAAGATATTAGATACTAAATGAACGTAATTTTTATTGACGGAAAATAAATGCCAAAATACTTGTATGCCTATACTGAAATCATTGATATGAGGTTCTCAATAATCAGCCCCATTAATATATTATAACCTCCACCATTATTTCAATCATCCACAAATCCACTACCGACACTATCAATATTGAATTTACCTCCATTTCTAGTGGGAAACGATGATTTCTTTTTATCCAATCCATTTCGATGGTTTTCATCATCCAAGTTATTATGTGTCCCGAATTCCGGTAATTGCGATTTTTGATCAACAGAAACACCGTCAGTGATCTCCTCGTCTACCGTAACTGGTACTATATGATCACCATTTGCTGCCGGTTGATTAGGAAGGCTAGTCATAGATCCACGTACTGCTGACTTAGGACAGAGCGCAGCAGCTGCTTTCTGAGTGGAATTTAAACTTTGTATATAAGATTTAGTACCAAATTTATTGCGTCCCAAGCTTTTGCATTCACGATTCTGTAAGTCCCAAGCACAGGATGGATCTTGCAAACTAAGACATGACTGGCAGTCATAAATATTTGCACAATGATTAAGTGCAACAGAAACCAATCCGACATCGCTAACTACAATTAAGGTTTTTGTTCTGTCTGAGACAAAGAGCTGACGCACAGCCATACCTATTGGGAGTACTTGTCGTTCAGATATAACCACAGTTTTCAGTTTAGCATAACTGTCATTAAGTGGTGGTATATTTATAAATTTTGTAATTTTTCCATCATCGGTACCTGTGTATATAACGTTATACATTTCACCATTCAATGCAATTACCTGACGATCTATGGCAATTGTAGTGAGACGGTGATGAAGATTTACTTTCGTAAACAATGGACGGCCGTATAAAGACGGTACTGTTGTCTCCAATAAAGGATGATTTTTAACAAAATTTACAGATGTACTCGGTAGCATTCGTGAGTCATCTACGCACTGCCCTGGTCGAGGAACAGGAACTTGTTCATTTTGAATGGGAAGCCAATTAGACTGACTATCTTTCTGAGATTTAAATCTGCCCTCGAAAGCTGTCAAAATATCATCAGCGTTAAAAGCACATACTGCGGATCCTGGTATAGCGTTGGCTGATGTAGTAAAAACTGCATATATGAGCGATAGTGAATCAGTTTCTATAATATCACTAACAGCTTCTGTAGTAACAGAAAAAGAAATTAAAAAAATAGTTAGCCAAATTATGCACTAAAAAAGAAAACATACGTATTTCGTCAAAATAAAATGGATATTCGCCAGGCACCGAACAATTAAGTCGGGTTTTTAAAAACGAAGTCCAACTTTTAGAAAGTGTATATGGTCCGCCACGGTCATTTTTGCAAACACGTCCAACTCGGGAATAAATGGCCTTTCCACAATTCATGTATTCCATTGAAATTTCTCGAAAGAAAAACATTATATAACCATTGCGTTCCAAGGCACCTACAAAATCAGGTTGATTTAATTGCTTCAAATCGTACTGTTCCGTACGTAAGTTTTCGCGATATATTAATGGATCGCTGCCAGAAAAATCAGCTACTGTGGCACTATATAAGTGACCATCAGAATAAATATATGTACTGTTGTGAGATGGACTATACGGACACAGCCCTAGCGCTTCAACATCTTTTATTAAGTTGAAATGCTGGGAGTTGGTCTCACTGTTAAAAGAAACGATGTAGTGTCGACAACGTGGTTTGTATGAATTAGTCCCGCACAGCATAACTTGATCTTTATTCGTGCGAGCGAAAACACGGATATAATTATGACAATCTGCTTCATGTTTTCCTTTCAAGGCACATAATTCCCGATCCGCGTCAGAAGAATGCCATTCGAGGCGACTGAATTCTTGAAGTCCTACTAAACTAATATTATAAATAGCATCACTGAAAGGAAAAAAAAAAAACAAAAAAAAAAAGGACAAAACAGAAAAACCCAAAACAAGAAATGAAAATAAGATAAAAGAAAATTGATTTGAATTAAAATATTAAAATCTAACCGTGCCCCCACTAGAATTGTGGTATCATCGTGATCGAGTATTTTGAAGTATTCGGTAGTGTTGCCCCAAAATCGGGAAATTATAATATCATGCTCTGTAATAGAAGATCAAAAGCAAGAATATGGAAACAACCATAAAACGAAAAAAATTATAAATCACATACTAGTCTGTAGCTCTGGACGGACATCTGGCATCCATGCAAATGAATTGTGCAATTGAAGATATAAAAAAATTATAGCAAAACTAATGAATGTAGACATCGTAACATTGGTCATTGTAGGTAGATCAATAATTCCTTTGAAATTGCAGACGAATAATGGACGACTCCTTCATATACTAAAAAATAAAATACATATATAAAAGAACAAATATGAAAAAAAAATGTGGATGAATATGCGTATATTTACCATATTTTTCTTTTATGTAAGTGGATAAATTAAAAAATATATAAATATATATAAATATTCATCTTTGCTATAATTTTTATTTATCTCGTTAAGTTAACGCATTTAATGATTTTTGCAATTAATTACTTCAACATACATATCTCAGATCTAAAAATGTGTTCCGTCAGACAAGGTGCACATAACTAACATAACAACCGTTTCAGATCTCACGAAGACGACAAGCTGAGATCTGTGAGATATTGTACGCGAAAATACGACTTGCGAGCTAAATACACCACTCCTGAGCGATTCAAATGTTTTGACTCGTGAGGGGTAAAATACAAATCGCTCAAACAATACAAAAAAAATAGTTTTTTGTAATTTTTTTGTCATACGAAGAATAATATTCGATTAATAAGCCTCCATTTTTTGTCAAACTTAAGTGCTAGTTGTAGTACATTTGTGTATTAAAATATAATACAATTGAAAGAATTCTATCTCTGCATTCATAACCATATGACCCAGAATTGAACATTTGAAGAATGCTCAGGTGCTCCAATTGTCAATAAATTCTATTGTGTTACAATGTACTCCGTGTACTCCGCTTAGGGTTTGATTGGGGAAAAGGTAAAATTATGTTTATTAGTTTCAAAAACATAAACAAACAGCAGATAATACAAAGCGGGAAAGACCTAGTTCCAAATGGAAACATTTTCTACTTTCCTACTTTGTGGTCCTACTAACTTCGTGTTCGTAAGTAAACTTACCACAAGCGATGCGTTTCTAGTTGAGTCAAACTTGGAGTTCTGTCTCTAAATCTAAGATGGCGGCAGTATATACAGCGCTGTTTGTTTTCTTCATGTAAAACAACTGCTTCATTTGGTAAACGGATATTTCCTTATCGATGTAAAAGTTTAGCGCTGTTAGTGCTTATAGTAATCGAAAATCAATTTCTAATATAATGCAAAATATAATTTTCTTTTACTTTTGTGGGTTATATATCATACACTATGTATTCCATTCTTTCTCGATCACTGTGTTTTACAGATGCACAATATAATTGATCAAATAAACACATTTGTTTATTTCATACTCAGTGTATTGCATATAGTTTTAAAGAGACAGATCATAAGTTTAAAATGAAACAAAATAAGCACAAAGAAACAATCACAAAACTATTTAAAACCATATAAAAACAAATGGTGGCAAACACGAACCCCTTCTAAATACAGTGAGAATTCATTTATAAAACGAAGACTACAAATCTGTAACCAAGATCAGGGTTGCTGTTTTGTTCATTATCATACCTTTTTAGTTTGTATACTATTTATTTGATACCAAACATCTCTGTTGGGTTGGTAATTTGTTCTTGTTATTATGGTATTTTTATTGAATTTAAACATTGATATTTTCTTAAAACGAAAATAAAGAGATATGTAACCGTCGGCATTTGAAAACCTTCAAATTTTTCTAGGCATTAATATCAAAATTAAGAAAATATAAATTAAAGGAATAGTAAGAAAAGTCAAAATCGTTACAATTCGTGAAAAACGAACATAAAACATTAAAATGAGCATGTTTTATGTAGTTTTTCGTAAAATATCGATTAGGTAGCATTGAAACGAGAAGACAGCATCTGCTAACGACAAGTATAAACTCTAACGTGGAAGACAAGGCTGTTATAAAATTTTATATTAATTTATACTAGACTTTACATTCCTGTACACTTCCATAGTTATATTTTATGAAATTGTACTAGAGTATTGTGGCATGTAAATCATTTGTACCTGAATAATATACATTTGAGGGAATACAAAATAAGGAACCTTTTTCAAATTTATAAAATCTGATCTTTTAAATAATTATTTTTACCATTTCGGACAGTCTGAATAAAACCTTTTTTTTTAAGTCACAACGATCGCGAAATTAATTCGCTTTCTCACGGAAGATCGCTTTTCCTTTTTTGTGCAAAAGGAAGAGCATTTCAAGTTGAGAGTTGAACTGTGCACACTTCTGAGTTGAACAAGGAACATTCCAACAGGTTCGATCGAACATGTTGCAACTTAGGAGTTAGTTATTGTTGTGGTTAATCTTAAGTAGAAACCGCAGTTATTTTGATTTTTAGTTTATTATTTTGTCTCTACTATATTTATAATTTATTATCCTCGAATTCTAACCACTCGTAATATCAGAACAGAACTTCAGATTTGTCATGAATAAATTAAGCGAGAGATTATAAAAAATTATAAAAATTTGTTTGCTTTTCGGAAGTTTTTTGAAACGTAATAATCTTATATGACTTACTCATTATATCATATGGCTAGTGATACAAAATGCTAATAAGTATCTATGTATTGTTGGTACCTAATATGAGTGCACCCAGTTTTTAATATAGATATATAGCAGTTTTTAATATAGATATATTATATTTTTAATATAGATATAATATATAGATTATCTCTATTAGAGAGGTTTCAATTCGTATTTGTCACGTTCTCTAATCTGATAACTCCACGAATAGATTATGAGCATATGAGATAGATCAGATAATAGTGATAAATTTAAATATATTTGAAATTTCAGAAAATATTTGAATTTCGTACAAAGATACATTTTTTTTGCAAACTTTTATTTTCTATTTATGTGAAATTGACCTTCTTCAGTTTAAAAAGGTTTAAGTTTACTTTTTGGAACTCCTTTATGCTATTGACCACTTAGCGGTTGATGCCACAATATTCGATGGATTCGTTATTAGCAAACGCAACACAGATTTTCTATATAGGACGAAACCAAGTCACGGTTATTTCAAAATGCCGCACAGTCCCATTGAACACAGCTCGGCCGAGATGCGTCTGCGCGGTTCGTATTTACCGTTGCTATAGTTTCGTTGCGGTGGAGGGATTGATGGAATGGTCGAGCAAAATTATCAACTTGTCGATGGCCATTGATTGGACATGTCGTTGTTTTTGTTCCTTCGCGATTTTCACTCCCGAAAAAAATAATAAATTAATCATGTGCCAAACAGTTTTTTAGAGTTATTGGTTTTTCGACAATTGAAAATATTTAGAACGACAAAACTCAAAGCATTAAAATGTATTACATTAATTAAAAACTGGATATTACAAGATTTACGGCTAAGTAGATTAATTAATGGTTTGCTTATGTAAAAAATCTCATATAGACATTCATACAGAGTAGATCTACTAACAGAATATCACAAAGCCGGGATATATTAATTTGTACCATGTCTGCCAAGGTAAAAATAACGAGTACCATGGAATTAGCTATAATTGTGTATATAGACACGGAAATCGTTCTATGTACAGAAAGTTCGATAAGCGCAATATATTGAAAATATACATGCACGTACGGCCATGGGTATATGTAAAAGTGGAATAATAAAACTAATAATGTAAAGTGAAGTCAGTTCAAAAACCTCTATTGCATTGTGCCATAAATATATGTACATGTGTGGTACGGAGTTCAGATATCGAGAGTTCGCCACCCATTGTTATTCGGCCTGTTGCGCCTACCATTTACCCTCACACATACAAACTCACACACACATAGGGCACGTTGCTCCGTTCCGGCTAAGACGCAGTAGGCTCGAGTTTCTCACACACATAACTTAATATTTGGTAAAAGTGTAAGAATTTAGAAAATATCGTCTCTTCGATCAAATATCCAGATATCCCCTTCTGGATGTTTTTGTCTTCTGCTGTTCCTTTTTTTATGTCACCATCGTATTCAATTCCTCACACAATGAATTTTATCTGGAAACAATTGCTTATCTCGAGATTTACTTTTTCGAGTCTATTATGCCGCTATCTGTCATCGGCATGTGAGGCAACAACGCCCCATTGTCCCAGCAAGACATATAGAAAATTAAACGAACCCGTCTACATGTGGAGAAAATTTGGGATCTCGATTTTCGCCTAGCATGAAGCAACTCAAGGACATTGCATGGGACACCAGTAGATCGGGGTAGATCTGGGATGGTATCTACCCCGATCTACCGACGGTACTAATATTACTTGATACTACATATACGACTAGATCGAACTTGTGCCGCCAACCACTGGGTCTTCATTAAATCTACTTACGAATCCGATCCGCTGTATGCCTGGTATACTTTTCTGAGTGTAATTGGGGTGGGAGGGTGTGGTGTATGTGTTGGGTGGAGGGAGCAGCGGCAAGGTGCTGGAAGACATGGATAAGCTGGACAGCTCATTGGTCTGTTGCATCGCAAATTGATCGCGTTCTCGCCCATCTGGCTGTACGGCGCGATCCTCATTCGATTCTCATTTCTTTAGAAGACGGAACCGAATTGAATCTCATTCCGGCGACTCTTGAATCAGTGCGCCAGTCGGTGCTAGACGAGGTGGGAGAGAGGAACATATATATTTGCTCGTAGTCGTAAAGTCGTCTCCGTCCCTCCGCCTCTCTTGAGCGAAGGTCAGATCAAGGCCAGGCACGGGAAGTCATCTCAATCCTTTCTCTTTCTCAGATGACGCGCTACAAGCAGGCAGAGTTCCCGGAGGACGACTCCAGTTCGGTGGGCGGGATCCAACTAAACGAGGCCACCGCCAGCACGGGCATGCAGATTCGTTACCACACCGCCAGGGTATGAGAAGCACTCATGGCTTTGATGCCCCTTTTGATTACCCCATATCTTTCGCATCGTTCTTTTCGATCAACGGTGTCCGTCTTTCAGGCGACTTCATCGTGGCGTGCGCGTCGTAAGCTGGAGAAGTGGCTGCTCTTCGTCACAGCTGTGATGGGCCTGATAATTTTGGTCCTTCTGGTGTTGATTTTCGGCAAGGACGCGGACCACACTACCCGCATTCTGCACGTCCAGCCGTACAACAAAGGTAAGGCAGATAACCCCGACCCCCTTCCATTCGTTATCGAGGTCTGATTGTCTATCTTATCAGGGGTGGAGGAGTTTCCCTGTCTGAACGAGCACTGCATCTTTGCGGCAAGCGAGATCCTCAAGTCTATCGACAAGAGTATCGATCCCTGCGACGATTTCTATGGATATGCCTGGTATGCCAAACTCTAGCCCCTCCTTCCGCTCACCACCTTTCTCAAACCTTCATATTAATGCAGTAATCAGTGGATCAAAAACAACCCCATACCTGATGGTAAGGCAACATGGGGCACCTTCGGGAAGCTGGAGCAAATGAACCAGCTGGTGATTAAGAACATCCTGGAAAAGCCACTCAAGTACTTCACATCTGAGGCAGAGAAGAAGGCCAAGATCTACTACGAGTCGTGCCTGGACAAGGAGGAGGAGATGGAGAAACTCGGGGCGAAGCCACTCGTGGATCTTCTGTGGAAGTTGGGTGGCTGGAATGTCACTTACAGTGGTTTCAACGTAGCCAAATGGCATTTGGGTGACACTCTGAAAATTCTGCATAACAGGTAAGGTGCCCAGTGTCTATTAATGGATATTTGAAGGATGTTTGCTTTTGTATATATTGCAGATACAACTTCAATTGCTTGTTCAGTTGGGCCATCGGCGAGGACGACAAGAACTCCTCGCGCCATGTGATACAAATCGACCAGGGCGGCCTCACCTTGCCCACCGCCGACTACTACAACAACAAAACCGACCTGCACCGCAAGGTACTAGACGCCTACATCGACTACATGACCAAAATCTGCGTCCTCCTCGGCGGCAACAAGACCGAGGCTCGTGCCCAAATGCAAGCGGTGATCGCTTTCGAGTCGAAGCTGGCCAACATCTCGACACCGCTGGAGGAGCGCCGCAACGAGGAGGCGATGTACCACCCGATGAAGCTATGGGAACTCGAACAACTGGCGCCGTTCCTCAATTGGACGCAGCACTTCGACGATGCACTGCAGCGCGTCAACAGACACGTGACCTCGAAGGAGGTGGTGGTCGTCTACGCGCCGGAATTTCTCCGTAACCTCTCTAAGATCATACTCGACATGAGTCGGACAGACGAGGGAAAGATGTAAGGCAGAGATAGAGTTTTCCATGGTCAGGTCGGCTCGTGACATGACATGTTGTGTTGTTGCTTTCCATTGCAGAACCCTGAATAATTACCTGTTCTGGCAGGCCGTTCGGATGCTGACGCCCTGCCTCTCGAAGCCGTTCCGCGACGCCTACAAGGGTGTCCGTAAGGCGCTGATGGGCTCCGACGGAGGGGAGGAGATTTGGCGGTACTGCGTGGCCGACACCACGAACGTGATCGGCTTCGCCGTCGGGGCGATCTTCGTGCGCCAGGCCTTTCATGGCGAGTCGAAGCCCCAGGCGCAGCAAATGATAAACGAAGTTCGTGACGCGTTCAAGAAGAACCTTCACAACCTCAACTGGATGGATCGGCGAACGCGTCGGCTGGCCGAGGAAAAGGCCGACGCCATTTCGGACATGATCGGCTTCCCCGACTACATACTGAAGCCCGCGGAGCTGGACCGGAAGTACGCTGACCTTAACATAACGGCGAACGCGTATTTCGAGAACAACATCCAGGTGGGGATCTACAACCTGAAGAGCAATCTCGAGAAGCTGGATCAGCCGGTGAATAAGACGCTCTGGGGCATGACGCCGCAGATGGTGAACGCCTACTACACGCCCACCAAGAACCAGATCGTCTTCCCTGCCGGCATTCTGCAGACGCCCTTCTACGATATTAACAATCCAAAGAGCCTGAACTTCGGCGCTATGGGCGTGGTCATGGGTCACGAACTGACGCACGCCTTCGACGACCAGGGACGTGAGTACGATAAATTCGGGAACATCAACCGTTGGTGGGAGAACAAGAGCATCGACCGGTTCAACGAAAAGACCGACTGCATATCGAAGCAGTATAGCGCCTACAGGATCAATGGACGAGCTCTCAATGGGAAACAGACTCTCGGTATGTAGTAGCTTCATCACAGCCATCGCCAGAGAGCTTTGCTCTAGTCTCTATGTCCGTTGTAGGTGAAAACATTGCCGACAACGGCGGACTGAAAGCGGCTTACCACGCCTTCCTCAATTCGAAGCCCGAGAAGGAGGCCGATTACCTGAAACTTCCTGGCATTAATCTGACCCACCGCCAGTTGTTCTTCGTTTCCTTCGCACAGGTGAATTGAGCTATTATTTTACTACTGCCATACCTAATATCTACCTATATTGTGTATGTAGGTTTGGTGTTCCAGCACCACGGATGAGACTAGTCTTCTGCAAATGGAAAAGGACGCACATTCGCCATCACAGTATCGAGTCATCGGAACTTTGTCGAACATGGAGGAGTTTGCAGAGCTGTTTCAATGCCCTGTTGGATCGAAAATGAACCCCGCGATAAAGTGCGTCGTGTGGTAATGGGGACAAGATCTCACCATCGTGATCCTCTGCGAGGGCATCATCATTGCAAGACGAAGCCTAAGCTGAGATCACTCTGCTCTATAATTTGTCTTATGTTAACAACATATGTTGATTGGTGATGGGGACTTGTCAGCCATATGTCTGTGTGTCTAGACGTAAAAGTGCTTGTAGTGAGTGTTATCTTCATGGAGAAATAAGAGACTAGGAATGAATCAGTAGTATATCGAGAAGTTGCTGGCATAACAGTCGGTCTCCCGTTAGAACCATCGCAGCTTCCCATCGCTGCTTTAAGAGCAATCATACAGAGATCTTCCGCCATATACCAACTGGATATCGAGCGTCCAGTTGTAAATTATAAAAAATAGTTATATATACATTCAGTCAAATGCAACTGTATGAATTAGAATATATCATGGTTCCATTGTACTCGAAGTATCCAGTGCCAACCAAATGGATACTCAGTTGCAACGCATTATTTATCATCATCATAGACCATAGGTTTGTGTTCAAATGTGTCCAATAGTTGTTCGAAACTACCACTAATATCCAAACATTACGTAAGGAGTATGAGACAGACTGCTTTCACTTTCATAGCAACTTCTCATATCATGTTTTTACTACGAAGCCTCGCAATGTAACAGAACACTGAGAGAGCACCAGTAGCAGAGTAGAGCAGGAACACAAAGTTCTTGACATCGAAATGTATCCCTTAATACTGAACAAATTTAGGATTGAAAACAAACACTGTATTAAACTAATAATTTAATATCTCAGAGAGGATTCTATGAGGGTTGAACTCTAAGATAGCACATGAGTAAATTTGTTACATGTTACTACCAAAAACGACACAATATTCGTAATATCATGACAAGATCAAGATTAAGAACATGTATCATTGCATTGCTACACCTTATTAAAAGCACCCCTTTTTGTCAACAATGTGAGTACAGTTGTATTCTTTCTGTCCTTTCTTTTGTAGTAATACAGATACAAGGTGAGGTATATATAGAAAGGTATAGAAATTATCAAATGACGTCATCCTGAGTAGATTTAGTTATGGACGTCCGTTTATGGGTTCGTCTTTCTGTGTGTCTCACTGTGTCTGAGGGATTTGAGAAACAGGAAAAGGTGCTGACATAACATTATAAACTTATGCCTTTCCTTCATATATACACTTGTGTGTAAATGTGGCCGAAATGGACAAACCCGTATCTCAATGTTGAGTTCTGTAAGCTGTGCAGTAAAAACGAATACAATTAAGTGTGTGATTGTAAGTACTTGTCGAACATAGAAAGATCACCTAACGGTTACGGCCACTTCCAATACCACACAGAAGCCGTACTGTTTGGACCTATATTTGAAATTGTCAGGCCTTTCCAGGTATTGGGATCCCTTCACACGTGCCAAAAACGAAAGCATCTCGTTATCGACCATCGATCATCGACCACACCCCCCATTCTCATAAAACATCAAAATGTATATACATTTCCTGTCAGGTCTACGAGTTTCAGCCAGGCCTCAGAAGTTGCACTAGATATTTACCAGAATTTGAAGAAATTCTGCAATTCTTTCCGATTTATAGGATATTCCTAGGATAAGTGCTGTGATATACGAGTCGAGTGGAATACTGTTAGTGTAGATTTAATGACCACACATTCTAGATAACTGACAGTCGTCTGACCATTAGCTGAAAATTCAACTACATGCAGTGTGCATTTATTTTCTTCTTTTGCCTTTGTTTATGGATGGCTTCGAAAAAAGGTCACACTATTATAACCTATATCAGTTTTATACTGTATTCTCCATATAAATAAGAGATATTGAAACCAATCACACGCACGGATACTCACTTTTTGTAAAATATATTATTGTATGTATATTGAGAGAGTGTATGTGTTTCATTTTAATTTGTAATTGTCAAAACGCAAGTGCAAATGCAACCAAAGTAGACATAATACATAATACAGAAATAAATAAATATATATGTATATCATATATATATATATATATATATATATATATATATATCTATATATATATATCTATATATATCTATATATATATATCTATATATATATATCTATATATATCTATATATATATATCTATATATATCTATATATATATAGCTATATATATATCTATATATATATATAAGAAGGAAGGGTCTTGATCTCAATCAGCCTCGATTTGGCTCGATTTGACATACACCTTGTATGGTTCTCCGTCGGACTGTTTGTTCGCGGAAATCAATGCTTCGAAAAACTATTATAGGGTAGAGATGGGGTAGAGGTACGATTTGGTGTATGATACTACTAAAAAAAAAGTTTTACATTTTGCAAGTTACCGATTTGTAAAAAACTCTCACCCTATACTATTATTTAAATGAATATAGAGTTTTTCGCATAACAATTGATCCGATCGGAGCGGGGATTTACTATTTGATAAATTAAGATTCACTATGTGAATGAAGTCAAGGTAATTGCTGTTAATATTGTGGTAAAAATAATAAATGTAAAATATAAATATCATAAATTAACATCGCAGACTCTTTGTTTGAAACGTCTTAAGTAATCCTTAGCCCACCGCTGGCTTTAAGTTGGGTTTTAGTGTTTTAGAAAGTAGAATAGAAGAATCTCACTGCTTTCAAATGGAACATGTGATGAGCCCCTCTACTCTACTGACCATCGAGCACTAAGGGGGCCAGAGCGGGCAGCGCGGGGGCAAAGATCATAAAACCACAAGTACAACCACAACCACAAGCATAAACATACACACACGACACTTCGAGTCCTGACCCGAGGCCAGGACGGACAGGAGGCCTCCGACGGAGCCTTCTGGTGATTTCGAGAAGAAGTTATTTTATTAGTCACTTGTTCACTTTTCGAATTGAATTTTCGTTCTTGATTCAATTGAAGAGAATTCGAAAACACGTCAGTCTCTGAACGAAGAACAAAATATTATTTATTTACGAGCTGAGTGGGACGTAAGGTGCTACCGCCGGTCGGTGTTCAATAACCAAATAATGACATACTCTTTTGTAGATATCGCTTATATAGACGAGTCCGTTATCTTGTCGCACTTCCATTTCACTGTATTTGATTTTCTTTCCGATTCAAACGTGAAAATATGGATTTTCATATGCAATATTTGGATTGGTACGATATCAATCGAACACCGATAACCGACTCGGCCACACCCCTTCTCGCGTCGTCCCTGCCGAAAGCACTGCCGATCAGTGAACCCCATTGGCTTGGTCCGTTCATATGTGCGTTAGTCCGGTTGATACGGTGGCGCAATCTCTTCCTGCTCGCCTCTGCACGCCATTGGCCAGCTCGGGGTTCGACGCGAGCAACTCCAGGTCGCCGCGATATAACAACATTTCAACTCAGAAGTCAACCACAACAATCCAAGAACAATACATAACAACGTTGATACGTCTTATTTCTGTCTACGTCAAGGGTAAAACTATAAATATATTTCGTAAGAAAGTCGTATATATTATTGAAAATTTCCAAAGACTCTTATTTATACATTATATGGTGTGCATTTGAAATCGGTATATAAAATGAGGGAGTTAACTAGCGATCCGGCGCCATCTAGCGGCACTTTTACCACTTACAAACCTTTCAGTGATTACTCCAAAGGCTCAGTCGCAATTGTTATTAACAATCAACAAACGATCATGCTAACTTATGGAAACAAATTTCCATAGAGAAACTATATACTAATTAGAAAATAAATTGTTAAATAGGCATAATTATGTAATATTTATTATTTAATATTATTTACAACACGATAGACGGAATAGAAACATATTTTCCGTGGAAAAAGAATTTTTTTGATATTCATATTTAATATATTTTATATTTATATTTAATTTAAAAATTATAGTCTATCTATATCAGAAAAAAATATGATTATTATGAAATCATCAATTATTAAAAATTGAAATTTCTCTAACCATATCAACCACGTTGTGAACAAAAGTCCAAAAGTCTACAGTTATAAACCATATCAGGTTGGCATATCTGTAAAAGAGCCAGTACTACAGGTATTGACGAGTACATATACATATACACCAAGAGATTTCAATTGATAAGAGAGGCCATGAAGAAGTTGGGGGAAGTTTTCGTTAAGAGGCCCAGTGCACGAATCCAACCCAATTTTACGACTCCGATAAGAAATGCTAATACAAAAAATTTCACAACTCGTAGCCTTCGATATAGGCATCGATATAGACTGTAGCTCGTGTTTGTGTGTGGGAACAATTTGTGGAAAATTACATTTGCCGAATCGAACCCGAGGTCTTATCAGCAGCACCAGTTAATATTTATGATTACTGTCTTTCTTCGGCTCTGTTGCCGGCCTCCGGTGTTCAGCATCGAATATTCTACCCATGACACATTGAAGCCTTGTGGTGATCATGGGAATCGGCCGACGATCCGTCGGCGTTCTACCTTATACCTTTATCAAATCTTCAAATAGTGACCAACTACTTCAGTTATTGGTGTTCATTTATCAATCAACAAATACGAATCCAAAGAAAACAGTGCTATTTCAATTTACACTCTGACAGTAACGAGATTAGTCAAAATTATTCCCATCGCATCGATATTTATATAGTGATGATTGTGACGCTGGCTATGTCGCTGATTATAAGGTGTCCTTTATCGCACATAAGTGGCACGGGAAGGTTTCCAGAATTACTAACCTGGCTGGGATGGACTAGAACTATGATGTACAGTTGTATTGGCTGAAGTGGCGATGGCAGAAATACACTAACCTCTCCCCATACTCGATGCTCCTTCGTTGCCAACAGATGCACAAGGAATTGATAAATATTTATTGATCAAGCATCTATTACAACTTCGTATAGTTCATTCACATCTATCTCTTGTGCAATCCTACGTTCACTCAAGCCGAAACTTTCGATTGTGTGTGCAAGAGCACAACTCGTGAGCAGGGGACGATTTGACCCGTACCGAATCTTCTCAACTGCACTCAAGAGCGCAGGCCGGAAACGCTCAAATCCCAGTCGGATCTAAGGCATTGAAAGCAATTCCCACATGATGAATGAATGTGTGCATATAAAGACTCCATTCATTTAATTCCTTCACATTTTACAAAGACGATTATCAGAAATAGCCCATCTCTTGCGTACAATAATTTTAGATAATTGTGGTCAAAACCGAACAAATTTAAACCTGCATACATATTGTTTATTACTATTTTCACTGCGTTTTGTCTATATAGTTCTTTTTTGTATTTTTACAAAATATTAATTGTTGCCTGGGTATTTGGGCTTTCCGTTTGAATCCGTGTAATTAGTTAAGGTTGACCAAAATATTCCTACAAATATACACAGGGCTGCATATCCTATACATTACATTGTGGTCTCCAGAGAAGTGTCAGAGCGTAGTTCGACTTAAGAACACTGCAAAATGAGTTGGATTCAGGATAGGTGGAGCATAGGAGTTAAGCCAATATAAACAAACAAAGGGTTTGCCACAGAACAATTTATTACTTGTTGAATATGACTAGAAAGTGCACGGCAAATTTCGTGATGTAAACAATTGTTTTCAATGAAGTGTGACACTAATTTAATGCTATTTCGGAAATAAGTACATAATATGTTCAGAATGACATGATAGTTAAATAATTTGAGTACAACAACGACTGATGAGTTGTTTTCAGTGCTTTGTTTTGTCCGACACATTTTACTCAGCGTATATACAATATACTTATGTACACAATAATTTATTACATATCAAAAGTTTCCAATCAGAATTGATTTCATATTTATATTTTGTACATTTTTCTATAATTCACAAGAGGCATATATATGTATATAAAATATTCTGTTGATAAAATAGAGAAACTATAAATCATAAAACACAAACGATAATTTAATCCTCGGTCTGATCGATAAGAATTGTTCCATAAATCTGAATATTTTCCAGAATGATATTTCTGTGCCTTTGGGTGTATGTGTGCATCCCAACACGTTTTTTAGTTGATTTGGAATGATTTTGTTTTTATCATTATTCCGTAGATAATTGTCATGATCTTAATTCTCTAAACTGGCAGCTTTTTCTATAAAGTAAATCATTTCGTTTTCAAATTGTTAGTTCTTCTAATTTTTGGAATTCACTTCCTTGAATTTGTATATATTTTTCATGTAGTTATAAACGATTTTTCCCATATATATTTTCATAATAGTAACAATTATGATCTTCTATTTAGTAACATTAAGTAAAAAATGACACAGATAAAATTGTACTTGCTAAACAATTGGACTAATTTTCTTTGTATTTCTACATGTGCTTTACAATTTTAAATTTAGTTTTACTACCGGTCGCAAAGTTTTCGATCCGAAATTTAATATTGAAGTTGAATATTGGATATTTTTTGAAAATTATATTATATTAGAATATTAGACATCGTCTCTGTAGCGATTATTGGTGTGTTATCAAAATGAATGTGGCTTCAAATGAACTGCCCCCTTTTCATAACCATATTTTCTCTCAGTGTCGCAGCAAGGTCAGCTGACTACTTCTACCTGTCCGACTACAGTCTTGTGACTCCATCGTGGCCGGATGTCGCGTCGGCGTCTCGTACAGGGGATCCTGCACAGGCGTTACTTAGAAGGAGGCTTCGACCAAGTAGGTCCCGTCCATGGGCTGATGGCTCTGATTGCTCTGGACGTTGCCCGTGGCTGGCATGTATTTTCCGCAAGCCTGCGTCATCGACGGCGGCGGCGACGGAAGGTGTTGAATGAGAGAACGAGACAGCGAGGCGGTGACAGTGAAAGCAAGAGAGGAAGAAATAAACGGGGAGGGAAATTTGAGATGGTGCTGAGAATATCTTCGACCTAACTAATTATTAATTAGAAATCAGTAACGCTACTACAACAAGTGCATCGTAAAGACAAAAAATAAAAAACTCACAAAGAAATGAATTCAGTATGAGGATTACACAATGCAAGACAACAAAACAAACATGAGGTTCCTCGGAGGAACCATCTGATCATTACTTTCATAAAAACAAAAAAAAAAAAAAAAAACTACAGCAAACTTATAAACAAATTGGAATTTCATAAAATAGCGATAATTACAAAAATTTGTACATGTGTACTTCAAAATAAAAGGAATGCATAAGATATAAAAATATTCTAAACAAAATATGTCCGCTCCCGAACGAGGATTTAATATGCATTGAAACATTTAACTCATTCAATATCGTTGCATAAACTCATTTCAGAATAGGTTCAATGTATTTCGAAATTCTCTTTACAATGACTAATAAGTGACGGCTCATTCAGCATGAGCACATAGTTGTGGTGCTTTAACTAGCATAGTTAAAACTAAACAATTTTAATTCAGCTCTCTTTGTTTTTCTCTGAAGAAATCCTTATTCTTGATACAGAAAAAGTAATTGATACAAAAATCATGCATAACTTTGTTTAACTTAAAATAATGTATATATTTTATAACACTTTTGCTTGACCTATTTCTAAATGGTTACATTTTATTAAAATATTAGATTTTAAGGACTAGTAACAAATTTTAAAGTGTATCGTTCAAGAACATAGGCGTTAGCACTACAGTTTTTATCAACCACTACTGAAAGGATGTGTAGGAACAAATTCAAAATTTCAGTAAATAAACAATTCGAGAAATTGCCTTTTCATCACTTTTTTATCAACTCGGATTTTATGTACGTGATTTAAAAAACCTCTGACAAATGAAAACATAGAAAATATTAAAATACGTGATTTTTTTGGTCTAGTTGCACCACCAAATCGTGTTGGAGCAACAATTTCAAATTGAAATACATAATTTAAAAATTATAAAAAAAAAAATTATAAATATTCGCACTACAGCTTTCAAAGAAGTAACCGTACATCAAATTTCAAAGGACCGACAAAATTCTTCTTGCTTTTCATGTACTTTATCGTTATATTAAACGTTAGATTAGACTCCGGACAAAGCCGGAACTACATGAGATCCGTCTTTGCACGGGATGCTATTTGCAGTAATATTTCTACTTTTGCATTCATTTAACGCGATTACTTGAGTAATGTCGACCACATTCTCTGTATGTGGTTGCAATTTCTAATATTTAAAAGTGGCTTTGTAAATTTTCTAAGTATTCTAACTTTAGAAAATGAAAATTATAAACACGAAAAAAAGCACATTTTATATATTGCCGTAATATCAAAATATTTATATGTATTTATTTTTTATGTTATTTATATATATTTATATTTTATATATCTTTATATTTAGTACATTATATATATTTATATTTAGTATTTTTATTTTACTTTATTATTATTTAGGATTTCCCTAAAAGAATCTCGAAAAAAGAGTTTCGAATGAAGTGATAGGCAAGAAATGCGGTGAATTTTACGTATAAATGTATTTTTTTTTCTTCTAAAATATTTTATGTAAACAGATACTGTGCATATGAATCATCGGTGGATGAACTTACCTGGTACCGCTGGGAACAACATCGCCCGCAGCAGGACTGCATGAGCCCCACAGCGCTGTTGGTGGAATGGGCGGGGCTTGCCATCGGAGACGGTGAGCCCGGGCGCTTTTGTTGCCCATTGTAGGGTATATCAAGTTCGACAAACTCACGATCCTTTTGTATATACATATATGTATATGGGTTAGAAGAGCATAGAATTGACATAGAATAGAGAACATTTACCCAACATTTACATCTGAGCTTGATTTTTCAGCAATATTATAGATAACATATACAAATTTCAATGTGTATTGTGTAATATTTTCATGTGATAGTAATAGTAATAGTCGCAACAGTCTGGAGTAGAGTCTACAATTAACAGTAACAACAAAAACACGCACAAAAATCTAAAAATAACTCTAACAATAACTATATATAAACAAAATATCACATTGACTATATAACAGATATATAATAAGCCTAAAAAATCAAACAAAAAAACTTTATCAAATTCTATACAAAAAGTATTTAATCGAGAAATATAAAACCAATGCAAGGAAGCACGTAAATCTTAAACTAGACCACATATGCGCCCCATCAATGATGTCGTTTTACAAGTTTTACGACTAATAAGATATATTTGTGCCAAATCCGAATTTCGGGGATGAGGCTTTTTCATGGCAAATTTGTACTCTCTCTTTTTTAATTACTCGCCGAGAAAAATTACTTGTAAATCAATATTGATGTTTCTGGAGGTATATTTGACACTTTAGACTTGTGAATTAAGCAATCAGCCACTGAACCGAGGAATTCGTTTGATGTAGGATATAATCCAGTGTATTGCGAGAGTTAAGTTCATATGATTTTCAATGACATAGTGATACAATCCTTTTGGCATTAGTTTTAGTGTCATTAGCCTGAGAGGTTAAAGACAATTGTATATCTACTGTTCTGTAGTCGTCCCCTTATATTTAGGCGAGTTTCCACAGCTGATTACTATGGATCCTCCGAACTTTCAACTGACCGGTGGACTAAAGGACTAACGGAAGGGACGCTGAAATCTATGTATTGAGGTGTGCTGTGCGCGGTCTGAATGAAGTTGTTCCTGCTTTAATAGATCAACCTACCGTCGTCTTCTCGAGACAACGCAAAAGGTGGTGGTGCTGCAGCTCGAAGATGTCTTCGTCGCGGTAATTATCATCCAATTCAATTCCGGACTCCTGTGCGGCCCAGCGGGCCTCGGCAGCCTTCTTCTTGTTTACAAAAGCGGCGCCCGAAGAGGCCTTCGCGATACGAATTCGCGCTAGACGTGCCTTCTGTAAGATAAAGAAGAGAGATGAGTTGAAGAGAATGAGTGGGATACTAGAATGGTTAAACAGCGACTCACCCTCTGCGCCTTGCGCTTGTCTGCCCGCTGGTTCTGGTGGTAAATGCGACTAAAGTTCGAGACGATCACAGGTACGGGCAGCGCGATCACCAGAACGCCACTGAGGGAGCAGACACCGCCGACGATCTTGCCGGCGATCGTTTCGGGTACCATATCGCCGTATCTGAAAGAAGGAAACAGAGTCACACGTATAATGTAGAGTAACTGAAAAGGTCTTTTACCCCAGTGTGGTCATCGTGACGATCGTGTACCAGAAAGCTGCGGGGATCGAGGTAAAATTGGTGCCGTTCACGTTCTTCTCAGCATAAAACATAACGGTGGCAAAGATTATGATCGCCATGGCCAACGAAAAGACCAGGAAACCCAGCTCGGAGGCACAGGACTTGAGGGTATAGCCGAGGATACGCAGGCCCTGCGAGTGCCGTGAGAACTTGAAGATGCGGAAGACGCGGAACACGCGTAATGTAACAAATGCTCCACTGACGTCGTCGTTGTCGGTAATGCCCAGCCCGATGTAGTACGGCAGAATGGCCACTACGTCTATGATGCTCATCACACTGCGCACGAACTTGCATCGATCGGGGGCGGCGAAGAGACGTAACAAATACTCGGCTGTAAATATCATTACGCAGGCGGTGTCCAGGCAGAAGAACACAATTTTATAGCGCAGGCCGCAGGGTAGGGTGCCACCGCCAGGCCTGTGGCCGCACGGTACCGTCTCCACGACGTTCGCCATCACCGAAACAGCGATGAAGAAGCCGGTCACATAGTAGAACACCAATGCCGCCGTCGATGTGTGCGGGTTTTCGAAGGCGCGCCACATCTTCTGGCGGATGTTCGTCAGCTGTTGTAGGTTCTGATCGCCGTTTTCAGAGAGCTTGTCGTCCATGAGGCGTTCGGCGTTCTCGCGCTTCCGGTCACGGTAGTCCTCGTAGCAGCAGTCGCCGATCACGTCCGGCATAATTCCGAAAAAAGCCAACTCCTCGTCGTAGCTAGTCAAACACTCGTGCTTCGGATAGTGCAACTTACCAGTGCGGTAGTAGTTGAGGATGTGTCGGAAGATATCCGGGTCCCGGTCGAAGAAGTATTCCTTACAATCCTCATCGTAGAAGAACTCGCGCTCGTTGGAGCCGAGTAGCGTATCTGGATACTTCTCGAGCGTGTTGCGCCAGGTTTCGAAGCGCCGCCCGGAGACGTTGATCAGGAGCTTTTCATCGTCGGTCTTGCGGCGGTCTTTCGGGATCGGCGGCGGCGGCAGCGGGTGGGTGGCGATGGGCACCCAACCTATGGCCGCCGCCCGAGCGAATGGAAGCCAAGCGGCGACCGAGGCCATGCTGTGTGGTGGAATGTTTTACTGGAAGCCTTGGGGCCAATGACGTTCTAATCTGATCAATTCCGATCCTGCGTCTTTGTCTTCTGTTCCTTCTAGTTCAAGTAGTCGACGATTTCTTTCTCTTCTTTAATTTCACTTTCTTAGAGGTCGATTAATTGATTAATGCATATGACGTTCTTGATTACTTTTTGTGCGTTTTGTTCCTAAATGTTATAATTATTGTTTTTGAATTTTTCGTCCCGTAATTGGTTAAAGTTATTTGTGTTTATAATATTGCTCATTGTTGATATAGTAGCGTATAATATATATTTGCTCTTTTAACTTATTAGCGCTAGATGTTTCTCTTTGAATTCCTATACGCTGTTTGGTTCTCGCATCTTCTGTTTATATTTCTTCTTCTTCAATTCGTAGTCTCTCACAGGATGGCTCTTGTCCATGAGCACTAGAAAATACCACCAACTCGGGTTGCAAATCGCTTCACTGGAGCTATGAGTCATCTCAAGCCCTCTCCTCGTCGATTTCTTACTCGAACAAGCTCACGCATGGCACACTACATGGCCAGTTTCGAACCTCTGTTCATGCCTTGATAAAAAATACATATGAGTGGTTAGATGGGCGGATAGTTGAATAGATAAATGACAAGATAGATGAATAGATGCATTTTAAAATAACACTCCACTCACCTAAATACAGGTTAAAACACCTGAGAGGTACGAGGCAAACTATATCAGCAATTCGTATGTTTCGGTTGACTTCCGTATATTGACTTCTGCAATTAGAGACGAATAGACCGTTCCAAAAGACCCAAAGTGACGAACAGCCCGCATAGTTTATTTAGTTTAATGATGACATTTAAAAAGAAAACAAGGAATTTAAATTTATTATTTATTATCAACAAACTTCATTCAGTGTTGATCAAATTAATATACATAAAGCTTATTTGAACAATAGCAAAACCACAATTTTTTCTGAAGTTCAATCGGCACACATGTCGTTTAAATACAAACAACAAAATTTACACCAACTTGGCATCCAGTTTTTGACCGATGATCGCGTATTGACCACTAAAACCAAATAATATATCGAGTGGAAATTCGGGATTTCCTGCGAACATGACACCAAAAAAACCACAAAACACTTCTGGGAGTGATTTCTCGTGAACTTTTTCACTGTGACAAAATATACTTACCCAAATGGTGGAGAGTATACAACAGACACCAAGGTTTTACTCGATAATCAGTAAAAGATTATATTAGAAATCATTCGAAGTTACATATATTATAGGGGTATATTAAGAGGTAAAATTTACGCAAAACACGGTAATATATGTTTAGTTGCGTCGTTCATTTGTATACATAGGAGTTGTATAATTATTTACTGATTGAATGATAAAGTTGTGCTACATTAAATATGCTACTCACACAACCACACTAAACAGGATATTAGAAAGCGACACATCGACAGGCAGACGGTCACAAGAGCTTTTCAGTGAATCCTCGATTCTACACTGGCCCTATGTGGAACGCTGTAAGAGAACGAGTGAAACAGCGGATTCGAGAAACGAAGAGAATGAAATAATCCTTATTCCAAACGAGAAACTTTTACTAGGGAAAATGTGAAGTTTTTAAATTAAGATATGCTATGTATTAGAGGAATAATGTAAATAATAAAAAAAAATGAGAAATAAAAAAACTTGCGAAGATAAATTCCCATGAAATTTGAATGCACTTGAATTTTATATGACTAGTGTTTAAACATAATGTAGGGCATGCGGCACCTTTATCCTGGCAAATTCCATCTTCGATTCGATTTGGGCCAGAAAAACGTCGCAATCATGGCTCACCCTTATCGAGGTTTAACGATTCCATCGACCTATGTCAATGGATAACGAAATGGAAACACAATTGAGTACGGCGAGGTCTGACCAACGGGGGTCTTTATCTAAATTTCCTTATATAATTGATTGATGTAGCTATCCAGAAAATCTATCAGGCAAAATTGGGAGGTGCCAGCTGTACGTGATAAAATGGCCACTGAATTGAGCATTATTGATCATTGCGTGGACAGAAGTGATTGACTATTAAGCGTTTAGCAGTTATCGGAACACCTCTGAACATGAACAGCCTTTACTTTGGGAATACAGCTGCCTAGACAATGGATTGGTAGAACACTCACAAAAGGCTGATGTTATTGTTTTTGTGGTTGCCCATTGAATTTTCCGCGGGATCTTTGTGTATTCGGGAATTTATTTGAACTTTCGGAGCAGAAGCAATGGCCGGGGCGAGGAAAAATCACAGCTACAAAAACTAACACATATCACACGAGCAGCCGACCAGACTACAGAGACATCGTCCGTCCGCCCTACCAATGAGTCCCGACTCGAACCGCTTCGATCGACCGTCGCGGACCTCGGCAGCCACTAGGTGGATAAGTGAGAGGATTGGAAGAAGGAGGTGATGACGAGGAGCGAGCGGGACTTACGTCCAGAATCATTCCATTCAGCCCCAGATTAGCGACGTCCACGAAAATTTACCAGTCGTCACAGCACGTTCGTCACACACGAGCGGAGTTTTCAGAGTCAACTGAATAGACGCCGAGGACTCGACGCTGTCGTCAGACTCTGTTCCAGACTCGTCGAGCCGCCCGCATTCTCCGGGTGAAACTGGTCGTCTCGTTCTCGCACCCTTGAAGTTTTTCCTAGATACATGCAAAATAGAGACCGTCGAAGATGAAAATTTTCCGGGAAGAGTATTTACTGACTACATTTGTGTGTGTGTCTGTGTCTGTATGTATGTATATGTATGTATGTATGTATGTATGTGTGTGTGAGCGTGTGTGTGTGTGTGTGTGTGTGTGTGTGTGTGTGTGTGTGTGTTTGTGTTTGTGTGTCTGAGGAGCTACATGGCGCCGACTCAGAGAGAACTGCTAACAAAGCTCGAGGGTGTACATGTCTCTTTGTAGCTTTTACTATGGCCTTCACTTGCTTAATGTTCGAAACAAAGAGCACGCAACAGAACATGGCACAATTTACCAGAACACCTTGCATTAGTCCCAATGAAGAGGAATCCCTTAACTATGGCATCGACTCTGCTGTTCTTACAGCTACCTTTATTGATAATAGCAGTTTGAAGATAGATGCATCAAAAGCCTTTGAATTTTCTTAGCTTTTGTTAATCAATCAAATCAATAATTAACAAGATTCGCATGTTATCCATACTATTCAATGTGTTTCGGGCTTAAGATAAAAGATTCAACAAGGAAGGGATGGAAGCCTAAAAGTATAGCAGGTTTACGCTGTTGAATATTCTGACAAAAGTTTGCTACGCCGAGGCGAATTACCGGGTAGTAGTGGAATTGAATCAACTTCGAATTTCAATATTCACCTGCAGCGCTCATTTTGGATGCACCCATAACCATGTTGGTAAAGACGGTTAAATGAAAAAAGCCCCTTTTTAAAAGGAAATGAATGCTACAAAATATTTTAATATTTTAAAAATAAATCGAGTAATTACATCAAAACGCAATTAACGAGTTCACCCTTAATTTCATATTAGTAAGGTTGCAACCCATATTTAACTTATCGATATCTGATCATCCTCGTCCCTGACGAATACAATTTATTTGAATTTATTTCTGTGTATGATACAGTATACGTGTCTTGTCGAACGAGATCACATATTAACATATATGGAACTTCCGAAATATGATTTAAACGGTAAAAATTTATATTTTTTGTGCTTTTTGTTTTGTTTGTTGTGAAGGTAAAAGTAAAGGTGAGAAAACGCATTAACTAGATACCGAAATTCCGTGGCGCTATATTTTATTTTTTCACAAACACTACTAAGGTATTTTAACACACATTCAAGAGGTATTTCAAGTTTCATATCTGGTAGTGTGTGGTTAATACACACCGAAGAATTCCAACAGGTCCCCATTTGAATTTTTCTAAGCCCTGTGAATGGTAGTGCTCTTAGCTCTCTCACTGACGATGAGTTATCACTTCGTGAGATATTGGTTAAAAGGGTTGCCGAGTGTACGTGATCGAAATATCTTTCATTTGACAAATTTTCGTTAGGTAATGTATATTTCATTTTTATATATATGTTTTCAGAGGGAGTTGGTGTCATCACAGTTCTGTCCTCAATTTCTTAAAATCACTTGTTACACTTCGGTTTTAAATTTTGGAATGTTTCTCTATACTTATACTTATATGGCTGTTGTTTTTATTATGGGTGCAGCTGAGGGTTGCCGGGTGTACATCGATGTTTTATTTTACTGGAGCAGATTTTATCATATTTAAGGAAGGTTTTTCCCTTATGAACAGTTGTATTCATTTCATCAATTTTTTATTTAATTGGTTGCAATTTTATTTAATTTTATTTAAATTTTTTTATTCCTCATATGTTCTTCCCTGGTATGTATTTTCCTAGGATATTTTCTTGAAGTTTCAAAACATATTTTATTCATATAAAGTGTTCTCATCTTACCTTTAATGTTGAGTATGTTTTTGTTTTTGGTTCTTTCTCTCTTTCATTTTGTTATGCCATATTGACTCAATGGAAGCGATCACTTTTGCATCACGATCACGTTACAGTGTTACCAACATAAAATACGAAATGGGCAGTTGAAATTATTTTCAATTTTAGAACATAAATTGCTCTCTAAGCCAAAATTACTGTAGACGTTTCGTAAGGTGTGTTGAGGAGAGGTAAGGTGATGTAGTAAAGTAGAAGCACTTAGTGGAAACGTAGATGGTGAAGGCAACTAAGTAGTGAGATTGTTGTGTTATTGCCATACGTTCCGAACTTTTTTGAAAGTTTGTCGAGATTTTTCCGTTCGGTAACTATAGAGTAAAGGGTCGTACCATATAAATGCTCATCCCTGGTGCTGCTTCTGTTGGCACTGTTGTAGTATTTTAACCAGTCCAGTCAACTCCAAGCAGCTACTTTGAAGTTGTGTTGTTTTGTTGTTGGTTTGAGCTCTTGTTGTTGCTGCAAATACCGGTTATGCAATTGTAAACAGAAGCGAGTTACTGTTGTTGTAGTAATATGATTAATATTATTTTTTTACTCATACTCTTTTTGTTGTTATTCTGCCTGTAGTATTAGCCATCACCAACTTCGGAGGGCGACGAGAGAATTTTCAAGTTTCCAGTTCGTGTTTAAAAACGCTGCCAGACGGTCACGTTTTTTTTCTATTCGCACTTAATTTGATTGAATATACAAACAAGTATATATTTTGAATTGATATATATTTCGACATTAATCTATTAATCACTTTCTGGTTGATTAATTCTCATTACTGGTGTGATTATCGCTTTTAGTATTACTTTCTAAACTATATCGACTAGAGTCCCAAAAGGATACAGCGATATCAGATCCCGGCGCCTCCTCAGCTGAGCAAGAGGTTCTACCCGCAGAGAAGAGGAAGATAGAATCGTTCAAGTAAGATAATCATGGGAAACAGCGAATCCTGGCAAGCTTGAGTTCTTCTTATTTAGTCTATATGTCACCCTCCCTCTCTACACTGAGATGCTGACAGCGTTTCAAACAAAAAAAACCGTCAATCGCACGCCACATTTTAATTACCATCAAAGGTATTTTACTGCTCTTTCTATTTTGATTTTGTGGATGTTTGCGTTGTTAACGTAGTCGTTGATTTCTCTTTCTTATATAACTTTGTTGTGCACAGTGAAACAACTTTAGATACGAAGAAATTAAATATTGGAAAAACTAATGTCAAAGAGTAGAATTTATAATTCTCCAAATATTAAAAAAAAATACAGAAAACATTTCAAAGATTTCAAACAAAATATATACATTTTTTAAATTATCTCAAGACCATCAATATTTTTTGATTTTCATTATCCAATAAAATTAGTAATTATTTATCTAGGGATGTTTCCCGTGCTCCTTCAACAGAAGGCCATACAAAGTATTTGTATGAAAAATTGAAACAAGATAAATGAATTCTTCTTAACACCAAGGTAAGATCGTGTCCTGATCCCTCTTATTTCTATTCTTGATGTTAATTTATTTATGTACTGAAACCTGTTTGAAATCGTCACAAACATTTGTCTGTTTCCTTTTAACTTTTGTTGTCATTAGTAGGCTATTGTAATTTTTGTTGCCGTTGTTATTATTAAATTGTGTTAGACAAAATCCCAAACTCCACTCCACCGAGCATCGACGAAGTTATTTCTAGACGTTCTGTCCCTTTCCCATACTCAATATTTCATTATTTGTAAATAGTCGTCGTCTTTTTCTACAATATACACCACATTTACATATATACAGATAATTGTATGGTATTACGGAGAAAACGTCGCATAGTTTCTAATATGTTTTAAGGTCAATTCTAAAGCTAAAATAATTTCTGAAGCTCTCTTATCACCCGTTCAGCTACAAACGTAGGCCAGTGCTGTTCCAAACCGGGTTGGGGATTTTTTGGTATTTGTAGTTTTTATTCCGTTTCGTATTGTTTTTGTTTTTTTGTTTTGTTTGCTTTCTGGCGCGTGTTGAGTTAAAAAAAAAAAATACTGTATAGCAACATTTTCCAGAAAACGTCTTTCAATTCAAAGATTGCAATTATTTATTGCCATTGTGTTTTTGTAATGATCATTATCGAACTTATATGGGAAAGTGTTTATACCCATCATACATTTTTTTTACAATTATTTTTAAAATAACTTTTATTATCCCGAGGACATACATAATTTTTCTCATACGAACGATTGTTATGGCCAAGAATAACAAATACTTAAATAAAAGGAGATAGGCATCATTCGGTATATAATCAAATGCATTAACAAATGAGATTCAGTTGATGGCGATTTTATTTTTATTATAGTTATAGCCAGGTAGGTGAATTCGTTTCCCACCCAACCCATATTCTGCTCATTCTCACATAGACACATTACAAAATCGCTCAAGACCTCCCTGGACACATCGCAAACATCCTGTTATCCCAGCTAAATTCTCTCCTCGAAATTCTTCGAAGAGCAAGTTTCCTGGAGAGCTTTCGGCGATTCAAGTTCTGAATGCCCAAACGTGAAGATAAGATGTGTTCGCAGGTGGGATTTCCTAGGCAAATGATGTCAGCCAGATCAGAGATACGGGGGTAAATGTGAAGATATGCAAGGCATTAGTGGAATTATTATTGGGCAAAATATAGAATGTGCGGGCAATAAATACCAAGGAACTGATGTAATAAATTAAACAGAAGTATAATCAAATTCTGTGGAAATTAATATTTCTGAGTCAGCACCCAATAAGCTACTATTGTAATAGTAACATCTCTATGTACTCTATATACGTACTATATATAAATGATTTAACGTGCGAATCTCGTTAAAACCAGACAACGGTAGGACCGACTTGACTATTTTTTTTTAAATAATTTGTAATAGTGAGGGTGAGTTTTATAGGTACTAATAGGATTTTGAGAAAGTGAAAATTAAGCGGACGGCTAAGAATTGACTGAACGGAAGCATATATTTACTCTGTTGATAATTGTCTTGTCTTATTTTGTCTATATATATATTGTCTATATATATTCGCACGTTATATATATATATATTTATATATATATATATATATATATATATATATATATATATATGTCATGTCAATATATATACATATATATATATATCTATATATATATATATATATATATCTACATATATTCTGGAGTAAGAGTTGAATCACTCACAATCTTGTTCAATTTCAAACATGTCAATGGTAAATATTAAGTTTATTTAGCTAATGGCCTTAACTCTGGTCCTACTATCATAAATACAAAGAAAATTACAGTGATTGAAATATTCTAAGCGTGACCGATTAATTCAGTCAGACACGCAGTAGTCCATGCCTATATAACTCTCCACAGTACGTGATGCGAGGGAAATCGAAACCCTCGATAAGGTGGATCGATATTTGCAATGTTTTTATTTTTGTTATTAATTCCTGACGTTCTTCACTAATTCCCCCCAATAATTTGTTCCTTTTTTCGGTTTTCGCAGCTCGAATCACCGGAACCAACCCTGGCCAGTGGCATGTCTCAGGAGAGAGGCTCCGCAACCGTGTCCGCCGGCGTCAAGCTGTGCCACATGCTGAAGAGGCCGGACTTCGACGGATACGGCTTCAACCTGCACTCGGAGAAGATCAAGCCGGGCCAGTTCATTGGGAAGGTCGACGCAAACTCGCCGGCCTCTGAGGCGGGCCTGAAGGAGGGCGACCGCATCGTTGAGGTCAACGGCGTGCCCATCGGCAACGAGACGCACAAGCAGGTGGTGCTGCGCATTAAGGCGATCGAGCACGAGGTCCGTCTGCTGCTGATCGACGCCGACGCCGGTTCCAACGCCAAGCACGACGACAAGAGCCACATAACGATGGCGGCGACCGGCAATGACTCAGTCACGCCTCCACCGACAACTCCCCCCCAGGCACGTCCGCAGGAGTACCGGGGCAAGGTCCAAGAGATGCTGGCCGTCAGCCCGAATATCAGCTCAATCAGCCTGATCAGCTCGAAGCGCATGTCGGGCTCCTCGAGCGGCAGCGGCGCTGTGGTCGTGCCGGTCAAGCCCCCTATCGTCCCCGATTGTGAAGAGGACGTCGTCGACAGAGGCTTACTGCCGAATGGCAGGGGCGCTGACGTGAGTGGTGCGAGCGAGGGGGAGGACTTCAAGCTGCAGCAGACCGGTAGAACGAGCCAGGCGGCGAGCAACAACAACTCATTGCCGGCGACACCGCCCCCGACTTTGGCCACGGCCATGTCGGGAATTCCGACGGAGACTGCTGGTCACAACAAGGGAGGCTCCCTTCTCGCCAGCGAGAAAGGAAATGCTACGAGCAATAGGGGAAGTAGTAACAACAACAATAACAACAAGGCGGGTGGTCTCCAGCTGCCGATGACGGCGGCCGAGATGCGCGCGAAACTGTTGTCGAAGAAGAAGTACGACCCGAAGAACGAGAACGTGGACCTCAAGAAGAAGTTCGAAATCATCCAGAAGTTGTAGAAATAAAACCACGATCCCAACACACCACACTCCGTCCCCATCCCAGTCCCGGTCCAGTCCGGCCCGGTTCCATGTACTCCCAGAACACTGCTGCCGCCACGGCACTGCGACCGAGTTCTTTTAATTCATTTATCAACACAAAAATAGCGTATAAGTTGTCGCCTAGTCAGCGGAAAGGTCCAGAGGTCGGAGGCTACACGCGAGCTTAGTGGCTGTATAATAGATTACCGAGTAGAACTTTCTATCATTCCATTGAACGTCCAAACAACTTTTACTGCAGTAGTAATAGTCTTAAATATTGAAGAAACATGATGAAAACGAATGCAAATGTATGAATAAAGTCAATGTAAATAACATAAAGAATGACAAAAATGATAAAATTAAAAAAAAAATATGATAAATTATCAATATCATATAAATATGTATATAAATACTTGCAAAAATATCCAAGTAAGTAAAATAGAAAACGAAATACTATAAATATATAGCAAATATAGTAATCAAAATTTTTTGAATTAAATCTTAAATGCAAAAGTACAGAAATAAAACAAAAAATAGCTAAAAAGAAAGCATATTAAACTTCATAAAATATATCGAATAAAAAAACACATTGCCAAAAAATAAAATTAAAGTAAATACACATCAAATAAAAAAGAAAAGGATAAAAATAGGATAAGAAAATATTCCAGGATAGAAATCAATAAATGTCAAATGATAACTGTATGACAACAATCAAATACAAATATATACATAAAGTATATAATGATTAAAAAATAGTTTAAAGCAAAGGTGTACGTAAATAGATATAAAAATTATGGAAACTGTGAAGTTTAAAGATATATGTAAAAAAAAAACAAGATATCAAAAGCAATTATCGCATAGTTTGCCATAAAATAGTATATTTTTAAGATTTAGTATTATTATACAATTTCGCACAAATAAATTAGAAAGAAAAAGAACTCGAAAAAGGCCACGAAATAAAACGCAGTGCAAAAATGCGTCTATTTTTAAACGTACTATCATACTATGGGGAAGCTTATAAAATGTTGTAAGCTTTTAAAGTAATACACAAAAAAATGTTTATTTTAATTTTCAAGATTTATATATAAATTTAAAATTATATATATTTTGTAATTAAAAAATATAACATTAAAACTGTATAAACTGAAATTATATCAAATGAAAGAATATATGAATGCTAGAAATTAGAAAACCCTAATTTTTATTTGGTACACTCAATAAATTCGAATACGATTGATTAATTAAATACGAACGATTTCCAGTACACAGGATACTGGGCTGGCCACCTTTTTCCCACATGCCCTCTTCCATGAAGAAACATTTGCCCACGAGAACAGAAACTTGGAAAATCTATACCTGATAGATAGTGGCAACGCAAAGATTGCGATTGCGGTGCGGATCGATTCGTTCCTGCTGTCGTTGTTTTTGCAGGGCCCGACGTGTTTGTTGCCTTCTGTGCTTGCGGCCTGCAAAACAGGAAGGTGAGAGGAGTTCGTCCCTTCAGTCAGCAACACAGTAAGCAGTATCCGTCCACCAGCAACGAGCCGCTCCCTTGGCTGTTATCGGCAATGAGTGAGTCGACCGCACACCGAGTGACGAGTGACGTGGGCTTAGGCGCTGCACAGTTCTGCTCATGCAGGCCGTGATTGCGCAAGAGGTTCGAGAGTTCAATCGCAATTCAGTAACACAGTGCTCGCCATGGACCAACTTCGGATGGATCGAAACCACTGTGACCAAGCTACTTCGAAAAGGAACACTCGCAGGGCTGTATGCTGGATTTCGGTTTCTGGTCTTTGGACCGGACAACTCTAAAAATATTCCAAATGAATGACTTCGCATCAGTTCACAGTTTTATATGATATGTATGTGCTAAATTCCCTGATGTTGGTCTAATAATATCGAAATCGACTCAAGTGATTGCAGTGGTTGCTTTTCAATAGGGATTCATGGTTGTTTAGTTTAGGTTTGTACAAAATCTCCTAAAGAAACGTCACGGATTATTGAAAACTTATAGGAAATGACGCGACAAATGTGCTTCAACAGGTTTAGGTATTTGAGCACCTTCCGTGGCTATGTCATCATCGGTTCCTATTGCTTTTCACCCCAGCACTTCATTCACGCACACTCACCCCCTATCTGGTAACCTTCTGGGCTCCTTAACACACTTTTGAAAAATTAATGGTTCCCCTGGGCTCACCCAGAGCTGGGTGAAATATATCGTTGCTTCATCGCCAACACTTCGATCAACAAAACCCATCCCTAATCCCCCTCCCTTCTGTGGTATTCCATATGAAACACTTGAATGCGAGATTTCGTGCACTGAATCATACTATTTAGATTGCAAGCCCAACCGTTGTAACCAATTGTAATCATTCCGATGTCCAATGGCTATGGTTCGTGGGTCGCTCGCGGGACCGACTGCGGTTTCCCAAGTAAGTTAATCTTCGACGCAGTTGCAGGGGCTGTCCCTTAATCAGGTACTCGGACATTGCCCTGGGTCATGTGTTTGTATATCTAAGAATTGGGTTGGATGGATGGGTGACGGTTGTCGATTGACATCCCAAAAACGACTCCATGCGTGATTAGGAGCAGGAGTAACGACATCTGCCTCGATACTCGGCGTCTAGAGGGACTCGTTGACCGACCAAAGCGGTGGACAGAGCGAGGGAGAAGAGGAGAGGGAGCGAGAAAGAGGTGGTGTCGTGCCTAGTTCTTCAAATATGCTGCAGCTCCTAAATCTGTGCACCGTAATTTCTGCCGCAACGAATTTTTGTTTGTATTTTTTCTTTTTGGTATGTGTTTCTTGTTGTTTTCTTTGTCGATTCGATTCGTTTACTTTCGCCCCTTATCGAGAAAATTAAATGAAATAAAATTCATCAAAAATTGATTGTGACTGTGGATTTTTAACAAAAGCCAACAACAATTGTCCACTGGTCAGAGACAACCAGCAACAGGAGATAGCAACAGATGCACAGAGCTGGTCAAATTTGTATTATTTCTCGGGGGAGTCGTCGAGAAAGAGAGACAGAAAGAACGACAAGTTCTTCTCGCCATTGTCCTCGCCAAAGCCATCGATCGATTCTCGGCTGAAAGCCAGGTGGAACGGGTGTAGTTCCTGCCCCAAGTCCAATCAAGTTCCGGAACGCCGGGGGCACCGCAGGAAGAGCGAGAGGTTCCTCTGCTTAGCGCGGAGATTAGATTCATGTTGATTCATCGATTCGATCGTGGAAGCACCAGAAGTGACAAAAATAACATTAAATTAAGTACACTAACAAAGCTGACGGATCTGACAAGAGTAAATACAATAACAATAACAAGAACAGGAACGATCGAGCTCTATCGGCGTTCCTAGCCCCATCGCCCTCTCTGTCACTCTCGCGACTGTCGGCTGATTTTGCCGAGCGGCGGCGTCGGCGGGGCAGGAGGCCGAGTCGCGCGGGGCCCCCTCTGAGCCGAGAGCGGCGGGACTGTCGCGGCCGCTCCGGGAGTCTATAAAAGGTTCCCGCAGCGTCCAAGCGACGACTTAATTCTGAGTTGTCGTTGCATTCGTAGAGTTCGAATGCGGTCGAGAATCGTCCTCCTGCGAAGCACACACAATTTAGATTCGAATCTAGTTTCGAGCAATCGTTCGAGAATTGGTGTTAATTTCAAATCGAAAGGATTCCGTTGTTGATTTTTGAACTCGGAGGGATCGACCAGACGACAATCGCGAGTGTTTTTATCCCGAATAGCTTTCGTAAGGTATCAGTATTCTAAGGAGAACCGAAAACCGCTAAAACAAGAAACAGAGACTCAAAAGTTTTACTTTAAAACTCGAGGCAATACAGACTATAAAACATAAAACAAACAAAAATTTTAAAACCAACCAAGAACGGACCAAGGCTTGAGCTTCCGGGATCTGTTCATTGTTCAGTTTAAAATGTTTAATTAAAAAACTAGAAATATATGTGAACAAATAATTGTGAATGTTTCAAATGAAATAATATTGAAGAACATTTAGCGCTCAAATGAAATCGAAGCGAACTCCAGTTCTAATTGTATAAAAATCGAATGTGCTCAAACGAAAATAACGAGATAATCAAAATAAGATAATAAGAAATACGCTATATAGACGTCTGTACTAAAACCACCCTTTTCTGCCCCACAGCTTCGCACGATGAGGGCGAAAGATCCTTGTCCTGCGCGACAGACGCTGTTACTAGGTCTCCTAGTCATCGTCCTCTGCATCACGGCGCCGAGCGTAACACATGCAGGTGAGAACAATGAAGTCCGAAAAGTCCCTTTGACCCAGAATCAGAACAACCTCGACTTTGTGGCGCTCAGTCGCAGTTTGTCCGATACCACACTCCTTGCATAGTATAACTTCCAAATTAGTATGAGTATTGGCAAAATTGCAAACCAGAATGTTATGTAATTATTTAGAATTTCCAAAATGTTCATTACCCAAACAACATAGTAAAACACAATGTATAACAATGCACTTCTAAAACCAAAAATACTACTATCGGAATACTACTTTGTCGGAACATGATCAACACTAAGAATCATATCTGCAATCTCTTCTTTTTTTCAACGAGGAAAAAAATCAGTTATAATTTATGTTTGAACCAAGTTCCAAAATTTAAAATCGAACAGGCTTTAATTTAAATGGAAATAGAAACGGTTGAAGTGGGTTGTGAAATCAAATCCGGCGTATAACAATGAACATAACGATCATAACGAAGACGATGGCGAACATGATGACGATAATGTTCATTGAGATGACTGTGTGCTCTGATGTATTATGTTGTTTGTGGGTTCTGTGCAATGAAGTTTTTGTTGTCTCATTAATCAAATTAAACTCAAGTGTTCGACCATATGATGAGTTTGAATTAAATATTTGGCATTTGTTCAACGACAATGGCCAATCTAAACAGCAATCATAATCTAGCGGCCCATGGACCTCCAAATGGATCGTTCCAGAACTCGATGAACTCAGCCCAGGGTTCATCAAACCACTTCTTAATCGCTTCTATTTTAATCACATCTCTTTTACTCTTCTAGTTAGTCTAGTTAGTCATGAAAACACAGATCGTTCCTTGCCTTTGGTTTTGAATTTGACTTGAGAGTTGATAATCGACTTTAACGAATCTTTATAAAATTGCGAATATTGAGTTTTTTGCGATTCATCGTATCACGTACTTTGTCAACATATCGAGTATGGAGTATTTGATCTTCTTTTACCTTTCCGTGGTTTCCCATTTCCTTTTTCCGGTTTCCGGTTTCCGCTCTCCCGTACTAACGAAAGCTTTCTCTTCTCTCTCTCCCACAGAAGCCACTTGCTCGAATGGATGCACACAATGTAAGTGACCGGAGAATGGTGCCCGCTCGAGGACAAATCTAATCCCCTATCCTTCTCTCCCTCTCTCCCCATAGCTGACGACGGACCCCTACAGTACGAGGCCGGGAAGGTCTACGAGTACAGCTTCGACAGCGTGATGACGGTTGCCCTGAGTGCCGACATAGGCGGCAACGGTGGGGGCGAGACGGACGACACTAACCTAAAGGTGGTCGGTACGGCCAAGCTCTTCGCCGAAGGCAACTGTGGCTACACGCTTCAGCTGGGCGCGGTGAAGGTGACGGCCACGAAGGAGTCGATCGAGAAACGCATCACGCAGAGCATCCAGCGGCCTGTGCACTTTAGCATGGTCGGCGGTCGCGTGCAGCCGGAAATCTGCGTTGACCCCGCCGACACCGCCTATTCCCTGAACGTGAAGCGGGCCCTCATCTCGCTGCTGCAGGCGAGCGTCGAGGAGGCGGTCACCGAGGTAGACGTGTTTGGCCAATGCCCGACGCACACCTCGGTCTCGAAGGCCGACGGCGCCGAGGTGGTCACCAAGGTGCGCAACCTGAATGCCTGCGCCTACCGCGAGCAGATCCGCAACGGGCTGATCAGCGGGGTCGTGAACGAGAAGGCCGGCGTGCACACGACGGCCCTGCTGCAAGGTGATTACTCGAAGGAAGCCCGGCTTGAGCGCGGCATCGTTGAGTCGGTGCAGCTGGTCGAGGACTACACACTGGTGTATGGGAACAAGGGCGGGCCGGGCGTGCGCTCCAAGGTCGTGACTACGATGAAGGCCAAGAGTGTCGCGGGTGCCCCGGCTGCAGCCCCGGCCTGCGGCAACCATGCAGCCAGCATCATCTTCCAGAGCCCTGAGGTCTACGCGACCAAGAACATCGCGGCCCTGAAGGCTGCCCTGGGCCGGACGGTGCAGCTGGTCGACAACTACGTGCAGAAGGACGCCGGCCGACACTTTGTGGAGCTGATCCGACTGATGCGCCAGGCCGACACTGATACCCTGCTCGATCTGGCGGCCTTCCCCCACCCCAACAAGGTGCTGGCCCGTAAGGTCTACTTGGACTCGCTCTTCCGCACCGGCACGGCAGAGGCCGTCCGGGCCATCGTTAAGCAGATGAACAAGATGGACGACAAGGAGAAGCGCGTGGCGCTGCTCTCGATGAATTTAGCGCGCTCGGTCGACAAGGACACGATAACCCTGGCGGCGGGGCTCCTCAACGTCAATGCCCCCAAAGAGGCCTTCCTCGCCGTAGGCCACCTGATGGCCAAGTACTGTCAGCGTGCCGGATGTTCATCCGGCGACGTCGATGGCGTGTCCAAGAAATTCACTGATGCCCTCAAACACTGCAAGGCCAACACCGCGAAGGACGAGGAGCGTATCGTGTACGTGCTGAAGGGCATCCGTAATGCCCGACACGTTGCGGAAGGCGCGTTCGCGGCCCTCTACGAGTGTGCTGCGCCCGGCCGTTCGGCCCGCATTCGCGTAGCCGCGCTGCAAGCTTTCAGCGCCGCCGGCTGCGACGCGGGCCTGCGGCAGCGCGCCATGGAGCTGCTGCGCGACCGCAACGAGGATTCGGAGCTGCGCATCGAGGCCTACCTGGCCGCCATCGCCTGCCCCACGGCGGAGCTGGCGAACGAGATCGCCGAGGTAGTCAACACGGAGACCGTGCACCAAGTCGGCGGCTTTATCGCCTCCAGCCTACGCGTAATCCGCGACTCAACGGACGCGACGCGCGAGCACCAGCGGCACTTCCTGGGCAACGTGCGCGTCACGCGGCACTTCCCGAAGGACCCACGTCGTTACAGTTTCGACAACGAGCTCTCTTGGAAGCTGGACGCGCTGGGCGTCAGCGCCGGTGCCGACTACCAGCTTATCTACTCGCAGCACGGGTTTCTGCCACGCTCTGGCCGGCTGAACGTGACCACCGAGCTATTCGGCACCAGGTTCAACGTGTTCGAGGCCAGTGTGCGCCAGGAAAACCTCGAGAGCGTGCTCGAGTACTACCTAGGACCAAAGGGCCTGCTCAACAAGGACTTCGACGAGATCATCGAGATCATCCAGACCGGCGGCGTCGGCGGCTCTGAAGCGGGACGGGAGCGCCGCTCGATTGTCGACGAGACGGCCAAGTTCGCGAAGCGCTACAAGACATATGGCACCAAGAACACCCACGATATGAACCTCGACCTCTCGCTGAAGCTGTTCGGCTCCGAGCTGATGTTCTTCAGTCTGGGCGACAATGTGCCCGAGTCATTGGAGGACGTGATCAAGCACTTCTCAACGCTCTTCGAGGACGTCAAGCGCGGCCTTGCCTCCTACAACAAGGAGTTCCACATGCACGCCCTCTTCATGGACACCGAGTTCGCGTATCCCACAGGTGTCGGTCTACCGCTGCAGATGTCGTCGCAGGGCTTCGCCGCCAACAAGCTCGACTTTGGCATCGAGTTCGACGTGGACGCGATACTGACCCAGGACGCCCAGCAGGCCAAGTACCGGGTGAAACTTGTTCCTAGCGTCGACGTGAACGTGAACATGCACCTCGGCTTCGACGCGTACGTCCTGAGCACCGGGGCGCGCGTCCACAGCAGCCTACACTCGGCCACCGGCGCTGACGCGCGACTTGAGTTCATCCACGACGGACACGGCTTCAACCTGGACGTCGAGCTGCCGCGCGAGAAGATCGATCTGGTGGATTTGCAACTCGGCACGGACTTCTACATCGGGGAGCAGGACAAGGACGTTCGCTCGGTGGCCCTCAAAGGGGCCAATAAGCGCAAGCCGGAACTCACAGAGGACTGCTTCAACCAGTTCGAGATCGTCGGCTTCAGCATCTGCTTCGCCTCCAGCGTGGCCGACTTCGCCAAAGCCAGCACGACGCTGGCGGCCCATGGCAAAGCCCAGCCGGGTGCCGGCTCTGATGGCCTTCAGCTGGCGCGCCCCTTCAGCTTCACCCTGTACATGACCAGCGAGCGGCGCTTCAACCTGCGCGGCTCCCACGTCACGCAGACGACCTCCGGCAACCAGCAGTGGAAGCTCGAGTACAGCACGCCCGGGTCGCAGGTGTCGCACGACACGACGCTGACCTTCGAGCTGGGCACCCAGCCGCGCTACTACGGGCGGGTCTCATTCGACCACCCCCAGTACCACTTCGCGCTGGAGGCGGGCGTGAACAACGACCAGAGAGAGCTGGTGCTTTACGGGCAGTACGAGTTCAACGATGAGGTGAAGAAGAATAAGGTGGGCTTCGTGAAGAGCGGCAACGAGTACCGGCCGGTGATCGAGATCCAGGACAAGAACGGCGTCAGTAACGACATCAACGGCTACCGGGTCGACGGGCGCGTCGTCGTCCAGGAGACCGGTGAGAAGCAGTCGCGCTATCAGTTCGAGAACTTCCAGGTCAAGGGTAAGGACGGCGAGCGGTTGGTCGTGAACGGCTGGGCCGACGTGGGCCCTGTCTTCCTGCACAGCGAGTTGCACGTGTCGCCCGGCCAGGAGTCGTACCTGGTGAAACAAAACTTCAAGATAGCCGACGGCGAGTACATCGTCGGGCTGTTCGTAAACGACGAGAAGACGCCTGACAACGTGGTGGGCGGCTCGGCGCAGGTCAAGGTCGCAGAGAAGGATGTCGCCGTCGCACTCAGCGGTAAGGCTTTCACCTGGGAGGCCGCCCTCGGACAGGCCGTGGCCTGGGAGGCGCCCGAGGGCTCCGTCGGGCTGGCCTCGAGCACCTTCAAGACCGACCTGGCCCTGCGTCACAAGCAGCAGGTGGTCGCCGCCTTCAAACTGAGTGGCCTCACCGAAGGCCAGAACAAGCTCCAGCTCGACGCCGAACTGGTCCGCGGGAAGCGGACGGCGGCACTAGCCGTCAAGTTCGGCGCCCACCAGCACAGCCAGGGCGACTACAGCCTGGAGGTCACGGGCAGGATGAACAAGCACTTCGTCGAACTGCTGGCCACATGCGAGGCGAAGGGTACGTTGTTCGCTGTGAACAACGTACTGACCACCAGCTGGGGAACCGCGGCAATGGTGGCCGGCGAACTGGGCCAGCGCTACACGCCCCAGGACATCCACGTGGACCTACAGGGCACCGCCCAGTTCAGCGGCAAGGATAAGCCCATGCAGTGGATGCTCAAAGTCATCGGTGCGCCCGAGCGCACCACCAGCGAGTTCAAGCTCAGCCGGGACAACGCCGACCTTATCAAGTCGAACGGCGAGCTGCAGCACCCGCAGGACAAGATCACTGGAGCCAAAATTAACCTACAGGCGAAGAACCTACTCACCGCCAAGGCCGACTTCAAGGTAGCCAAGAACGGCAAGGGCGAGCTGGCCACCACCGTCGAGCTGCTCCGCACCGAGCCAAAACACAAGGTCGAGGTCGGCGTAAAGTTTCACGTGCAGGCGCCCAAGTACGACGTCGAGACCACGATCACCCTGGACGCGGACAAGAAGCTATACTTCAAGACCGAGAACAGTCTGGATAAGTTTAAGTTCCAGACCAAAAACGTCGCCGAGGTGGCCGACAAGCGCTTGACGTTTGATGCCAACGGCCTGGTCAAGGGCGAATGGCGACTTAACGGCGAGCTGCAGGGTAACTTCGCGGCCACCTTCCTCGACGGTCGCGTCGTTGACGGCTCGTTCAAGCGCAAAATCACCACTAACGCGCGCTCCGGCATCGGGCAGGGCATAATGGAGCTGCACCTAAACGACCAGCTGCCCGACGGCCAGAAACGCTCCGTGACTGGCAGCGCGAAGCTCGAGAAGCTAAACCTGAAGGCGCGTGAGTTCACGACTGAAGGACAGCTGAACTACAAACACCTCGACGGACGCCAGTTCGACCTCGTCTACCACGCGAAGCATCTGCCCAAGAACGCCGCCAGCAAGTCGCTCGACGTCGGGCTCACCACCAGCGGCAACTTGGTCGGACACAGCGCGAACGTGGCCGTCGTCGTGGACGAGTACAGCGCGAAGCACGCCATCTACCGCGTGACCGGAAAGTATGGCGACCTGGGAAGCGTCAACTTCAACGGCAACTTCAAGCGCGGGGAGCACAGCGAACCCTCGGCCTACGAGTTGCAGGGCTCCATTCAGCTGCCGCAGACAAGCTTCAAGACCATCGAGATCAACTCGCACGGCAAAGTCGTCCGCGCCGTGGCGACTGAGGGCGGCCGCGGCGGAATCCAGATGGTGCAGGTGCACCTGGACCAGAAGGCCGGCGACCAGCTATTCGTGCGTGTGAATGGCGTCTGGAAGGGCGGCCCGCAGCAGGGCGGGTACAACCTTAACGTCGAGACGCAGCGCATGCGGGGTCCGCTGAAGGTGGAGGGCTCCTACCAACGCGAGCATGAGGGCAACCTGCCCGAAGGCACCGAGAGCGGTAAGCAGAAGTACACCTTCCAGTACCGTTATGCCGAGCAGTTCGTGAACACCGCCGCCGATATGAGCTACGCGGGCGCCGACAGTGTTACTCTGCACTACACGCTGGACAGCAGCTTCGAGTCGACCAAGGCCATCGAGGTTACAGTGCGCGGGCAACGGCTGGAGAGCGACGCCTACGCCGTGGCGGTACAAGCGAAACAGGCCGACAAGGTCTACGCCCTGGACTCAAAAGTGTTCCGCTCCAACTACAAGAAGGGCCTCGATCTGCACGCAACGCTGCCCGACGGCAGCGTCGTGGTTGTGGTGGGCGTCTTCGAGCTGCTGGGGGAGCGCAAAGCCAAGGTGACGATGGACGTGCAGAACCTAGTCGATCTCGATCTGTCGGGCAGCCTGGAGGGCGCCTACAAGAGCGTCGACGATTTCTACATGATCGGACAGTGGAACTCGGCGAAGTTGGGGCTCGACCACTACGATCTGGACGTGCGCTCGCATGGCAAGGCGATTACTTTCAGCTTGAAGAACCGGCGGGGTGTGGTCCTGGCCGGCAGCGCTAGCTACGCGCTTAAAAAAGAGAAGAACAAGGCGATAATCGAGGGCCAGGGCCAGCTGCAGCACCACGGCAAGGCGCACAGCACCAACTTCAAGCTGATCCGGCAGCACTACGAGCTGGCCGCCGACAAGGAGATCGGCTTCTCATACACTTTCAACGGCAACTACGGCCCCAAGAACAGCGTCGCCACGCTGAAGATCACCAACCGGGACTTCAATGTGCAGTTCTCGGTGTGCGAGGAGAAGCGCCAGTGCACGAACGTCCAGGTCCAATCAATTGTCACCTTCGACGAGCAGGACGAGGTCGGCAGCCTACAGCACTCACTGCTCGTCCTAATTGATCTGCGCGAGCTCGGCTACCCACACGAGTTCGAGTTGCAGACGAAAACTATCCGACAAGGCCTCAAGTTCCAGTACAGCCTTGACTCGAACATCATCTCGAACAACAACATGAAGTACCAGCTGGTGGCCAGCGTGCTGCCCTCCGGCTCCAAGGTCCAGATCAAGCTGCCCACTCGCGAGATCCTCTTCGAGACGCAGCAGGTGTTCCCGCCACATGGCCAGGTCTTCGGCCACTACGAGCACTCAGCCGCCTTCTACTTCGACAAGACCAACAATCCCAACGACGTAACGCGCCTGTTGGCCAGCGCCGACGTGAGCGGCGTCGAGCGCGTGGCTCTCAACGTGCGCGGCGAGATGCGCCTCGAGTACCCCACCATGCGCCCGCTGACCGTCTCGGGCAAACTGGACGCCAATCGCAAGGAGCAGGTCGCAGAAGCCGAGTTGGTGTTCGACGTATTCCGCGCGCCTGAGCAGCAGGTGGTCGCCTCGACGCGCCTCCAGAACGACAGAGCCGAGCACGGCTTCAATGTGACCGCCAGCCAGCGCGTGCGCTCCGGCGGACTAGGCTTCGAGTACGTGTGGAGCGGCCACGGCGCCCTGGACACGCAGCGACAGGAAGTCAGCGCCGGCGCGGAGTTCCGCAGTGGGGTGAGCGACCTCAAGGCCAGCGTCTTCGCGATGGCCAACCGCGAGCGCGCCGAGATCGTGGTGAACGGCATGGAAGAGCAGGTGCTTCAGATAGTCGGCGAGTTCAACCGGCAGAAGTATACGAGCAAGTTCAGCTCGAAAATGCAGATCTTCGGCCAGAAGCCCCTGCTCGTGAACACCGAGCTGCACCCCTCGCAGGTTAAACTCGCTATACACCGCGAGGGCCTCGTGGACGCCAGCGCCGAGCTGCGCCTGGGCAAGGAAGCCAAGTTTAACGTGGTCGGCGCCGGCAAGCAGATGTTCAGCGGACGCGTCGCCCTGGACGCTGCCAAGTTCTTGCAGACCACCTACGAGAAGAACGACGAGGAGATCAAGACCTTCCTGGTGAGTGAATCCTCGCTTCCCCTTCCATTCAGAGTTCGTCTTTAGACCGATTGGCGTTTTCTTCGCAGGAGCATTTCGAAGGCGAGGTCAAGCAGGAGACGGCAGTAGTGCGCGACCAGATCAAGCGCCGTTTCCAGAAGCTGCGCGAGGTATTCGAGCGTCAGATCCAGCTGACCAAGGACGTAACGCCCGACTTCAGTCAGCTGCGGGCCAACTACGAGAGCAGCTTGAACGAGATCGCCAAGGAGCTGGAGAATGACCCCTCTCTGAAGCAGATCATCGACACCTAGTGAGTACCTCCGGACATTAGGACTGGACCGGGCTGACTCTGACTAAATGCGTCTTTCTGTTGCCTCCCTCCCTTTCAGCCGTAACCTGTACGCGAACTTCGCAAAGATCGCCGGCGACGTTGCCAAGATTACGGCCGAGGCGTATGAGCGGCTGCACCAGTCCTTCGTGCTGCTGCACGAGAAGCTCGAGACGATCTTCACCAACACGGTCCTGCCCGCCTGGGAGGAGTTCTCGGTGAGCCTGGCCCAGCTTGTGGGCGAGCTACGCGTCGAGCTGCTCAACCTGTACTCGAAGTCGCTGCAGGCGGCCCTCGAGGTGCTCGAGAAGTATGGACCGGCCCTGAAGAACTACGGCAAGGTGCTCACCGACACGATGCGCCCGCTGAACGAGATCGCCCAAGAGCTTTACAAGGTCGTGGCCCACGGCACCGAGGAGTTCCTCGACGAGCTCAAGGAGTACTTCGCCCACATACCCTCCTTCGAGCACCTTCGCGCCGAGCTCAAGCACAAGCTGGAGCAGATGAAGCTGCTCGAGAAGACGCTCGAGTTCGTGAACAACCTGTTCGACCAACTGCACATCCTGCCCCAGAGCCCCGAGACCTCCGACTTCCTGGAAAAGGCCCACGCCTATATCGTGACCAAGCTGCGCGACCAAAAGGTCGACGACGAGCAAATGCTCGAGGAGCTGTTGCGCCTCCTCGTCAAGGCGGTCCGCTCCTTCTGGCTGACGCTTGAGATGAACGCGCCGACCGGAGCGTCTTCGCTCTCCATCAGCGGACTTGGCTCGCTGTTCACCTCGCTGCCCTACTCCGTGGACATATTCGCCAAGTTACCCGTCCTACTTTCGTTCCGCACCAGCGTCCTCAACTTCTGGCTGAACGAAAACTGGGAGAGCCTCGTGTCGCACGACCTGCTCAAGTCCTGGATCTTCTTCCACGACTTCGAACTGACCGGCCACGTGGCCGACGGCCGACATGTGATCACCTTCGACGGTCAGTACGTCGGTTTCGGTGGCTCCTGCAAGTACATTCTAGCCCAGGACAGTTTCAACAACAACTTCACCGTGGTCGCCCAGCTGGTGGGCGGCAAGATGAAGTCGGTGGTGCTGACGGACCGCGACGGCAGTTTCGTCGAGGTGACCGACGCCGGTGTACTGAAGGTGAACGGCAGTCCACAGGAGTTCCCGCTGCACCAGTCCGGCGTACACGCCTGGCGCAAGTTCTACACCGTCTGGCTGCGCTCTGAGTACGGCGTCGAGGTCATGTGCACCTCTGACCTGAAGGTGTGCCACGTCCGCGTCAATGGCTTCTACACCAGTAAGATACGTGGCCTGCTCGGCAACGGCAACGCGGAACCCCACGACGATCTCGTCCAGGTGGACGGTACAGTGACCACCGACCACGCCGCCTTCGGCACCGGCTACGCTCTGGGCAAGTGCGTGGCGGCCCCTGAGAACGGCAAACGCAGCCACGAGCACGCCGAGCTCTGCAACGAGCTCTTCGGACTGGACTCCCCCCTGGCCCTCGGCTACCTGGCCATCGACTCAGCGCCATACAGGGCCGCCTGCGACCAGGCCGTGATGGCCGCCGCCGAAAAGGACAAGGAGGTCAGTGCCTGCACAGTAGCCACGGCGTACGCGTCGGCGCTGAAGCTGGACAAGTTGTTCGTGATGCTGCCACGGCGCTGCCTCAAGTGTGCCGGCGCGGCCGGGCAACGGGACGTCGGACAGGAGTTCACCACGAAGATCCCCAACAACAAGGCCGATGTGGTGTTCATAGTCGACACGATGGTCACGCCGGATGTACTCAACCACCTGGTCACGCCTCTGGTGGGCGAAGTACGCGAGAGCCTGAAGGCACGTGGTTTCACCGACGTCGTCATCGCCATGATCGTCTACAACGAGGAGCAGCGCTACCCGGCCCTGGTCACCAGCGACAACGGCAAGATCAACTACCACGGCAAGGTCGCTGAGGTGACGCTCGACGGCCCCAAGAGCTACAGCGAGAACTTCATCTCGCAGGTGGTCAGCGACAAGAAGGTCCTGGACGTGTACGAGATTGTCGAGCGCTTCGTGAAGAGCATCGTACCCCAGTCGGACGAGCTGGCCATCAACATGGCTCTCAACTACCCGTTCCGCGCCGGAGCCGCCAAGAGCATCGTCGGCATTCGCAGCAATGCCTTGGAGTACGGCAACATGGTATGTTCCTATATCTCCTTCTGCCTCTAGATCTCGTCTTTGATCTTCCGTTGTTTCGCCTACAGTTCAAACTGATACGCGCGTACTTCACGAGCGCAGCCACACGATTCAACGGCGCGGTCCTGCACATGGTCGGCCCCGTCAACGACATGTCCCTAGAGGGCTTGGCTGCCGAGAGGCTTGTTGGTGAGTAGGAGGCCGGATGCGATGGTTGGCGAAGCGTTGGTTTAGGAACGTCTGTCTCAAATTGGTCTTTTCTCTTTGATTCCCGCAGGCTTCAACTCACGCTTGGTAGCCACCCTGGACGGCAAGGACAACAAGAAGCGCCAGAAACTCAAGTTCAAGAACGACATGGGCATCGACTTCGTGCTGAACAACGGCGGCTGGGTGTTCGCCACCCATAATTTCGACAAGCTGAAGCCGGAAGAGCAACTCAAGGCACTTAACCAGGTGACCGCCTCGATCGCGGATACGCTCTTCAAGACCGAGATCGTAAGCGACTGTAAGTGCGTCCCTGTCCATGGCATCCACGCACAACACCATTGCACGGTCAAGTCGTCCACGTTCGTGCCGAACAAGAAGCCCAAGGCGGCGTAATCGCAGTCGCTCGGATATTCCGCAACGTCTAAAAATCGAATCGAAACGAAATGAAAGGAGTCTCTACCAAAGATCCTCATGTCTAAATCAATTCTTTTACATAAGTCAATAAACAAATCAAGTATAAAAAGGTGAATTTTTGTTTGTTCGATTTTTACGCGCATCATACATTTGATTGCTATGACACTTTGCTGAGTTCTTGTGCGCATATTTGTTGCCAATGCTGCCGCATTAGAAATAACTGACCCTGTTAAGTAATCAAAGAAAAAAATATGGGTGAAGATTTTAATAGTAATTCTTTCTTCTGAAATTGTTTATAGTCTGAACTCACAAGGTCGTGATTTCATGTTCAATTGCTGGGAAATTCAGATGTTTTCCCGAAAAGCAGTAAACATAGGTAGAAATGTATCAAATAACAAATAAGACAGAAAGCATGGACGATATGACAATATGTCGACAGACTTCACCTTCATGACTCCTCACATAAGGCAGCAGAGCTTCGTTTTTTCTCGGCTGTTCTCGTTTCTATCGCATGTGACGTTTTATGCTTTGTGCTGCTAACGGTATTTTCACTGGGATCTCTGGACTGGTGGCGTTGTGTGGTCCGGGTGCGAATAAATTAAGCTGGCTCTTACGTAAAAGCTCTTGGAGAGTGTGTACAAAGTTTGTAAAATTCTCGATTCGAATAGTTACATCTAAATTACATCAATTAATATTTCTGATATGGCAAGATACGGAAAATGTTAGGATTTTTCTATTCAAGTGTGTGTGATACAATATATGTATGTGTACTGAAAACAGCTTATTTGGACCAAATAAATCAAAAGTAGGACAATCTTGGGTGTGCAGTGGATGTGGAGAAGGTGTCATGGTCATTGCATAAGAAAGACTCAATAGAAGACAAATGCGGGTCGTCTTCAGGTATCTTCAAATAGTGGTGGGCGCGTTTGCAACCTAAGGTTTCCACTGACCCAACTTGGCATTCGTAGTCTCCCTTCCCTAGTGTTTGCTGTGAGACGACGGATCTACCACAACATACAGTAACCAGAAAAACCGAATTATATCAATAATACCCTTATTAGCTGTCAGGATACCCAAATCCAAGGCAAGAAGTCAATCGAGAAATTTTGACCTTTTGTCTGTCAAGAATACGGATAAAATGTATCAGTATTGTTTTCTCACTCCATCAGACTGAACGACGCTTCCGTTGCGAGGCATTTGAAACTGTGTCAACAGATTCGACAATTCGTCGCTTTTTTTCGTTGTTTTCAGTCATAAGGGTAGAGCAAATCTTTAAAGGTCAGCCATCCTGCCTATAAGATTCACTTCTTACGACTCTACCGCAGTACAGTCCATGTAGTATGAGTTCACACTGTCTTGTTTTGCGTCTGTGATACTATTAATCAAGCCCTATTCCATCGCTGGGCGCTATTGAGTTATAATCACTCTTTTCTCTACAATTGTGGGTCATGCATGCCTGGCCATCGTTTACAGTGATTTTGTTCCCAATAATTCTACTTGCCATTCGCTGTCAACTCACTTGAAATTTAGCAATTTATTCATTTAGGCGTTCTTGTTATTCACACACAGACTCATCGATTCCTAACATTAGTTATATGCACGAGCGCAACCATCAGAAATAGCCTATAATAATAAATCCAATTAATTTTGAGAGTGAAAAGGAAGTCACAATGGCATCACCGGCGGAGAAATGTATCCTTCTTCTGACAGTTTTGTACAGTGCACACGGTAAGTTTCTAACTGACTCTAATTTTTAATTGATTTTTCACTTTTGTTGGACGAAAATTAATTGAATTAGAAAATTATGTCACAAACTGATACCGGAACTTTGCAAATTGAACAAACGTACCTTTTACTTCTTACTTCAATAACTGAATTATAATGAAGTGTCATTTTATTTTTAATTATTTTTTGTTCAATAACATGTAGATAATAATAGCAATAATGCGAACAAATATAATTCATATAATTCGAATTTCTATTTTTATATACAAATCAATTTCTATATCTCAGTATATATTTCTATCTATCTATTAAAATTGGCATGTCTTGAAATTTGATTTTCAAAATTCATTAACATTTAATTGCGATTGGTGAATTCCTTTTCGATATGAATTTAGAATTTATATAAATGAACCATAGAAATACGCTGCATTTCAGCGAAGCTATCTTAACAATAATATCAAACGTCCTGCATCCCTAGTTTTAGTAAATTATTTTAATTTTTTACGATAGATACAACATTGTACCCCCAGAAAAAGGTCGAAACCGCCTTCCATGATGATTTTAAAATCGCTCAGTGAATAACTATTGAATTATAAAAATACTGAGGGACGTTGGCTCCACAATTTAATTTATAAATTATTTATTTTTGTTTTGGTAAAGCAAAACAGCAGTTTCACCTTGTTTTTCGAGTATATAATAAGTGCAACTGTCAAATTGTTATATTTCAACTCTCTTACGCAAATTTTACAATTGTAATAGTCACGTACTGTGATAAACACCTTATTCGACGGTGTTCATGGGTTTGAGAGAGGTAATGCACATGTTTGAATAGCTTTTTCATAATTTTAATAATTTCAAATAATAATTTGCCATCACTTGTATTTTATTGGTTGTAACGTGTCTACTTTATATAAACATAGTCCAACTCGCATAGAAATGTAAAAGTATTCAAAATATTAGATTTAGATGCATTTAAAAGATAAATACAATACAATTATATAAATATAAATTATATAAATATCTATCATTAAATATTTAAATTTACATTATTGTTTTGTGTTTATAGTGCCATTTTTTTTTTATTTTAGAACATTGCAAATTAAGTTTTTTTTTTTTTGGTAATTTACATTTGTTTTCAAATATAATATTCAAAATATTCAAAATCGTAATACGTTGTTATCGTGGTGACTTTGGTGGAGATGGGGTTTAATTCTCGAATACGTCACTGGCGCATGCGATACATTTTTCGAGTCTCTGCGTGTAAAAATGCGATTTTTGAAAAGATCGGTGTCTCTTCCAGTGGCTTCTTCCCTCATGTGCTATGACTGCAACAGCGAGTACGACCCCCGATGCGGCGATCCTTTCCAACCCTACTCTATAGGGGAGGTCAACTGCAGCAAACAGGAGCCTCTCGAGCACCTGAAGGACAAATACGAGCCGACGCTGTGCCGTAAGACAACGCAAAAGAGTAAGAATCCTATGGATCCCAGCCAACTAGCTTTGCCCTATTATTTGAACATCGAATTTGTCTCTTTTTCCCCCCAAACGAATTTCGTTCCGCGTAGTTTACGGAAAAGTGCGCATCGTACGCGGCTGCGGTTACATTCCAGACGAGCGCGACAACCACGAGTGTATGAAGCGCTTGGGTACCCACGATGTCCAGGCCACCTACTGTGCATGTACAACTGACTTGTGCAATCACGCTGCCTCGATAATGCTACCAACCATTGACAGTGTCTTGCTGCGCTTCCTCCCGTTCACTTGTTCAATACTTATCTTCAGGCTTGGAAGCTACAGCATGCATCGATCATAAATCCCCATCGATATGCGATCCATCAACACATAAGGAGTAGGAAACGTATAAACAAAAATCATTTGCAATAAATTCAAATAAAGGAAATACAAACCGAAACTAATCAGATATGATGATTGAATAAATTATGGTAAAAGGAAGGAAACAATACATATAAAATCTAGATAGATAGATGCTTAGATTAAATTTAAATATGTATATTTGAATTTAATCTATGTGATACGATTCAGAAATAAGAAATCGATGACAACACTCATCCAAATCACAATAAACAAGAAACATCTTTCCTTCCTACCTCCCCCCTACTGCACACTCGAGCGAGTGTTTTGAGCTTGCTTCTACAGTAGTTGCGTTCCACGGAACACAATCTGCATATTGTAAGATTCATAAAATGCAAAAAAGCGCAAAAAATCGAAATGTGATCTTGAGCAAGCTCCTGATTGTTTGATATTTCTTTCGTTTATAATAAGAACTTCACTGATAATTATATTGTTAATTTCCATTAGTTGATATTGACAACGAGAGTTATTCTCGAAATCTTTTCCTACTGCTTGCACTGCACCTAGTGTTAGGAATATGTATAACATCCCGTCAGAAGTTTCTAGGAACTACTAGAACACTGTAAACACTATCTTTAATATTCTATTTTGGCGCACGTATATGACACGAATTGGAATTGTTTACCATCTTTTTAACTTTTTAAATCACTGATCTCATTATATATGACACGTATATGACACGAATTGGAATTGTTTACCATCTTTTTAACTTTTTAAATCACTGATCTCAGTATATAATACCGAAACCTTCCCGTGGACGGATGTTTAAATTGAACGATTAAATCAAATATAATTCCGTATGAATAATTAAAAATCTATCTACTGAGCCTGGATACAGGCATACACATGTACAAGACTAGATCTACATGTAATAGTCTCAAAAGCAATTAAAGTTAACTGCTCAAAACATTTGGCTATTCAAAATTTAGAAAATGTAGACTTTTCTGCATATAATTCCAAACATTCAGACACCTCAGCTAATTTGAGATAGTCACATTACTTACTACGTCTCGTTTCCGACCGCCATATGATACTCAAATTTGACGGAAATCGTTCAGTCCCGCCGTTTTGATTTGGAATGGAAGTGTATAATGGTTTAAAATATCGCAAACGCATAGATTAAATGAATTATAGTACGAAATTAATAGTAACCATAGTGGTTGTCATATACAATGGTTCGAAATTATTCTCTAGTCAAAAGTCCTCTACCCAAATCTCTCATTCATGCCTTATAATCTTTAAGCATATAATGTACACGTTCTATGTACTATTTAATGTATAATATTTAAGGCTTCCAAAATATCATAACACACCCGTTATAGAAGCTTTATACTAGAATATTATAAATGATCGATTAATGATTTTGTTAAAGATGTGCTACACACGAAATGCCGCGGAATATATCTGTGTTGAGCATATAGATGGATTTCTATCATCACAATAATCCCAGCAATTATCATTGAAGGATTCAAAATTGTTCGTTGTATTTGCATTATGTACAACATATATACAGTGTACGATCAATGATTAACGATAGAACCAAGCGTGTACATTTTTCCAAATCAAACGACACATATATAATAACTAATCATATAAACTAACAGTACGAATTGAAACCCAAGACTTGATCATTAACAACAGAATTCAATTTACTGTATTTGCATTTTCGTACTTATGTTAACAAAATTGAAAAAAAAAAACATTAGTTATTTAGACTTTTTGTATCGTTTGTAGAACTTGTCGTACACTGTAAAATCATTTTGTGTTCTATGTATGGTTTCGCACAGTGTTTATTAGATATGCTTGCTGTGTTCGTAGGTTTTACAATATTGCATGTATTTTCCTGTGCTGAAATTGATTCACTAAAGAAAAGTGCATTACTGATCTAAGTATTTATATATTATATAAGTATTTATGTATACTGTTCATACATTGTCCCAGAAAAGTATCCTAAGAGCAACTAGTCCACGCATTGGCAAAGAAAATGAATGTGTATTAGTTTGGGAAAGTTTTGATGCGGATTTCTATATTGAACATTTCAACACGAGAATAAAAAGTATTCCTTTTTATTATTTGCTCCACAAAATATTAACTGCGAATGGTTTTTAATATATTATGTATTTTCTTCATTTGATAGGACTGAAAGGTCTATTAAAAAAAGAAATGTGAAATGAAATAAATCTGCACTTTTTCCAAATGCCTGATTAATAAACATTACATTTTTACTCCGTACCTCAAATTAAACTAGCCCTTGTACGGATTATTTGACGGATATGTTTCAATAAAAAATTGGAATGTTCAAGCATGATATAATTAGTTTTTAAAAAATAGTTATAATTACTTACATATTTGAAGAAGTCAAAGCTAAGTGCTTGAGCACTTTGTTATGGACGGATGATATTCAAACACTGTATTCACGAATAAATAGGATTAGGCATATATATTATAATGCTTTGCAGAGTTCCAGATACACATATTGTTTGAGAAAAATAGAATTAAATATATTTATTAAAAAAGGATTTATCTACGTTATGATCAGAAGAACAGATGCAGCTTCGGGCTGTAAATATCTTCAGAGCTACAGAAGTCAATCTTTGCCGCTTTTGTATGCTTATGGGCATGTATATCATATATAATATTTTGTTTTGTTTTAATCAAAATTAGATATGACTATGATCAATAAAATAAAGGATAGTAATTATAAAAATAATAGAAATAATTATATAACACTATATTAAAATGGTAGACAGAAATTTCAGCTCGATTAACTAAATTTATATTAATTAAATACTTATGTAATGAAAAACTAAAAGAAATCGTTGACAAATTTTAACGAACTTCGAAATAAATAAATATAATTGCTAGAAACACATGTTGTACTTTTTATTTCATTCTCATCGGATCCAAAATAGCTGAGTCGTTTAAAATATATTAACTCCTGCAGCCACTTCGATTAACACTGGATCTGGATTGGAAGTTTAGTGGATTTAAAGTTCGCGCAAAATTGGCTGTAAGATCCGTGCCAGTCATGATATAAAATTTAGTACAAATTCGATAGTCGATAGTCAGTAAGATTTAAAAAAAATTACAGTACTATCGGGCTTACTACGGCCAAATTTGTTATTGGATTCAATTCCAATAACAAATGGTAGAAAGAATAATGTTTCCCTTTCGTTTAAACCATTCACCTAATTTCTATCAGGACTATGACGGATTTTACTCATTGTCGACGCTCGAACCGACAGCGATTTTCGACACATCGAACAATTTTCTGATGTCATTCAATTCAAGGATAATGATATTTTAATCCTTTCTGCGACAATGGTCTTTCAATCCTTCTGGAGAATAGTAATACACTAAAGCCATATTGGTGGAAATAAGTAATGTATGGTAGTCATACCAGTAAAATTTATAATTTTACGAGGGGTCTATACTCGTTCAATATAAACTATTTATGAAATAATAAAGTATCTCTATCTTACTCCTTCATTATTTGTACGGCGAAATGATGAATATCAATTCGTTTATATTATATTTTTTTATAAATATTCAGTCAGAACGACTCGGCGTAAAATGTATCGCCCACGTATATCGACGGTAGGCGTATAAAACAATCGTGCAATTGTACACGAAAAATTTGACTAATATGAAAATAAATATTTAATACTTTAATTAAAATTATAATCCATATTTTCAATTTAGATATATTTCAAAGTTTTAAATCAAATATAATTCATTTCAATACATTTATTTTATGATACATCTTTAAAAAATAACCATGTACATTTTATATAATATTATATAGTATAATATTATATTATCAAGTTGACCCAATTCACGGTTTTATTAGAAGCGTTTACTTCAAATATTTATTTCATTGCAATTGATACCACATCTTATTTTTATGAAAGCATTCGGCTTTGAAGACTTTATTATAAAACAATATGGTATGAAATAATCATTTAATTTTGTTTAAGCTTTAAGGATCAAAATTATACATATTAAAGACTATGCTTCACCCAAAATGAGTTGTTATAAAATCGAGCCGTTCCTAAGCATATTTATGGAGCATCGACATAGTCACGATCTCCTACATTTATGCGCCCCTCAGCTGCAGTAACGGAAAATCCCAAAATTCGAGCATCCAACTTTGTCATTTTGTTCTTTTTAATTTTTTTCTGTCTTCCCTAAAAATATAAAGGATTCGATACATAAATTAAATGAAGTACATCGTTATAGTGATACCCTATTATCCAAAGAATCGTTGCCGGATGGTGTTATAGCAGGAGCAGGTTTGCACATATCATCGTTATGAGCATTTTGAGCACGTTGTAAGTTTTTATACTTGCTTCGACGCTCTAGAAATTGTTTAGCAAATTCAGTGTATTCCTTATTTTCACCTAAACAAGAAGAGAAACGTAAATATACATAAATATATGTAAATTATTAATAGCCACCTAAATACATTCGGACGTAATCCTTCACTTCATAGGGTGATTCCAAATCTTGCAAAAACGTAACAAATGTTGGCACTGAAAAAATTAAATTATATATATGCAGATACACGATTCGAAGAACATTACCGTCAACCTTGGTATTCATCCCATTTAAGCTTTTCATACACCAACTTGTAAATTCATTTTGATAATCATCTTTTTTATTTGTAGTTGCAGCATTATTATTCAAATTGGAAATATTAGGATTCTTACCACCACTTTTCTTTTCTATGTTCAAATTGAGTTTTTGCTGTACTTTTGGACATTGTTTTCCAGAAGCATGGGAATTGCCTTGTGAAACAATTTTATTGTTGGCAGTCGTTCCTGAATATGAAGTGTTCTGCATAGTAGAAATCGTTTGACTCTTACTCAGATTACGATTAGTATTACTTTGCTGAGTGGTTAAAGACTGACATTTCTGTTGCGTTGTCGTTTGGTTCCCTTTTACAACAGTATTTGTCAAACCAGTTAGAACCGCCGCAGTAGTTGTATTGTTATTGGCAGTAAGCCCAGTACTAAACTTCACAGGTTCCTCCCAAAAGCCAGAATTACTACTTGATCCCCAAACTTTAGAACCACTCCAAATAGTCGGAAGATTATTTGTGTTGGCTCCCGAACCAACTGCAGTAACTCCACCACTATTATTAGAAACAACAGTGTTAGCTATTTCCTGTTCTTTACGACGTTGAATTTCTAGTTGCTCAGAAGCTAAACGTTTCGCTTCTTCGGCTTGTATTTCTGCAAAACTTTTTACAGGCACAGGAGAAGCATTCCATTTCAGAAAGGAATCGTTTGATTCTGCTGTAGAGGTATTATTTGCCCTCATCTGCTTCTCTAAAATTTCTAACTGACGTTGTTGATCAGCTCTTCGTTCCCGACGTTCAGCCTTTTGTATTTCAGCTAAACTAGGACCTGTGTTGGCAACAGTTGCAGTGGTTTGAGATGACCACGGCGCTATTGAAGAATGCACTTTTTGTTGGTCTTTAACAATTTTCGTAGTAACGGTTGTGCTCGACGTTGAAGAATTCCCTACCATAGCCTTGCGACGTTGAGCATGAATTTGTTGCTGTCGTTCTTTTTCTTCTTGTACAACTCGTCGTTTTTCTTCTTCGATCTGTTGTAAGCGCCGCTTTTCTTCTTCAGCTTGTTGACGCTTTTTCTCATCCTTTTGGCGACGTTTTTCATCTACTTGCTCTCGCCGACGATCATCCTCAGATTGTTTTTTGTTGTTTGAGCTCTCCTCCTTTACTTTAGTAACAGAAGATGGCTGTTTATTGCCAGCGCGCTTATTGGATGCTTGTTGAGAATGTTGCAATTCACCGTCATTTTCCTTACGTGTTTTACCAGACAAGGTCTGCGGTGTAGGACACACAGTTTTAGACGATTCACTTTGCTGCGTTTCTGGATTATTTCCCATATGTTTTTCTTGGTCGGAGGGTGGTTGTTGTTGTTTTTGGGTTTCTTGGGTTGAATTCAATAATTGAGACTGCGCAATTTTTTGTGGAGGTTGTACATCAAATTTTAAAACATTGGATTGAAATTGAGGTTGATTGGCAACATGTTGCAAGGGCAAAGCATCCCACATTGATCCTGGTATAGTTTTGGATTGATTTATACCAGAAATAGATGAACCCGTTATAACTGAGTTTGGTAAATGTACCATAGAACTGCTTGTCCATTGATTAGCTACTGGCTGTGCTAAAAACGAAGTCTGTTGCGTATTAGGAACTCCTAGTTGCGGAATCCACATTTGTAACGCAGAACTTTGGGAAGTAGCAGCAATTATCTGTTGTTGGGCGAGAAAATCATTGGAGTTAGTTCCTGCAAAATCATTCGTTTGTTTTGGTTGCTGTCCTTGTGGAATATTTAAATTCCCTCGCAGTAACATTCTCAAATTAAAGTCATTTATCAGCTCTGTGTTTGCTATGTCTTCACCACCAGGAACATTTGTTGTGGTTCCGGTGTCCTCATTAGTGCCAGATGCGTAAGGAACATTTAAAAACTGCGACGACTGCTGTTTTTGTGAATTCAATATAAATCTTTCAGGTTCCATAAATTGGTTTGGAATACCTTGTTGTGGATGATATTGGGACTGAGCTAGTTGTGCAGTGGCGAAGTGTTGGTCCTTTTTGGAACATTCTGCTATAACATCGTACAATTGATTTCCCGCACTTGGGTTCAAGGTAGCTAATGAATTGCTAAGGCCTGTTAAGCTTGTCAAATATTCTGGAAGACCTAACATTTGAACTTTCTGGCGTACAACAGCTTCACGCTCAGAAGGTGTTAAACGCTGGAAGCATTCTTTATTTGAAAACTCGCCAAGAACCATCATCTCTTGATGACGAAGATATTGTTCTTGTAACATTTGAAAATGCATATTTAATATATGTGTCATATCAACTGGATTAATAAGATTCTTTACAGCGGTACTAAGAGAATCAGCAGCAGCAGTAACATTGCCTTTTAATTCGTCACGTTGCTCCTGTTGATTTAAACTAAAATCATTCAAAACTTGTGATTTATCTCGAACTTGTCTCAATGGAACAGAATTTGGAACCAAGTTGATATTATCTAATCCTATTGGAATTAAGTGGGTATGTGTGAAGGGCATATTTCCATGACACATTTTTATCAATTCACCTAATGCACGAAAACGTGTATCACACACGCGTCGAACATATAAATGTTCATCAAAATAACCAGCACGATACCATTCTGTCATTTCAATTGCTGTGAAAGGACCTTGAACTTTAGACTGAGGATCGCGATAATACCACAAATCGACATTAGAGCCGGATGCAGCAGAACCCGCACTCAATTGCTGTTGCTGCATGTTATGTTGTTGCATTGTAGAATGATCCACTACAGTTCCTCCTCCGTAAACTGGAAGGACTTTATGACTGCCTGCTAAATTTGGTAGCGAAGGAGATGGTGGTAAATTTGGAGAAACTTGTTGCACTACAGGCTGCTTTAAAATTACTGGAACTGCTGGTGCTACAAATGTGTTTGGCAAATTTATGTTACTGGTGACAGAGGAAGTAGATTTTGAATTACATTTGTTAATTACAACAGAATCGTCATCCATAATTAATTTTTCTACCATATCATCTGCTACTTCTTGCATACGATCCGAAAGGTCGCTATTAGAAGCGATGGATTGTATACTTTGTTGCGTCGCAGCTGTATCAGATCTTCTGTCCTTAAGCGATTTGTTTGCTTGTGTAACATTTTCGGCAGCATTGTCATCAACAGACGAACTGATGTCAATGGACTTATCCGATTGCAATTCTGGCTCTTGTGGTAAATCATCATCTCCTTTTTTATGTATTTCCTCTGGCAGATCTTCTTCATTAGAAGTATTCGTTGCTTTCTCTACAAGAATATCTACTTCTGCTTTTTCAGTAGTAGTTCTATTGACTGCTTCTATAGGTGTCTGATCTACATGTTCGTTAGTATCAATTTTAGATGGCGATATATTATTAGAACCATTTTTGTTTTCTGAATACGTAAACTCTTTCTTGTTAGACTTCGTTTCTTCCTCATCTACTGAACCATGGAATGCTCCAGTCGCATCAAATGTACCTCCACTATCTGATGGATTTTCCATTGCCCACTCAGGTAGGTCATCTCCGTCACCACTTGCCCACTGACTATTTCTACCCAGAGTACTCCCGCCGTTCGAATTACTTTGCCGATTTCCTGTAGAATTACCTCCATTTCCATATCCAGATGTAGATGTTAAAGACGAACTTTTTGTTATAGAATTAGATCCATATGCTACTCTATCAGATACTGTTGTAGATATTGTAGAATATGAACGTTGCATTTGGATTCCACTATAACCATCAGAATTACTTGGAACATCATCATCTCGCCAGCTTGTAGAGCGCCCTAGTCCAAATATACATTTTTCAGAAATTAATTAATGAAAATTTTTAAAAACAAACCCCATCTATGACCACTTCCAAAACTAGTTGAACCACGCCAACCATCAGTTCCAACTATACCAGATGTCGATGCGTCTCCTGAACCATCTTCGATTCGATTTTTACGCCAATTCTCCATATTACGGGAATGACTTGAAAACTCTTTTCGTGGACTCGAAGCAGGTGTTCCGTTCCAATCTGTACCTATAGAACTGGAACCTACGCCTCCAAGAGTATCTCCTGATCCATTACGTTCGGACCAACCCCTTTCGGACTAATTAAAATATTATAAAACCAGATTAGTATTAGAAAATTGACGATGCGGTAAAAATACCTTTATTGTTGATCGAACATCGTCTTCATACATTGCAGTAGGTCGCTGATATATTGGATGATAAACTGACTTTCCACGCATACGACCCCTATCCACCGACCCTCCACGACCTGTACCTCGTATTGCCGGAGAAAACCCTACCGGTGAACGTCTCATCCAAGCTGGACGTTGCTAAAATATGAACACATTAAATACAAATTAACAAAAATAATTAGGACATACCGTTGGTACCGCTGTAATTTGAGAAAAAGTTTCTTCATCGGTACTTGGTGTCAAAGCTAGGGGCACTTGTACTTTTTCAACAAACAGTTTTTTGTATCCCGGTAATATTTCAGGCATACTGCAGTTTTTATCAAATAATGAAAGTAGCTCTTCACGACCGTACCGAAACTGAGGAAAGTGGTTACGTTGAGCAGAAGACAACAAAGGAGTTGAACTTGAATTTCCATGATGGTAATTACTTCCACCTCCAACAGCATTAATTGATTGACCGGTATTATTGCTTGATGACGAATTAGTACCACTCCCGGCGACACCACTACTGATTGACGCACTCATTGCTGAGTCCGCTGACATATTGCGAAGCCATTCAGGACCAAATTTCATTGAATCTGTCATTTTAGTTAGATTTTTTTTATTGCCTGAAAACACTTTAAAATATGTAAAAAGATCTTTACATTAAGATATTTTCAAAATTATACATAAAAGATAGAAATTGCATAATTTCATTCAATCTAGAATATTCATATTGGATTTTTTACTACCTATTTAGATTATTGTTCTTAAGTAAAACGAAATAAACATCTTGCATTATAATTTGCATTGTCTACACATAACCTTAAAATTAAATTCAATAAAGTGAAGTGACCTCAAATAAAACCGATAAAATATAAATTGTTTCTTAGTCAATAGGAATAAGAAAATGTATATTTTCCTGTTTCCATCCGATCAATATAAAAAAAAATAAAAAAAATTATTGTACTTACAAAAAGATATTTAAATATTCGTAAAGTAATATAAGAAACAATCTCACACAAGTTTTATCTAAAAAAAAAAAAAAAAAAAAAAAAAAACAGAATGTCACTCGGGAAGTCAATTAAATATGCCTACTGCGTATGCCTGTGCTGCCAACATGGACGACTTGTGACAAATCACTACACTTATAACGTCAACAAATTTTAGATGTTAGATAGCTATTATTGCCATTTTCACGTCCATCATAGTTTTTTATAGGAATGTAATTAGTCGCAAATTCAAATTAAATCCAAACATAATATATATATTTGTCATTGCCTTTATGCTAAATTAGTTTCAAACTATGTTTTGTATGTACATATAGTTAATGTCTAAAATAGTCACTTTTTTCATTTTACTTGTGGAAAGTAATTAATAAATTTTCACACGCGGCTTTAGACTTACGATTTTTGCTCTTGACACAAAATTTCTAATGGAGGTGTGATGCTTCTTCCGCCTCTGATACTGCACTGTGAAAACTTTTCACACTCGAAAACCTATCAAATTATTCAAGTCCTACAATTAGTAGTCTATTCTTCACAATTTTATCTGAAAATTGAGTCCTCAAGCTACCACTTATTTCATTCGGTAAAAGGCTATATTACTTCACAAAAATTAAGAACTCTTTGGAAGGTGTTCAACGAATAATAAAAATTAGAAATACCACTACATAAAAGCATGCAAAAGAAAGTGTAAGAGAACTGTAGTGAACGTATTTTAAAAAATATCCAACTTAATGTCAACAGTGCGAAGGAAAGAGAGCGACAACGGTATTTATTCCACTACAAGTTGTTCGATATGATCTTCGAATATGAAAAAGTCTTACCGAAAAAATCCAATCTACACACTATCTAACACTGCTGCCAACTTTTTAAATATAATATCAGAATACATATTTCAGCAGCGTTGTAAGCACAGTTGCCTAAATCAGGAGGATTGTTTTTTTTTTTTTTTTAGGAGTATCTGACACCCAGTTTCACACACTCGATCTAAACATTTCTACATTCAAAAACAAGTAGAATTTCTTATCTGACATCTGGTAAAATATGGTTAGGAGATGGTGAAGTAGACTATGGAGGTATTTACGGAGACCGATTAAGAATTTCATCAGTTCCGAAGTGTATAACATACGTTACATTCAAAATCTCAAAAAAAAAAGTGCCAGAATTTTGTCATAATTTACGATTTACGTATTATTTGAAACTAAAAAAAAAAAAAAAATAAAAAACAAATCAGGACCTAAGCCACCTCACCATACAGTTTAAATTATTACAAACTTCGATGGTCTTCTGAAGAGTTTGACCGCGAATTTTCCACTTGTTATCTGAGTCACCCTTTGAATTCAAATCTCATTCTTTTCGATTTATTCAATACCCTTGCTAGCTAGTCTAGAGTTCAACATAGAGAACAAATTATATCAGTTCGCGGATACTATAATTAATTCAATCTCGTAAAAATTATGGAGAACATGTCTAGTTCTGAGAAAGGGGAACTCATGGAACAAGTCAAGCAACAGATAGCAATTGCCAATGCTCAAGAACTTTTAACGGTATGAAACATGAATTTATTATCTAATTCCTCAAACCATGTTTTGGATAAATTCTCTTAGAAAATGACTGAAAAGTGCTTTACTAAATGTATTGCTAAGCCCGGCGTGTCTTTAGTTCCATCCGAGGTAAAATGCATTTCCATGTGCATGGATCGATTTATGGATTCTTGGAATTTGGTTTCTCGCACATATGAAAATCGCTTAAAACGAGAGCAAACCAAAATGTGAGCTGTAATATACCAAATAAAAATAAAATATTTTTAAAATGCTTATTAAAAATATTCTATGAACTTATTTACTGTAAATTAGCTGTAAAATAAATTTCAACGCAACCACATTTTCCAATCACTTTATTCCATCTTTATATGGCAACACCGTGTTGTAGGTACTAGTTTTTGAACGAATTGTTAGGTGATTAGAAAACAGTGTTTGTTACAATAAGAACAGTGATTCTTTAGTCACTACTATGAAGGATATTTCAACACGTTTAAGCTGCTGATTTCTGCTCTAAAATTTTCGGGAATATTTATTAATTACTTCGCTTTCAATAGTTTTGCCTGGTTTAACGAACGAAATATCGGAAAACTTTCGGTCTCAATTGAAAAATTTAACAAACCGAGAATGGCTTACGCAGTGGTAAGGAATAGTAAAGAAAAACATTTCAAATATAATGAATGAGACAACCCTGGATAAAATAATAAATACATTACCGATCGGCTGATCGAACAAAGGATTTAGGGTAGTTGCTTCGTGAAACGATAATTCGCAGTTTTCATTTTAATGTTTAAGTGATTAAAAAAGAACTAGGTGTAGAAATGGATAATATTAAAAACAATTACTTAAATTGCGCAATTACTCATACCGAGGTTTGTGTATTACCACTAAATTCATGCATGCTGACAGGGTTGCACCATCTCTTTGATTGGTAGTACGACGTGGCCGCTTAAGCATCAAAGTCGATTTTAATATGATGTGGTTTCTATTAAAAGATGTCATACGTCATCTTTTGTTTACTTTGAGTACGTAACAAACATTAGTATAAGAATTTGTTATATTTTGTGATTGAATATTGAATATATAAAATAATCTATACATTGTATTGGCACACATCATTTTATTATTCACGCGACATATTTCAGTACATTTTTCTACCATTGAACACCACAAAGTTTTGACATAAGATAAATAACTACTAAGAGATAACGCAATACTAAGAGATAACGCAATACTACTTTTCGCTCCATTCGAGAATTGTTTACTATATCTAATTTGCTAGTGATTCTCGTATAGAAAACTTCTTCGTTGAAAGCGGCGATTAAAGTGGATTGGGAATATGTATGTTCTTGTCAATTTGAAATATTTGCAGTAGAATGGCAAGACGTCAGAATGACTTCAAAACGGTAATCATCATTCGGAATTTCGATCGGTGGGTTATAAGAATAACAATACAATAAAAAAAAATATTTTCTAATGTATAATAAACTTTATAAATTTAATAATAATAGTATGTAGTTATATATTTGGCTATAATATATAGTTGAAATCTGCTTTAAATTTCTTTTAAGTACTTTCATTTGTTTATTATTTTGTGATGCACCCCGCAATCGAGTGAATCATATTCTATGGCACAGAGTAGACGCATGTACAAATACTTTACTAACTATATTTACTCATTATTATCACTGAAACACTTTTCGAAAGAATTCTTTAAAGTAAATGAAATTTCTTTTACAACATTATAATGTATTAAGGCTACAAGTAACACATATATTAATTTCAGATGAAAGTTGTTTTATGCATATGTGAGATTTATTGCACAGAGAAAGAATGGCACTAAATGGGTTTTTGGAATTTTTCCAGAAAGGCAAGGTAAGTTTTCAAGAAAAGACCACAATTAAAATTTCTCAATTCTTGAAAATAATGGACAAATTACTCTGCCACATAATATTGCTGTGAAATTTATTCTATATTCTTATTTATTATTATAGACTTTTCGTCCGAAAAAGCGTTTTACTGCAGGAACAATTCGATATTCACTGCACAAGCAAGCCCAAGCTAGTTTGCAGTCTGGAATTAATTTGCGGCAAGTCGTGCGATTACCGGAAAGAGAAAATCTCAATGACTGGATTGCAGTACATGGTAAAATAAGTATTTATATACAATACAGGGTATCAATCAATATGATTTGATTTAATTTGCAGTTGTCGATTTCTTCAATCGAATTAATCTAATATACGGTACAGTTTCGGAGTATTGCAGTGAGACCACTTGTCCAACCATGTCAGGTGGATCACGTTACGAGTATCTGTGGGCTGATGGAGAAAAGTATGTGCTGCAAAGATTCTAATGAAAAGTATACTCAATGAAGACTTTTAATAAAAAAAAAAAAATTGTTTTTTATAAGCTTTAAGAAACCAACTGCCCTGCCAGCACCAAGATATATTGAACACCTAATGGACTGGATAGAATCTCAAATTAATAATGAGGCCGTATTTCCTGTTACAACTGGTAATATTTGTAGTTTGTAATTTGTAATCTTTTGTGTTTTATTTATGTTCAATTTTTTTTTATTAGATGTTCCCTTTCCAAAGGCATTTATTTCATTCTGTAGGAAAATTCTAACGCGGTTGTTTCGTGTTTTTGTACATGTATACATACATCATTTTGATCGTATAGTCAGCATTGGTGCAGTAAGTGTAAGGTATTCACACATGACATATTTTAAATATAATTTATCTTTTTAGGAAGCTCATGTTAACACTTGCTATAAACACTTTTACTATTTTGTAATCGAATTTGACTTAATATCACCTAAGGAATTAGAGCCATTACACGATATGACATCTCGTATATGTAAAGATATGGTATGATTTGGGATATCACATATAAATATTGGTTGTATTTGTTGTATTCAATTAAAATAACCTAGTTTTTTAGTGAATTTTATTATGTCAGCAATTGCATCTGTGTATGGATTAAATAAATACAATAAATCCTAGGAAAGTTTATTTAAATATTTATTCATAAAATATATTTTTGTTGGTGTGGGAACAAATTCCAATATGAGACAATGTTGCATGTTCCATTCGATGGCCATATTCAGCATATTGGGAATTCTTGAAATCTTTATGAATGGTTTTACGGGTCACATTTATATTAAGATTTCAAACGTTTGCTGTATAATACAATATAACTTATATATCACGTTGCGTTCGACATTTCAGTGTGTTGGACTTGTATTCAATCTGAGGTGATGTCCAGGGAGTTTTTGGATTTTATTAATAAAACTGTAATTGATATTCATTAAATTAAACAAAATAAAAAAAACACAACTATTTGATATTTTAAGCTTACAATAATATAATTATATTTGAATTGCACAAAACGTAAGCAATCTACTCATATCTTAAATTCAATTTACATATTGGAGATTCAACATAATTTAGCAGGAATCAGTGAAGAAGTATCTTACATGAAGTAAGAAATATACTCATGTGGCATAACGCCTCGTCTTGGATAGAACGTATGTGAAATAGAATAATTTAGTAAATTTGTAATGTCGCTAGTATAAATGTCAGCGAACCGAAACAAACGTCTGGAAAAATATGTTGGGTTATGGTAGGTGCGGAAAACACTTCCAAATTGTTCGTTAAAAACCATTTTTGTTTTGTTTCTGCAACATTTAGAAAAGTTTCAGTATAACCTTAAATTTAACATTATAGATATAAAAAGACCTTAATTCATCACGTTCCTTCGTCCAGTTTTTTAAACATTCCCGGGCTGCTTCACAATCGTAATCTTGAGTTTCTTCAATCAATTGCGTTAACATTTGTAACCAGTTGGCATTAGTTTTGAAGGTTTTGTCGTTTAATGTGTTGATTTCATGCTTGACATAAAATAATATGTACTTTGTACTGTGATATATAATCTAAATTATAAACAAACCATTAATTCACTGATAATAGCACCAGTTCGCCAGCCATGCTCTAATGTTACATCAGCTAAGTCACTATATGGATGATCTCCGAAATACAATACCGAATGACCACGCCAACCTTTTAAGTCTTGAAGTTGCTTAACAGTACCCTTTGGTAAGTCAGTTTTATACGATTTGAGATCAATTGTTCAACTTATTATACAAAATACCTCATAATATATCTTGCCTTTTTCTAAGTTTGAAACTCGGTCCCAAACGTGAGTATTTGTTGTCTCATCATATAATCGAATAGGTCTCGACTCATCGGTAAAAAACTTCGGCTTCCGAGCTTGCACAATGATTACATCAAAGTAATCTCTCCAGCTCCGCCCGGCTAACAATGTCATTCCTCTGTCACTGGAGTTGGAATATTTTTTTTTGTTTTGTTTTTAATGTTCTAAAAGACTATTTTTATAAACTTACACAAAAAAGAAGGGACTGTTTGTTACTAAAAACAATTTTTTTTTAGCAGCTTTTAAAGTATCGAAATATATAGGGAGCAAAGAGTTCTTATCAATATATTCTTCCACATTTTTCGTAACGATTTGATGCATAATAGGATGACTTGCTTGAATCGAATTTTTTATGTCATGAAACAAAATCTCTGGATGATAATCAATATGATTTCTTTCAAAATATTCGGCGACATTGCAAAGCAAACACATTTCTGGAACCGAAAATAAATCGGCTAGCTGCACCATTTTAGATTTCGCATCATGCTATGTGAATCGAGTAAAAAATAAGATAAGAATCCATATGTAATAACTCAAAGACATCAAAAATAATCTGGATAATATTGTTAAAAGAATAATTGATAAAAGAACAAACCTGATATTTTTTTGTATGTCCCTCGACATATGCTATTGGAATTATACGATTTTTATAAATTTGTAAGACTTCAGAGTCTGGTAGTTTCGTACGTCCTCTGTAAACGGATCCCAACTGAATTTGTAGGAAAGAATCGAGTTTCAACAGTAGTCCCTTTTCAATATCATAATGAAGACCACGCACAGCAAACCCAGGAATATACTCCAATTTCAATATATCTTGGGGGTACTTTTATTGAAACAAATTAGAAAAGAGTTCAAATATGAATACATTTCATTACCTTGAACTTTTTCACCAACATATCGCGACCCAGGTTGTAGAGCAAATCGTGCAAACAGGGCTTGTAACAAGCCAGAGTATAATCGTAATCAAAGCCATAAATTTCTACTTCATTTAAATCCAGCTCATTACAGGCAAAAACGCCAACTGGATTTACATCTTTTGGTAGCTTTTTTGCTGAAAAAATACATTTTTTCGTCAATAAATTCAGATCCAGAAGATAGACAGTGAGAGTCCTATGAATAAACAACTACATTTAATCAGCTATTTCATGCCGCGTTCCATTCCATTGCAAGCATTGCTAGGTAGGTCTAATGGTAATTAAAATAACACCAATATATTCCATACATTTAAACTTCTTCTTCGTTAATTCGTACAGCAATTTAAAATCCTCCAAAGTTTTCGGCTTTTGCATAGCATTTTCTTCCATTGACTCTAAGACTTTTTTAGTTCCGTATAGTGTCGTTTTGTTAAAGTGTCGAATAGATAATATTTGTAGATGTTTGGTAGCATATGATAAACTTGGATCCCTTATATTTCGACGTCCATGAAATAGGTGAGCACAACGAATAGAAAGTTTTAGATGATAATGCTGCATATTTAAGAGTCAATACTGCAAAAATTAATGCAATGATCGATAATCTCAATAAAATGTTTTTCTTTTATATAAATTTAATATATACTATTAATATAAACAAAGCTATGTTCTCACAGAGTTGATATTCGGTCCAAATTGATTCGCAAAAATTCAACAGGCCATCGATTTTCGCGTTAGAAGACTGACATAAATATCTCATTAGTTTGAAACCGTGAATATTATTGAAAAGGGGAGTTTTTCTCCTGAATCTTTTACCAAGATCTAATGCTGCGAAGAAAACGTCCGCGAACCAAACGAAAAACGGCACTGAATTTGGATGGTTATATACTGGTTATATATTGTTCGTAGTCGAAGTTACTTCAATTGAAGTATTTTAATAAAAGAAACAATCCTACGATTTTCGAAATATTTTCATTTCGTCATCTTAAAAATTCACATCGAATTCGTTATTTGCCCCTTTTTCATAATTTTCCAGCCAGAAACAGTAATAAAAAAGTATAAAATGGAAAATATCAAGGATGAGCAACCAATAGTAGCAGTACTAACAAATCCGTAGGTTATTTATTCATTACTTATCGAACATTTGTTCCAAACTTTTTTCTCGAAAAATTGAATGCGGCAACCCTGTGTCTTTTGCTGTGATGGTATGTGTGAAAAAATGAAGTACAATTCGTGTCTACCGAGAGTTAATAACGGAACATTTCTGTAATAAATGTTATTCGCAAAGAACTCTAGATAATGGCTCACGATATTCAGGAAATTCTTACACATTTTTGTGATACGATTTGTATGATGATTTCAGAATCTAGAATAGACAAATCCTAATGAATTAGTACGAACTGCAGATATAAATAAACAAATATTCCATCATAACCGTTGAGTTTATCAGCTGTGTTTTTTTAAACCAATGCTGGAACATATTCAAAGAGTTAATAAATTGAATGAATGACTGCGCAACTGACTGCTAAACGATTTCGAAAGTGTAATGTTGATTTTAATATTGAAAGCTTTGAGTCTTCAATTATCAAATCTGCAAATTATCAAATAAATTTCAAAATATACATTATTATCCTACTCAAAGAATAGGACACTATTGAAAACACCATTCGTAAAAAGCTTTACCATTTAAAATATGTAAGTGATAATATCTTTATTGCATTTTCATAATTTTCTAGTTTACTAATTTTCATCAGTTTTAGTACTGCTGATCAATTGCGGAAGATGTTAGCCCAATATATATGTTGAAAATAAAGTTAAGAGTTGGCATGCGATTACCTTTTCCTGGCTTATCGTTACTCCGTAAACTGTGGTTTGAGGGTTTATTTGACTAATTTCATAAATGAAAAAAAAATCATTTTTAAAACTATATCAGGCAAACAGTCAAATTCAACTGAATTGCGATTTTGTGAATTAGTAATGCAACGCTGCCGAAAAATGACACAATTTCTTTTTAAAGAACAGCTGGAGAGGATATGTCACACACCAATTAAATAAGAATTGTATTATTTTTTGTATTAATGTATTCAATTCTAATCTAATCTAAGCGTATACTATAATACGTTTATTATATTGGCAATCCTTTTTGTTTTACAAAAATCCAAAACCTTTGTTTTGAGCAATGCAGAATATTAACGAATATACCCAATAAATTTATGAATAATAAAGTTAATTTATTTAAATTTACCAAATATAATGTAATTATATACATTTTTAATGTGACTGAATGAGCATTTATATGACCTTTTGCAACTCATAACAAAATGATCTTAAAGAAAATGTCAGAATGAAGTGTGAATTCAATTTATTTGTTAGTTGGTGTGAATACCCATTATAGGTTTTTGTATAAGTAATTGTATAAGTAATAAATTCTTTGGTATCGAAAATCCGCTGAAACTTCAAAAGAATGTTAAAGAAAGTATTACTAAAAATTAAAAATTTTATTGATTCGGTTTGCGCCTTCAGTTTAAATGAGTCAGATGATCAGATTAGTATATGTATATATTTAGCATAAATGCAGTGGCTTTCGCATTTATACGTACATATGAAGTTTACTTACGAGACGTGTTTAACTGACTATATGTCTGTCTGTCTGTTCGTCTGATGGTCTTTGCTGTTAACGGTCATCTATACATCCAAACATAAATTATCGATCATCGATGGCTGTGCTGTGTATTATAATAGTCGTAACTATTTATGTATCTACATAAATACTTACATAAATAAATATTTACAACGGTATGTTGTGATTTGTTGTTATGGTGTTCAACATACAATTTCGCTTCAACGAGAAAATGAATTTTAATTTTGATATTAAACACGATGGCGCAAGCATTTCCACCTTTTCCCGAGATTTTAGAGTTCGGTTCGGTCGGTTTGGTCGAGTGGCGAACACAGTAGATATAATTCGTTCGTACGTACGGCGGGGTGCATTGTCTAGTGCGCGGAGTTTTAAATATTTTTGCTTTCGGACTTAAACGAACGCTAACAATCGGTAGGGAAAACAACGCAACGTCTAATTTAGTGTCTGTTGCTTTAAAGGTGTTCATTTGAACCGATCGCTGATGGTGAATTAATTGTATAATAATTTGAGATGATTTGATTTTCATTACAATTATAACAATTATTAAACTCTATAGAAGTTTCAAACCTTTAAAATAATTTAATAAAATGTATTATTAATAATTAAAAAAACGAACGTTAACGATTTCGAGTATAAAAATGATATTAAATGTTATTATTTACAAACTTTCACCAGGAACCACAATATTCCTTATTGTGTTTTCCAAATTTAATCTCCCAAACCTGACCTATTTTCAAATACCTAAACCTGACAAATTTATTTAAATCTGATATTGGTTTTTCTTCAAAAAGTTTTATAAGTAAATTTATGATTTGTTTCACACTATCACATAACATCCATTCCACAGTAAACAAATCTCAATATGTCATTTATAATGCACACCTATAATAATAAATTCATGGATTTTGAATTAATTTTAGTCTAAACTTACATCTATGATATAGGATGAATGAAATTATGTTTTATAACATACAGTTACAGTTGTTTACAAAAGTATTCGTACGACCCAAAATGTCATACCATGTTTGTGTGTGTGTATATATGTATATACATGGGTGGAAAGATGACTACTATACTCATGATTTTAAAGTGAAAGTGATTAAATTAAAACAGACGACAACCGTCAAGTATACAAATACAAATTGAAAAACAAAAACGAAAAATATCATGATGTTTGTGGTCATCATGATATTATCGTTAGATATTAGCCCCTTCTTTACAACAAGGGCCGAGTAAAATACTGAATATTTTTGCGAAAATACTCCATTGGTATGGATTGGTTTGGTATGTTAACAACTGGACTAGGGGAGCAGTGGTATTGCCTTTATAATAAAATTCACAGTTCGCAGATGAACTTGACATGAATTCAACACATCTCTCTATTGAAAGTAGATATTTTATGTAACAATTATCGACTCATAGCACGGTCAAAGCCCCATTGGTTTGGTTAGGTAAGGGTAACGTCGCGAATATTTCATCGATTTATGATTGGTCCAAGATACAAATCACCTAGTTGAACAACTGAATTAATAGAGAGGACTCGACCGAATAATGGGGACGTCCATTTACTTGGAACGTGTTATCGCAATATTCCGTGATCATTTGGATATAACTTGAGAAAGATCGAAAGGTCGATTGAGAATGAGGCAATCAATACGTTAATCCATTTTGTGTCTTGATTAGAGTTTTTTTTGGACAAAATCTGTTTGTCACAATACATGTCGTATCGAGTTTATATTGACATTGAAATAAAGAAAGTGTATTCGAACATGCATACGTATAAGCAAGTTATCCATTGAGGATCGCTCATATACATGTTTTTCTACAATTCCACATTCGGATTTGATCTACGCGGAAGATCGCAATTTGAAGATTTGCGTTTAATTGTTTTCATATATATACTCGAGTATATTTCCTGTACGTAATTACATATGTAAATATGTGCAACCGGAAGTTGATTTTATGGATTGAGACCGTACTATTTGCCCATTTCGATGTGTGTCAAACCAAACGAAATTAGCTACCTATGCACAACGTGTGCTTTGACACAGAGCGTTCACTGAATGTCAAATAGTAATGTATGTCACGTCGATCACTGCGTACAAATTATTAAACTTTCATATTCTCATGTATGATGTGTTGTGTACTTTGATTTAATATTTCATGGCTATATCAGATGTAGACCTATTAGCTCTTTTTTAATGCGATTATTGGATTCATTTGAAAATCGGATTCGTAATAATTCAAATGTTTTCCATACTACACTGTATTGTTTTTATCATTTCGGACAGGCATCGAAATCGACGTAATCAATTTTTGCGACTTGATGTAATGAATCACTCGTCATGTAGCTTGCGCGGTACAGCTTCCCGCCGATCTAACGTTGGAAGGCGACTAATTTGGTTGTCACCACTTCCTGTTTCAAGTGCAGGAAGAATGTAGTCAAAATTTTGTTTTGGAATTGGGCACTATTTTCATTGTTTTTCGTTATTAGTTTTGCAGAAAAATTATATAATACACTACTGCTGTACGGAATTTGAGCAATCACGAAAACTTACACAATGTTCATACAGGACATGTCCAACGAGGAGAAATTAACCCCTCTGCAACATTTTTACTATCGCACTAATATCTTGATCACAGGCGGAACCGGATTTTTAGGAAAAAGTATGTTGAATTCTTCTGTATATGTGCGACAAAGGTCTATATAAGGGCAAAAACTATTATTCTTCCTTAGTTATAATTAAACAATTATTTTTTATATAAATTTGTGTCCCGTATGTAAACTCTTGTCGTACATTTCATATAAATTATACCATTATGAAATTTCTTTAACATGATAAAAAACTAATTGCAGTTAAATTAACCGCACTGTCTAATTTTTCATGTCCATAAAGTTACCAGGAGTGTATATAATAATTTTTATTATTATTTAAGGATTGGTTTGTTATAGCTAACATTTTATTAAACTCAAATTTTCACCTTCGCTATCTGAAATTTAATCCCCATCTTCGATATTTGATTGCATTCATAAAAAATAATTTGTATTTACCAAAAAATGAATACTTTATTATAATTACGTGCACATTGAACTAATTTTGAAGTTTAAGATTTGAATTGACTTACATGATATGGGATCAAAAATCACATAAAATAAAAGTTTTTAACGTTTAAACATAATTGTAAGATGTTTTATAACTATTATGTCTCCTGAATTTTTTCAAAAACTGTTTACATAACTTCTGCGTGAATACAATTGAAGGATGCATACTTCAAGAATTTTATGTCGAAATGTGATTCGAGTGATTTTCAATTTCAAACTAATTTAAATATCAATCAAATAACTATTAGTCGCAATAGATCGAGAAATAACCCATGGAAAATCTTTAGAAAATCCGCCAGTAGTCGTCTGAGCCGGAGCACCGATCGAAGAGGGCCGTCTTAATTAATTCAAGTGGGCTATATACACATAATAATATACACATAACCTATAAAAGTTAGTGTAAGTACTATATATATAGCAATATCGAATTCGAACTTTTATAAGTTATGTGTTAGGCGAAGTTTAATAAAAATTAAAATTTCAAAATTGACAAATATTCATAAAGAAATTTCATAGTGATGCATGTCTGTAAAGAATGAGTTCCGCTTAATAATAAACACAATTTTCCAGCATTCTAATCAATAATTTTTCTAATTTATTTATATATATATGTATATAAATAAAGAAATTATATGCAGTGGTAGACCAAAGACCATATATATATACAATTTATAAAAACATGAAATACTTCCTAGAGTTTACTTTGTCAAATAAAATGTATGTCAAATAAAATTTTTAATTAGAACCTTGATAAATTACATTTTTTTTCTAAGTGTAAACTCATTCTTGACATACAATCATGCACAAGATGGTTGTGGAATACACCTGAGCTCAATATTTTATGGTCTTGTAGTTCTTTTAAACAAACTATTAACATCGTGCCCTGGCATCGAGAATATATACATTCTAATTCGAAATAAGAAGAACAAGGATGTACACACTCGCCTGGAAGAAATCTTTAACGATCCTGTAAGGCGCAAAAGTACATTTTAGCAAACAATATATAATGTGTGTTTTTTAAATTGTTCAGATTTTCAATTTGGTGAAAAAGATTGCACCAAAATTTCGTCACCATTTCCAAGGCATTGCTGGGGACTGCATGCTGCCAGGGCTTGGCCTGAGTCCGGATGATCGCCAGATGCTGGTGGAACGGGTAAATATCGTGTTTCACATGGCGGCCACGGTGCGCTTTGATGAGAAACTGAAAGTCGCGATGCAGATCAACGTGAAGGCAGCTCGAGATATCATGCTGTTGTGCTCAGAAATGAAAAATTTGAAGAGCGTGCTGCACGTCTCCACAGCCTACACGCAGTGTCCCTTGAGGCGAATTGACGAGAAGTTTTATCCGCCGCCAAGTGATTCCACAAACCTATTGCTGCTCACAGAATGCACTCCGGACAAACTTTTGGAAAGCATGACACCTGTGTGAGTGACGTGATGTAAACAACATCCTTGAAAATTGTTTTTACAGTTTCTAATTTCTCCCGTTGTCTTTTCGGGGACAGTCTATTGGGAAAATGGCCAAACACATACACGTTCACCAAAGCTGTGGCCGAGGACATCGTGAGGCGTCATGGAAAACTGCTGCCAGTTGGAATATTTCGACCGGGAATAGGTAAATGAGACTCGTTTGCTCTGCTGTGTTGGATAACCGTAACAACAATCCTTTTTTGCTCATACAGTCATTTCCACCTATCGAGACCCAGTCTGTGGCTGGATCGATAACTTCTATGGACCAACCGGAGCCATCGCCGGAGCCGGCACTGGTGTCATTCGAACGCTCCGTTGCGACCCAAAAGCTGTTGCGAACATGGTGCCTGTAGACTTGTGTGTGAACAGTATTATTGCTGCTTCCTGGGACATATCGCTGAAACAGAAGTAATATATATCTGATTTATTTGTATATATTTTCTTGATTATAATTGATATGTATGCTTATTTTCAGTACAATTCAAATGAGGGAGGAGATTCCGGTTTATAACTTCTGTACATCGAAGGACAATCAACTGACTTGGGGAGATTTTACGACCAAAACAACAAAATACGGTCTTATGTATCCCACACTGAAAGCCCTGTGGTATTTATGTTATGCAAATACACCAAACAAAATTTTGCACATGTTGTCGATATTGTTCCTTCATTATTTACCAGCGACCATATTCGACGCACTCTCCATGTGCTTGGGTAAGAAACCAAGGTTAGTCAGTCCGAATCAAATTCTTTACACTACCTAACTCCTTCCTACCTTCCTCAACTATTAAATTCTGTTATTGTAACGGTAGGTTATTGAATACATACAAGAAAATACATCGATTCATGCATGTTATTGAATACTTTTCAATGCGGCAATGGGACTTCCAAATCGACAACGTACGCAGTCTGTGGCAACGATTGTCCGAAAGGGACAAGGACATATTTTTCTTCGATATGACTCAACTCGATTGGGATCTATTCCTACAGCAATACTTCCGTGGCATACGTCAGTATTTGCTGCATGACCCCTTGGAGACAATACCACAGGCTTTAGTACGATGGAACAGGTTGGTTTATTTCATACGGGAACTATTTTTGATTTCTTATTATTTGCAATATTTCTTTTCAGATTATATTGGTTACACCAGTGTATAAAATGTTTTGTGTTTGTAATTTTGTTGCAGATTTGTTGGTTCGTTTATCGCAACATATTTTGAGTAATTGCAAATCAAATAATTATACTGAAAGGGACCTGAACACATGTTTCGAAATAATAAATTCAGATTATATAACTATTACACCCATGACTAGATGAGTGGTATAATTTCAACAAAATGAACTCGATTATAATTATTATAAGTCGTAAAAGTGAATTCAAAAATTGTGCCTACAGTCTATATTATTGGATAAATTCCCATAATGCACTATTAATTAATTTCATTTATTATTTGTATATTATTTGTTTTTTTAAGTAATTAATATTTCGTCAAAAATAATACTATATATATAAATTAAGAAAATAAATTATACTATCAATGTGAATAGCAACGTATTTTTATACATATCGCTTAAAGTTAACACAACGATTGAAATAAATAAAAACAATTTTCCAAGATAGTATGACAGATTTTATTAAATTCATATATACTAATTACATACAAGTCAATTTAACAGGAATAAATTAATAACATATATTCAGACAAAATATTTGCTATTATGACATCTTCTAGTAATTTAGTTTATCTTTTTATTAAATTAATTCATTTAATTGTTTAAATAACAATGTGAGATTGATAAAACTAATGAACAAGCCCAATGTTATTGGTAATGATAATGCATAAAATAAATAACGGTAACTAATATTCATATATAGCAATATTTGACATAGGAATTAGGAAATATTTAAATTTCATACAGAATACAGACCAAATTAAATTAAGTTTTTAGTGTTATGGTCAGAAACAATAACGAGTAAAAAAATTAATTATTTTTATTATTGTTTCTACCGCTTATTAATTTATAACAATATTCTCCACAGTAACAAAATTTTTATACATTTTCAAGTAATATATAATATGAACATTAAGTCATTCCGATTTACAAATAAATATGTATAATAAAAAAAATTCAAAATCTTGTTAAAAACTGAAAATTTATATAATTTTTCCACGCATTATTGTGATTTACTGAAGAATACTAATGTCTTTAATATGATTAACAAAGATATGGTTTAATGAACTGAAAATACAATTTAAACAAGAAAATATATTTTTAGAGATTTAGTAGAAAATAATTATAACAGCAAAATAACGAACAGCACAAACAAGTACCTTTGAAATTTCAAAAATAGAATTAACGATACAAAAGATACTGATAGAAAAGAAGAAAAAAATTAATGAATATAGCACATTACCATTAAATGTATTAATGTGTTATTACGTAAAATTCCAATTGCATGAAAAAGATTATTCAGTTTGAGTTATAGCTTGAGCGACTGTTACAGCTTGATTGTTGTTTATAAATACTCCAGTCGTGTTAGTGTCATTTATGACTCTAATTTGGCAGCTTTCTTTTTTGTTAAAATGAAAAACATGTGCAGCAATTAGTATGAAACATATAAAACACAATATTAATGTGCGTAAGGCAGCCTTCATACATTTAAATTTCAATTTGTTAAGCAACATTTTGTAACATGTAATTTCATATGAATGCATACAGATATATTTTTTTAAATGCAGCAATAAAAAGGAATACAAATAAATCTCAATATAGCTGACTATAGAAAACCGAGGAAGTTTCAACCTTATGCTATATGCGTATATAACTAGCAAGTAATACAACAACGAAGAAATCAAATCTCAGATATTAATTCATCAACATTTACACCAACTGCAAAAATATATTTTTTACTTTCAAATCCAAATTTTCAAATATTATTAACAATATAGTTAAGGACAAAACAACAGAGTAAATTGTAATGTTCAAGATATTTTATGGACCTCCAACATTATTATTATTTTTTCATATGATATTATTTATTATATTTTATCATAATCTATATTCAAAAACAAAAAAAAAAAAACAAAAATATTGATTATTACCGATATACATATGAATAATTTCGTAGTAAAAAAGCAGACAAAACAAAAAAAAGATATGAAATGAAGTCACATAATTTTGTATAAATTAATTTATTGAAAAATTGCATTTGGAAGAACCATAAGACTAATTAATATGACTATTCATCTGTTTTAGTCAGATATTGATGGTCCCTATTTAACCATGACATTCTCCGGATATATAGGTTAAAATATATGGACGAATGTTCTCTAATAAATCTGCTCTAAGTACAGAAAGTAACAAAAAACAAAAAAAGGTTTAAAAAAATAAATTTAAAAATGTTTATTGCCTGAAAATGAAATAGATTATAACGCGTTCTTGTGACCGATATCATTCCCGATTAAAGTTAAAAATATTGAAAACTTCTCATATATCATCAATGTTGTATAGGAACTTATTCCATATGTGTGTGAAAAGCTTTAAATTAGCCATTTGAAATTCACTATTTATTATAATAGGCGCTCGATTATAGTAATATTTACATATATACATCAACTTACATAAGCAAGATATAGCAAAACTAAATGGTTGAAATTTGTGGCGGAATTCAGGAACACAAAACAAGAAAATCCATTTGATAAGTTTTGAATCATATTATCTTAAGTTGCGATGTTGCAAGCAGATCAAACCAATTGACTTTACATACATATATACATTTTATAGACTTCAATCAGATTTGGCAATATAAGCTTAGTAAATTCTATAAATTATTCAATATATAAATCATGTCGGACAATTAGATAAAAATATGGTTTTACTGCTCCTATATTTTCATCTCCAAATTTTATACTGTTAATTAATACTCTGATTTACTTCTACTTACATTTCTTCGTATCATTGCAATACATTGCTTTATTAATGAAAATGTCATAAATCAAACAAGGTATCGTTTGGAATTCTCTGATATGCACTATTTCTTAAAATAATTTTATAACAGCAAATTCATGATGGAGTATTTCACGTGCTTTATGTGTTCTGTGGATTTATTGTTTAAATAAAATCAATATATATATAAATATATATATATATATATATATATATGCTCAACGAGTAGAAGTATGATTGTACAGATTTAATATTAATTGTGAAAATTAAGGAAAAAAAACAATACATATTAAAGACCTATAATCTAACGCCTATTTTAAGTTATGCTTATATTGCTTCATGTAATTCTGTATGTGCTATACATATCGAATAGTTAAAACGAAAATTTGAATTTGAAATTAATAAATAATATATTGTAAGCGATTCGTTACTTTAAAATTCAGAAGTTTATTTTTTCTTAAATTTCCCTTGACATTTTTATATTTACACTTCTATAAATTTGCATATGTACATTAATATGGAATTGTGTATTTACAAAAAAAAAAAAAATAAATAAAAAATTTATAGAGATAAAAATTCGTTTAAAATTAATCATCTTTATAATTCATAACTATTAAAATCACTGTATGATGAATAATTAGGAATATGAAAATAGTTTCAAATGCTAATGAAACTTCGATCACTAATAACAATAATATTTAATACCGCAAGTAACCAAGTTTTTAACAAATATATTCTCCAATTTAATTACAAAATTTTCTAAAAATATTTTTCAAATTTTTCATAATGAAATCAGTTTGTAAGCATTAAGCGAGACAACAGACTCAATTCGCTTTTATTTAATCCGCCGCTTTTACTCACTTTGAACTGGAGTGTTTCCTTTATTGGGCGTGGTAATTGTTACAGTAGAATCTGGCAATGCCACGGAAATATCTGGATATAAGACAGACTGCTGTGTAACTGATGTTTGTGAGTTACAGAGAGGTTGTTGTTGGACTTGTTGTTGAATAGCAGCAGATGTTGCGATCGAAGTATTTGGAGTATTGGAAGAAAGCTGTTGACAAGATGACCCTATAGGAGCAGTTTGTAATTCTGTATAAGATGGAACGAGAGATCGTGATATACCACTTTTATCTTCAAGAAGAGAATATTTACAACTCTTACCATTGTTATTTCGAACCGAAGGAATACATATTTGAATGGGAGCACTGTGGGGAGTAAACTGTCCATGTTGTTGTTTTAGTGAAAGAGGATGGCTAAAGTTAAAAGATTGCGTGGTGTGTGGAGTTGTAGTACCACTTGTTATTGTACTTTGCTGAATTCCACTTATTTGTGGATATGAAACTGACGGCAGGAAACCCGAAGAAGTAAAGCTGACAAATCCATGCTGTGGCCCAGCCTGCTGCATGTACATTATCGGTTGTTGATGCTGCATGTCACCTGCTGCATAATATATTAGTACATGATTTACATTCACAGTACCCTTCTATTGTATTACACATATGCATATAAAGTACTACTAACATTGACGTAAAGTTTTTTGAAATTTCTCGTATTCAACATAATGTTTTAGACGCAACTCATCCTCTTCGATTAGCTGACGTTGACGTAATAATAAAAGACGTTGATGTTGATTTGTTCCCAAACGAAGATTACATAAATGTGTTACTAGAGTATCAAGATTATGTTTTATATCCTACAAATGTATAAAATTCATATGTCTTAGAACATTTTACTAATTGAATTGCAAAAACTAAGTAAGTTTACGTACAGACTGTATAACTGATGGTAATAAGTGAGGATGCGTTGCGGCTAAAGACATTGGCTCATCCGTTTGTACAGGCATTACGACAGAGCTGGGTGCATCATTTTGCGTTTGTTGTTGTACATTTAACTCTGTTCCTTAAAAAACAAATAAATATATATATATATATATATATATATATATATATATATATATATATATATATATATATATATATATAAATATATTAACATCGTATCTCTGTTATTGTAGTGAAAGTTATATATCTAACCATCATTTGTTTTTTGTTGATTTGATTGTGGTTGAACAATTGATAGCTGATATGGTTTTGTTTCTACGGTTTGTTGGGATCCTTGAGCAAGTTGCTGTTGTGTTGAAGGAAGTACGGGCATTATTTGTTGATGAAACTGTTGTCGTAGCAAAATCTGCTGCTGTTGCTGTGTTGAGATGTGATGCTGTTGCACAGAATTATGAACTTCACCTACTTGGGATATAAATTGCTGGTGCATCGGCTGTTGTTGTACAGGTTGCTGCTGAAGCTGTTGTTGAGGGGTCGGTTTTGATGGCATAAGTTGTTGTTGCCCTGATTGTATCTGGTTCGGTATAGATTGTTGTTGAAAGACTTTGTGTTGTTGGGTTTGTTGTTGTTGTATTGGAAGCGTTGGCTGCAATGGTGGCTTCTGACTTTGCAAAGAGTTATTGGATTGTATGGGCTGTTGTGGGAGCACTAATGGTTGCGTTGGTATGATCTGTGACGGTATTAGTATTGATTGCGGCTGTTGCTGAATTAATGGTTGTTGTTGCATAGGCTGTTGCAAAATTTGCTGCTGCTGTTGTTGTTGTTGCAACGTTTGTTGTTGTATAGGTGTTTGCTGCATAAGTTGTTGTTGCATAGGTTGTTGCTGAATAGATGGTTGTTGAATCGTTTGTTGTTGCCGATTAGATTGTTGTTGCATTGATTGCTGTTGCGTAGGTTTTTGCAGTATTGTTTTTTGTTGCATCGCTTGTTGTTGTAAAGATTGTTGTTGCAAAGGTTGTTGTTGCATAGCATGTTGGTGTATTGGTTGGTTCTGCTGTAGTTGTGGTAAAATTGTCTGTGTGAGCTGTTGCGGCATAGATTGTTGTTGTGACATAGATTGCTGTTGCTGTAGAGATGACTGTTGAACGACTGAAAACAGTTGTGAAACTGGTACTTGTTGTTGCGGCGGAAGTTGTTGCTGATGTGGTGGCATAACTTTTGTTTGCTGAGAAGGAATCGACTTCATGGAACTCAGTTGTGCAGGCTGATTTTGTTGTTGCATCCCATGTACTTGCGTAAACTGTGACTGACCTACTTGTTGAACTAACATTTGTTGCTGTGGTTGCGATGTTTGGAAATGTTGTGTACTGGGTTGTACTTGTCCTCCTACTTGGGCATATTGTAATGGAATGAGAGGAACTTCAGTCGGAGTATTCATTAAACTGCCACCGACATGACCAGATTGCGTCTGTGGAAATAAAGGTAACTCTATTTTCAATTTTGGACCAACAGCAGTTCCTGGTGTACTACATTCACTACTTTTTTGTTCCGCAACTCTACTGACACTAAATCTAGAAATTTTACGAGATCCTCGCTGTGAATCGCAAGTATTAGGTAATGCTGAGTTAGCACTCTGTGTCATAGGTTTATTCTAAAACGATATTACCCCAATTGGATATAAGTAGTATATAGTATAATAATTATAGATATAGTTTGTATAATACGGATATAACAGTAATAATCAATGTAGAAATTGTAAATGGAATACTTGTAATCTAAATAATACTTACCTCAGTATCAGTATTTTCTACATTTCTCAAAGCGGCAAGTTTTTTCTCCAAATCTGCAATGGAGCTCTGTGTTAGACCCATACCCTGTCGATGAGCCTCGCCTTCAGAGAGATTGCATGCAGTAACAGCACCAATTAAAGAAGACGCAACTGGATTGGAGGCGGACGTACTTTTCTCTAAACTACTTTGTTTCGAAAGCTTCTGGCCAGTGCTCTCAAAGTTCATGTCAATTGGAGTTTGAACTGTTGTACCACTTGAAGCACCTACACTACGCATACAGCTAGGCACCTCGTAACCTAACTCAGCACCTTCAATAATGTTCGTTGGTATATGTTGCAAGTCAAAGCCACTGTTGTCCAGAGAGGTACGACGCGAATTATAAACAGAAGATCCACGTGCTGAACTGATGCCAGTCGGCGTGTTATTTCCTATGGAATGCACATTTGAAGCTGGTATCGGAGGTTTGTTTATCTGTGACATTAAATATAAGAGAGAAATTACAAACCTTTCTTATATCAATGAAATTAAATTAAATTAATTAAATGGTTAATTCCATTAAGTAGTAAATTGTTATTAATATATTTGTTTCAGAATATAATGAAAATATTAGAATTTGTCAAATATATAATCGTAGAATCTGAGATCATCACTAATTTATCTTTCAAATTTATCAATTTATATAATTTACCATATTCTAATTATTATATAATCTCAGTCCGTCTTATTGAAAAAAAAAAAAAAAATAATAATAATAATACAAATTAAATAATATGTATGTACCATTATTATTACAATAAACAATATATAAATAATTTCAATATTTGGAGATGATAATAGCCATAATACCTCTTCTTGTGATTGCTGTATGGTTAGGGTATTGGAAAAGGACCGTTCCACTGGCTGTTGTTGTTCTGAATTCACTGTCGTAGTACCCCCTTGTATCAAAGAAAATGCGTATGCATGTGTTATATTTTCAAGCTCTATTTTTAATTGCTCCAGCGTATTGTTGGTTTGACCGCACGGTAGTGAATTTGGGGCAGAGCCTGTTGTACTACACATATTCGATCCCATACCTTGGGATCCGTTCTGAGATTGTGACAGTGACAATGGGACCACCACATCCTGAGTCACCAGTCCATCCACAATTCGAGTACTGTCACAAATATCAGGTGCGTAGTCATAGCATTCTTGAAAAGTACTCTGAACTTGTTCATATTTTTTTGTTTGTGTTGAATCTTGAGCCTCGGCTGCAACTTCCAATGTCTCACCAGTCGATGATATAATTACGGGAGTCACAAGGAAGCGCGATATTTTGCGCTCTAATACTTGATTTTGTAAAGGCGCGTCTTGCTTTTCCGAAATGTTATCACTAACACCATCCGCTCTCTGAACTGGCACGTTATCATGGGCTGCCTCGCTGTTCTCAATCAGATTTTTCACATCGACTGTTAATGCAGTTGGCTCGAGTATACTGGAAACAACTTCCCCAATTTTATTAACTTCGAGTTCTACACTACCCTGATTTTCCACAGTCGACGGCGATGTCAATGAGGTAATAGTGTTGTCCGGAGTGTAATCTGATGATAAAGATGTATATTCAGACGCCGTACTCGTCTTTCGTGACACAGACGCTGAACCCAACATATTTTCGGCACTATTACTGCCGGCATCGGATGTGACAGTTGTGGAAGACGAAATCGATGTCGTGGTCGTTGGCGATAATGTACTTAAGTTAACATTATTCTGTTGTTGTTGTGAACCAGTTAATTGTCCAGACATCTGCGAAAATCCTTCATGGTTTGGTTGTCTTTGATGCTGGTAAAATGATGCAATATCTTGGGATACCAAAGGTGAAGCTAAAGAGCCATAGCTAGACGAGAGAGCTTCCATGCCATGTAGAGTTGGATCAAACATTTTCGACAAATCGCTCGAAGTTTCATCACGCTATAATAGTTTCATATATTATTGTATAGTATATTATTATACTTTATTATTGCTTTACATATTTGGTTCGTTAAACAAAACAAAGTATATTAAGAGCTTAAAATAAAAATAAAAAAAGACTTAAAAAAAAAATGTAGTATAAAGACACATTTTCACAGCAATAAAGAAGTATATAAATAAATATATAGTGATTGATTGTACGGTACAGTACATATAACAAACAAATAAAATCAAAGACACACACACCAAAAATAGTGTTCTTTGCACATATGAATCAAATTGATTGATCAAATTATAGTAAACATATGTGGCAACATATTAAATAGCTGAAATCGAGATAAACGGAAGAAATATCAGAAAACACACAGCAAATAAAAGGGTTGGATGATTTTTTGAAATGTAAGGATATGAACTCACATTGATAGTACTTAATCAAATACGAAATTTCGTTATAGTAACTGACATGGTCTCATTAAATTTGTGGGTATGCCAGTTTTCAAAAAACATATGATTGCAATATATCCTAAATATTAAATAAGTAGCTCTTTATGTGAAAACCAATCACAAAATAAAAAATTCCATAGATAAATGGACAAACATGATCACGAATACATTTTATAGCTAGAAAAACCGTTCAAAATACCAATATTTAAAATTTGAAAAACAAAACATAGGAATTGGTCATGAATACAAAAAATGAATTCCATATCAAACCCAACTCCTCGCGAATCATGATTCATTTTGGTTCGCTTGACTGGTTACACTAGAAGATGCCGGAATAATAAGCGATGCTCGAATAATAATAGCGCTACTCGAGTATACCCGGTCTTTCGAGTTAGCCGGACAAAAATTTAAAGAAAGAATGCGTCAATAGGAATAATACAAACATATTCATTAAAAAAAATGCAATTAAAAGTTTAGTTTTTAGTTTTCGGTTACTGGATTTAGAAAAAATGAAATAAACAAACGGTAAAGAAATCACACATCAATATTCATACAACACAAGCGGCAAAAATGACATAACGATTTGTAGATCAAAATTTATGATTTAATTGATGATAGCGTATGATTTATGAACAATTACATAATAATTAATTCGAAAATGAAAGCAAATTGCTACGAAGAGTACACAATAAATAAACTATTTGAAAATCATACATGATAAAAAAAATTTTAAGTAAAGAAACCATTGCAAATTTTACATTGTTTAAAAAAAAATCTATAATTAAAAATGTATCAATAAAATGGCATTGGTTAGAAATATTTCAAAAATTTATCAGTACGAACAGAAATGAGAGAGAACGTTTAAAAATATTTTGATAATTAAGACAACTTACAGATCTATGTCTTTGATGAGTTCTGAACACGGAGCGCTGTCGTGTTAAAGATGCATGACGCACCTAATTGTTGAGATTATTTGATACAAAGAAGATAACATATAAATTGATATTAATATATAATCATATCGACTATAAGCAACGCGACAATTGTATTCGAAAAGGAAAATATGGTCAGTTGAATAAGTGTGGAAAGAAGTTTATAGGTTTAAAATGTTACATTCCGATACCCAAGTGAAATCCAAGATACTGTAACCCAATTTTCCTATTACCAGTGCATTAGCCAAATAAAAATAATAATCAAAGCTAAAATAAATGCAATAGGTTTATATATATTAATAATAGCGCTGTCTCTATATTTGAGATTTCTATAAAATTGCATAGACACATAAATGTAACGAACAAAAATCGCATACAGAAACATATTGATATATGCATATATATTGCGTCTGTCTCTCTTATATATATTATATATAATATAAATATAATATATATATATATATATATATATATATATATATATATATATATATATATATATATATATATATATATATATATATATATATATATATATATATATATATATATATATATATATATATATATATATATATATATATATATATATATATATATATATATATATATATATATCTGCCCATGACATTTTCGCAACCATGGTGAGTATGTCTGTTCAACCAGCCACTGAAGCCAATAGTGCTGACTACATTTTCATAGCATTTCCACTGCTACCCCACCTCTCGGATGAAAATTGACTTTGAAAGATATATGGATATAATGCTACATCTACTACATACAAATTAAATAACATTGAGTTTAAAAAGCCTCGATGACACCTCGTAGAATTTTCACCGTTCACAAATCTTCTGGAACCCAATGATATAGCTGAATTTACAATAGCCTCCGCCGTTACGTTAATGTGTACATAAGCAATAATAAATTAACGTGCAAATCAGAATTCCCACTTTTTCACATAGTTCCATAAAAATTATAGGGAATGTTTATATTTTGTTTGTGGTCAGCTCAAAACGTTTTCTCAGCAATAAAATTAAAAATATTGGCGGTAAAAAAATAGAAAGAAAAAATAAGTGTTTTAAATATATTAATGCACTCAATCCAGAAGGAATTCAAATAATGTGGTGTGAATTAGAAACAAAATTGTTTTATAATGATTTTCAAACAAGAGACTCCATCGCCATCCAGAAGAGCGTATCTAAAATAATAAGGAGCATCATACGTACATACGTATGAGGGTAAGGTGGATAACTTAAATGGTTCCGCTGTACGGTCCGACATACATTCACATCAACCATATATATATATATATATATATATATATATATATATATATATATATATATATATATATATATATATATATATATATATCTGGGGTGGAATATATATATATATATATATATATATATATATATATATATATCTGGGGTGGAATATATATATATATATATATATATATATATATATATATATATATATATATATATATATATATATCAACATGTCTTCATACCAAATAAGATAAATGATGAATATATAAATATACAACCTACCTTTTCAACATTACGGCGAAATGTCGATGGCACCGGAATTTGGTTTGGATTCAATTTAACTTGCCGAACTATATCATTGATCATTTCTACAAACGCCGCACTTTGGCATTGCGACAACAAATCCTGAGCTTGCTGCAAAATACCAAAATATTTTGTGAAATTTTGCATACCAATTGTTCATAGCATAAGTACCAATTTATTTGCAACATCAACTGGGTTCACATCTGTTATATCGAATTTAAAAGTAATAGTCTTTGGCTTGTTTTCCATATGACAGTTGATGACGGTGCCATTTTCGATTCCAGTAACACTCAATTTGGGAATGCGCTCACTTCCGCTGCGATTGGAACGGCGTGGCTTTTGTATACGTGCCTTTTGTTTATCCTGTTGATCTTGAACCGAAGTGGCATTCGTGTTATTAATATCATTTGCAAATTGATTTGAGGATTGATTAACAAATGTCTGAACGTTTTGATGAGTGGGTGCTGTGGAACCATACGGCATGGGAATCGTTTGATTCTGATTCTGGGGTGGAACGCTATTCATTTGTGTTGTAGCTTTGACATCTAATTGTTGATAAACTGGCTGATGTGATTGTGTTGTTTCTTGTGAAGCAGGATGTTGGGTTACAGGTAGTTGATTGCCTTGTTGTTGTACAAATAGTTTTTGTTGTTGCACCAACTGATGTTGTACATGTGGTGGGTTGATATTTTGCTGCTGTGTTTGAACTAATTGCTGTTGCTGAATTGCTTCTTGTTGCTGAATTATAAATGGATGTTGGTTCAATTGGGACTGTTGTCCCATTTGTGATTGCAGCTGGTTATTTTGCTGTTGTGTTGATACAACTTTCATAGGATCACCAGACAATATAGGAGGCGAATGTAATTTTACTTTTTGTTGTTGTAGCATTTGTTGTTGAAAATTCTGCTGATTAGAGTAAGGTACATCTTGCTGTTGAGTTGCCGGTTGCTGTACAACCGATGAAATGGGAACACTTACAGAATTTGTAGTATTTTGATACGATATCAATTGCGCTTGTTGTACGTATTGTACAGGCGATTGTTGATGCGACGAATTTCCTACTGCAGCTGTCTTTACGGTATTCAAATGTAGCATTTGTTTCTGCTGAGCTAAATATTGAGCCGTTTGTTGTTGTTGATAATAAGTATTTTGCAATTGTTGCTGATAAGTCTGATCGACATTTGTGGTCTGGTTTGAAAGAGATAATGCTTGTTTAAACTGTGTTTCCTCAGTTTGTTGTTGTGATTGCTTTGCAGAATTTTGAAGTATATCTATAGAATCAATTTTTTTATCTCCTCCAGTGATGTTTTGTTCAATCTGCTTTTGCTCAGTGCAAGTATGTTTTATATCAAATTTATTAGAATCACTAGTACCACTATATTGATCCGCTCCTAATCCATCGTCTTTCCATTTTCCGGCCAAGAAATCTTCATCCTCTTCAGACTCTACCTCTTCGTCCTCATCATCCTCTTCAGCATTAGTAGGTACTAACATTTCTCTTTGCTTTTGAAGTGCAAGTTTTTCCAAACGGGACTTTTCATTCTGCAGTTGCAGTTGAGTTTGCCTTTGTTTACGTTCTTTCAGTAAAGATACCACTTGAACCTTAAGGAGTTTAACAACAGCTTGGGAATCTTCTTCGCTTATTATATTTTCTTTAAACATATCTTGACAGATGGATTCACAGTCATCATTTTTGAAGTCAAACTCAAATTGAATCGCTTCATTTTCTTTATGTTTTGATGACCGTTTCTTGGGGTCAAGAAAACGTAAACGAAATTCAACAATATTTTGTTCAGGATTATTTATAAAAGACTCTGTAGTAGTTGGTTCAAGACGAATACCAATATCTTCGCCGAAGAATTCAGAATTAAGCAGTTCTTTGCAGCTAGGTCGATCTTCAGTTTTTAATTCAATACATTGTTCTATAATTTCCCTGACTTTCGGATCTTCAACCTTAGTTAGGGCTGCTGGTTTGATACCAGATATTACCTTTTTGTAAATCTGTGCTGGGCCCTTACATTCACTATACGGGTATTCAGAAACTGCCATTTCCAACATGCACATACCGAATGCGTAAACATCAACGGATTCATCATAATGTTCTTCATACATTTCCGGAGCCATGAATTCAGGCGTTCCAATCACTGATTTGGCATGCGACCGATTTTTCAATGTTGCTAAACCTAAATCTCCAATTTTTACACTACCAGTTGTACCAGTTATAAAAATATTATCACATTTTAAATCACGATGAATTATGGGTAATGGACGAGTATGTAAGAAATGTAAACCTTTCAAAATTTGACGACACCAAGATTTCAAAACTTTTGGGTTGATCTTTTTAAAACGTTTTAGATAACTGTAAAAGAACAAATGACCATACAAATTTAAAAAAGTAACAAAATGGTATATAAATTAAAATAGAAGCAAGTAAATACATACGATTTCAGTGTTCCTGAAAGCATTAATTCGGTGACTAGAACTATATTCTTCTTCCTTCCGACTGTAAATTCCCAGTATGTATAGAATCGTACAATATTCGGATGCTGTAATTTTTTCAGCATATCAACTTCCTCGCGTAAACGTGCTCGTTCACTCTTCTTAACTTGTTTATCCTTATAGATATAACGTGTGTTCAGAAATTATAATTACTATGATATTCTTATCTTATCTTAGCATACTTACTAACAACTCACACCAAGCTACAGCGACTCCCGTTTCAGTATCAAGCCCGCGGTAAACCGTTTTGAAAGAACCACGCCCCACCTCTTTGTCATATTTAAAGAAACGACCACATGGAGACATACCAATGGGATCATCGTCATCTTCAGTAGAAACACGAGTTTTAATCGTAGTACCGACAGACAAAGGAGTCGCCACAACATTTGAAACATTAACTGCAGGCGTTAACGACTTATTCGACGGAATCGTCTCGAAGACCTCTTTGATTTTATCTTGTTTGTCTGCTTGTGAAAATTTGGGCAAAGTGTTTTCAACAGGATGGTAGTTGCGAGCAAATTCCACACTAGCAGTTCCAGCTGTTTTCAATGTAGCTTTTCGCAATATACTTATTTCAGCAATATGTTCTTCGATTTTCTCTTCCACTTTGAATCCTACTCTTTTGCCACCACTTGAAGCTATAATTGATGTGGTCGGTTCGTTTCCTGCTACTGATTCGCTACTGATTTCTTGCAATGGTTCTTGAACAATTGATGGTGTGAAATTTTCAGATTCTGTTGTGGCTGCTTCCAACTCAGAGGATATGGTTGTATTAGAACCTATACGGCTCGTGTTGAATGTATCACGAAATTGCTCTTCCAAATGTTCAGCCTCACGCAATAACATCTCAATGTTATCATCATAGTCACGTGGAAATTCAGTTTCAAATTCAAGATAATTTGTGTTTGTATTTTTTGGAACCTGTTCAAAGCTCTTACGAACGAACCTCATATTGGGATTGAATTTCTGAACGGCAGTACAAGTGGAGGCTGTTATTGAAGATGAAGACTCAGTACTTGTGGATATTGATTTTGAATCTTTTTGCTTAGTCTCACTTTCGTTTTCAACGTCTCCCATTCTCTGTGTCTGCATACTTTGTGAAGATTTCTCCTTGCTGTCATCGAAGGACACGGTACCAACCCGTCGACTAGATGCTTGAGCATCAATGGAACTCTTCTTCTCTTCCATTTTGCATTGATGTGTTGAAGTTTCAGTTTTTCGAGAACAATTTCGGTCTGTGAAGTGGTCTTTTTTGGGTTGTTTTCTGCCCAACGATAGATTTCCAATTACGGGAGTGGTGTGTTTACGTAATGAAAGCTGATGCTGATTCAATTCTGCTGATACTGATGGATGCGTGTGCTTCAATAAGCAGGCGTCCTTTCGTTGCTGGCTGACGGTAGTAGAAGCGTATCCACGCGGAAACGACTTGACGGCTGACAAATGCGTATATTTTTTTCCTGGATTAGTTTTAAGATCGAGATTTCTAGCTCCTATTCCGCTGCCACCAACTAATTTAGAACTTAAGCTTATAATATTACTGTGATTGTTATTTTGAATTACGATTTGTTTATTATTGAAGTTGCCGGAGTTGTTATCTATTACCGTATGGTGATTATATGATATATTTTTGAATACTTGAAGAACGCGTTGCAAACAATTATCTTGAATTAGGAACGTCTTTGTTTTCTGCGTTGCGGGTTGTGTTGGATGAAGGTAATGATGGTATTGTTGTTGTTCCAAGACTGAAGATAAAGCTGTTGAACTAAAACTGCCAATTGTGGAGCTAGCGATACTTGCAGAACTCCTTGAAATAAAATAAAAGAAAATATTAACATAAATTTATATATACATGGACTAAGGGGCAAAAACGTTGAGATAAATTACACGAATAATGTCAAGAATATATAAATGCAAAAAAAAGAAAAATATGTAAACCCTACAGAAAAACAAAAAAAAAAAAATAAATAAATCAAAAAACAAGGTATAATCCATAATGAATCAGCGCTGTAAATATTGCCTGATGTTTTGTCATTAAAATTTTGTGTATATACATATATATCGTCTATCGACTGAAATGGAGTAAATCATCCGGTTTTAGAGTTCACAAATTCTTTCCACAATCCTGAGTAATATTTAAATATATTAAAGTTTCATTAAAAAAGTAATAATATTTGAAATCCATTTTATACTCTATTAGGAGTATCTAGCTTGTACGCGAGATTTGATATACCTACATTTATGGTGTAATTCGATTTGAGTATAAAGGTTTTTTATACCTGACATCTTACAATTCTACAATTTTCATTTATTTCATCTACTATTTAATTGTATAAATAAAACTAAATATCTTTCAAAGACAATTCGTGAATCGGAAACAAAAGATATTAACAAATAATATAGAGAAACAATAATCTTAAATTTTAAAACACTCAATCAAAACTGTAAGACACTGGAAAGTCGAAATGATATGGACGATATGATACGAATGAATCACGGCTTGTCGAGCGACTATATATATTCTGACGAGAGTGATAGAAAATGGACGTGATTAGACATGGTAGACGTTTCATTTAAACAGACCGATTAAGATCAGAATTATATCTCCATAATTTCAAAGTTTTCGAAGCAATCAGGACAAGCTACAGATTCTCGCAAATGTGACAAGAATGATTATCAGATCATTATAAAATTTTTCAATATAGTCAGGATGCAAAAATTTGTGTTTTATCTATTCTTATAACCTTTGAACAGAAAGTGAAAAGAACATATATTGGTCCCTGATAAAAATAAATGTTATTAGGCATTGAATAATGATATATTTTTCAGTATTTATGAATAATATTCATTTATCAATAATGCTTAAGATAAAATATGTACGGATATTTTGGTAGACATAGTAAATCCGTCAAAAACATGGTGCGTAAACGGAAGTACCTAGAGTTTCT
>OX376701.1:3123035-3140839 GCA_947389925.1 Coelopa pilipes
AAATATCTTTCTTGCTTCACTAATTAACTAACACGATGACTAAATCTATGGTGAAGATATTCTATATTCTTGTTCATGTCCGGTCTACATTTTCACATCTCTCTTTGGACTCGGTTGACTATGCTCTGGTCGATCGGGGATTAAGCCTGGATATGGTTGTTGCTGTTGTAGCTACAACTGCTGTTGGTTTTGGAGAAGTCGCTGCTGCTGCGGAGTCTGCTGGTATTGGCTGGCACTCGAAGCTGGTGTGAAGCCGAGGGAGCCGACGTGCCGCGCCACGACGTGTTGCGCCGCCGCCATATAGGTGCCGTAGTAGTGACTGAAAATGCGCGGGTCCGCCTTGTCCAGCTCGTTCGGCAAGTGGTGAATCATTCGTCGCAGGTGGCTCTGCTGTGACTCGACTGCGACATCCAAGCCTTGCTGCTGTTGCTGCTTCAGATGCTTCTCCATGTCTGGCTGTTCCTGCTGCTGCTTCATTTGCTGGCCGAAGCCTAGGTTCCTCAATGGCCGCGCGTCCTGCTTGGGATTCCTCGCATGTGATTCCGGGCTGTTGGCGTTGTTCTTGTTGTTGTTATTGTCTTTCTGGTCGTCATCCTCGTCCTCCTCAAGCTCGTCCTCAACCTCGGCGTCGGCGTCAATAGCGGCATCCAGCTCGCCCTCCTCCACGTCACTGGCCACAACGTCGATGTCCTCCTGCTCGTCGCCCTCGCCCACCGCCATGGGTTGCGTCTCTGCCAGTGCCAGCGAGGCGTGAGTGGGCGGCGGTGGAGGCTTTGTGTAAGGCAGATGGTGGTGGTGCTGTTGCACGCTCAGCTTCGTGATCAGGGTTCGCTTCGTGGTCAGCGTCGTCGTCGTCGTTGCACCGGCCGCGGACGCAGACGAGGCTGCGGCCACCTCCGACGCCGTCCGCACCGTGTCGCAATCGTCGACCACGACGTCCACGTCGGGCGCCAGTAGGGAGGCGACGTCAAACTGCCGCTTTCGCGTGTGCGAGTAGAGGTTGGCGATGACGCTGGCGGTGGCCGTCGTCGTCGTGGTCTCCTTGATGATGGACAGGTGGTTGTTATTGTTATTGCACGCGAGGTGCGCGTGGGCTGGGACCTCGGCAGGGCCCACGTAGCGGGCGGGTAGCGATGACCCGTTGGCGACCGCGCTGGCGACGGCTGCCACGAACGACTGGCCGTAGTGCGGCGGGTAGAAAATGGTGGGCGATGGTGCGTGATGGGGAAGCTGTGGGAAGGAGTGGTGCGGCGGCGGTTGCAGGTAGCCGAGCATGTCGCGCTGATGCAGTAGCGCTGTACCGGGCGGCGTTACGACCAGCGGCGGCGGGCTGGGCGAGTCGGCTCCCTCGTCGTCCACGGAAAGGCCCATGTGCTTGCGGACTTTGCGCTGAGCCTTACGTCGCCGGAAGTCGCCCTTGCGGAAGTCCTCCATGTTGGCTGGGTGGATGGCCCAGTAGTGGCCCTTGCCGTTGGCGCTGCGGCCCGACTTTACAAAGCAATCGTTCAGCGACAAATTGTGCCGGATGGAGTTGCGCCAGCCGGGACCGCGCGTTCGGAAGTACGGGTAGTTGTCCAGGATATATTGGTAGATGTCCGACAGCACCAGCTTCGACTCCACCGAGCTGAGGATGGCCATTGCGATCAGCCCGATGTAGCTGTGCTGCGGCTTCGGCTCCTCGGCCTGGAAGACTCGCTGCGGAAAGAGCGACATCGATAGGGCCAGGCTGCGGCCGCCTGACGAGTACGCGTTCGAGCCGACCGCCACAGCGGCGGCGGCGGCAGCCGCTACGTTCGTGTAGCCGAAGGCGGCCACGGCGGCGGCGGTGGCGTTGGGCAGGAGCTGCGGCCCGGTCGCTGTATACTGCGGACACCTCAACCGCTCCATATGCATCGCGTAGTTGTAGAGCTGGAGCCGATATTGCTCCAGCGGCGTGGGCACGAAGCCGACGCCCATCGTCCCGACGGTGCCGCCAGCGACTTCGCCACTGCCGCTGTTGGCGCCCACCAGTGCAGCTGCTATGCGTGGCGGCATTGCGGTAGCGTTGACGGCCAAAGCGCTGTTCGCCGGTGGCGGCGAGTTCTTGGCGGACTCGCAGTCCATCAGGGCGCCGGGCATTCTCGGGTACTGCGACAGCGGCTTCTTCGCGCTCGGCTCCTCGTGGGCGCCTTCGGCCTTAATCGATAGCCGGCAGCTCTCGCTCTCAAGCTGCATGTTCAGTTCAGGCCTCGGTTCAATGGGTGCGGCCGGATAACTTATTTTGTCCAGAACCCTCCGAGGGCGTAAAGTGGTACCTGTCCTGCGGACCTCCCCGCGGAGCCACACACGAGTCCAGAGCTCGAAAACGCCAGCGAAAGCACTTCACTCGACTTTGAAGACTCTTGGTGAGCGATTGTGTTTCTTCGACTTCGGCGTGGTTTCCTCGTTTTCTGTACGCTTTAACTCTAGGTTTGGCTTCAGTCCTTCGGCATTTGTAGTTCTCTTCATATACACACACAACGATGAGTGCTTCTTATTGTTTCTCAAGCAGCGGGTGGGGGTTCGTATCATTCAATTGTTCAATTCGTTGTTATTTCGCTTTTGTACTTGTTATTAATATAAATATTTGTGAAGTTGTTTTTGTTGTTTTTTCCTGACTCCGATTGCTCTTGATTTTATTATTATTGTTTTACTTTGAATTTTTGTGCGTGCTTTATGTGTCTCAGTAACGAGAACTATTATTTAGAAATTATAAATTAAACAAGAACAGAGCTCTAGCAACTAGACAAGGCTTGTGTTTTCGCACGTTTTGGGTTTTTTTCTAAGTCTTTCGTATTTTTATTTAATTCAGTTAGTCATTCAATTTCAGGGTTTAGGTTTTGGGATTGTTGTTTTTTTTAATTTTTACTTTGGAATGTTCATTTTCTTATGTTTCTATATGATGTATAACTCATAAATGTTGGGGATATTTATTATTGTTCATAATTTGATTTTCAAAATAAGGTTTATTAATTACGAAACTGTAACCAAATGGACTTTTATTTAATTTTAACATGTATTTTTAATATTTTTGGTTTTTTTCATATTATTTGTTTAATCTCTTTAATAATTGGCTGCTCCGAAAACCCCGAAACGTGAGCGAAAAACCACCTTTGCACGTCGAGTGTCACTAGAATCCCAATCACTTGTCTATTGATCAATCAATCTGTCTGATTAGTCTATTGACTCCGTGGCTTCGTACTATTTACGATTCACCTTCTTCGAGCGCGACGTTGACGTTGTCAATGTCGTTATGTTTTCTGCTTGGCTGCGACTGAAGAATATTTGTTTCTTCTACAACACGTCTCACGTCAGTCATCTTCCAATAATGCCAAAACGACCCAGTCATCGTTGCCGTCTGCCTCGCTCCCATATTTGCGCAAACGCACAGCACACCTTGTGAAGAGAACGGCGTCTCTGCTAGGCCAATTACAGACAAGAGCTCTGTTCCTATTTCCCTTGCTCTGTCTGCTGCTCTCACACGGCGGTCTACCATTGGTCTCGCCCAGAGCATTGTGGACTCTTACCCTTCTCTTGTAGGTGTGAAAACCGTGAACTCAACGACAGGCACCACTGGGAGTGTTCCGAGCATGGTCGGAAGTGGCTCGCAGCGTGTGAGAGTGTGCGATCATTGTTAGACCCTCAATGGACGAATTGCGGAGAATCCTATCCGTGAGGTAAGCGCCGTATCGGCCGCTGGTTGGTCGATCTAGAGAGTGCGTTTTGTGTCGGAGGTGTTCGGTATAAATAGGTTCCAAGAGAAAAGGAAAGCGGTGTTGTTGAGTGACTCCTCCCACTTTCTGCTTGTTTGTTGATGACTACAACATATAGCACAAACAACACATACTACAATCCCACTAAGCGAGAATGTGAGGAGATAGAAAGAGAAACCGCCATTGTAATGGCGTTGTTTTGTTGTTGTTTTGTTCTTGTGTTCTAGTGTTGCTGTAAAAACAATTGTAACAAGATATTTAATAACAACAGCAAAACACAAGAAAATCTTGATCCACTTGCGTGAGTACCCCTCCATTACCGAAACATCCTTCAGCCTGAATGGAGACTAATTTATTATTTTTATCTACAGTTACACATAGCTTAAACAAAGAGAATATTTTGCCAGGGCTGCCTGAAACACTTCAATTGGAATCTCTCACTACACTTCCGAGCAATACACTACGTCACTGTACGTTTTTAGAACACCTTTTTTCCATTAGCTTTCCACAAACTGCTTTCGATCCTCCACTGTTCTAGGAAATTAATTGGCATTTCATCTAACTTTCGCAGCCATTCCTTCGCTCGAAAACTCCGAGACGGGAGCTCTGCATACTTCATTACTTTATTCCCACCGGTAGCTGACGCGATTTACCGGCACTCGCGCCCGACGCACAGTTGGGTATTTTTCCAGAACATGGTGATCAATTCACCTGGCTGATATGCAAAACCCGAATGTGTTTTTAGTTAGAATGAGCCCAACTAAGTAAAGAATTTTTTGGTATTCACTAAGGGTGATCTACAAGAAGCCACATGGTATGTTTGATAGTTAAAAACTTCGTCACTAAGGCAGTTAAAGGAATAATATTTTTTCGATGTTAGACATTATAGACATTATGTTAGATATTATTATATCATCTTTGAGCTATCATTTTTGAAAGCTTCGTATCTTAAGGATTTTTCTCTTAAATTTATCGCCAAAATTATGTAACATTATATACTGTTGGTACTGACGAAAATAAAAACGAGATTAAAATGACATATTACTGAAACAATTGCTCAGTACCTACACATCTCTTTCTCTCTCTCTCACTCTCTCTCTCACTCTCTCTCTTACATCCCCCCATTTATCCCTTACATTATTCAACCATCCAATTTTTCTCCCTACTGACTCTTTAGAAACACAAGTAGGTAGGGAGGAAGAGGCTAGAAATAATACAGTAATCAATAGAATATGGGAATATGGAATAGAATATATTAGTACACGTAAGAGTAAGAGAAAAGTTGGAGAAATGAAATACAACGAAAATTAAGAAAATTGGATGTGGATAAGAGAACAAGGAAATCAAATCGTAAATCCAGAAACAACTACAGGTGCTATAAGAAGCTTTTCGGGCCTTGAAATTGCATAAATTTTTCTAAATATGGAATAATCGATCGAGTGTTGGCCATAAAAACATGTTCACAAAAATTTGTTGGCTGTACGTTAGGGCATAATTAACTGAATGCAAGTGAACTAGAACGAAAAAACCTCAAACACGCTGTAAAACGCTTTCAAATGGCGGTTTGCTCCCAAAGGAATCCATGTTTTTCCGATCAAGTATTTATATCCATGGTGAAATCGTAGCTCGGAAAATTTCAGTGAAATAACTGCAATGAGAAGTATTTTCAGAGAAGAGAGCTAAAGAGAAAGTTAGCACAGAATGAGAGACATGTCCATTAATAAAATAATAGAATAATATAACAACTATGTCACATTTGTCGTAGATGTATCAATAGTACAAATTCTTGTTTTATTCATAAAGATCCAGTGAAAACATTGCTAACAATAACAGAGAAACAGCATTGAAGTTATTTTCATAACAGCGTTTCAGTGTTTTAATGAACAATATGGTAATGTAATAAATTTATAAAAGCAAAATGTAGGTTAATTACACCTTCTCGGTGTTAATAACTTTTATGAAAACACTACACCATGTTCTAGCGTTTTGATTTCACGAAATCTAAACATATTTAGAAAAGCCGAAGTTGTGTTATTAAAGAAATCATGAAGTCTGATGGAAAATGGTGTAAAATTAACAAAAAGGAGAAGAAAAGCCCAGGAATATAATTTAGTTTCAGTTCTACAACAACAAAAACAATATTTTCACAGAATTAACCTCGCAATTATTGGGAATAGTTCCCTATTTATTCGTATGAGTCGAATGACGCGACACAAATACGGAAACCAGAATCAAATAACAAAAATCGCATTTTTTAATCTGCAGGGAAAACATGAACCAATCCATGGTGAGTCGATGACAAAGAGTGCGGTAAAGTGGCTGGGAGGAGAAGAGCGAACGGCAGACAATGGACTGAAACAATAATAGCAATACAAATAATCACAAAAGGTGTGAAAAACAGTTCGAGGCACGAGATAGAAATCAACACCGAGCGAAGAACCCATCAATGGTGAGCTGCAGAAAGGGAGAGAGGTGAGGTCGGGTTCAACAAGAGATGCGGCGCGAGGATAACCGACGGTCGCCCGCAACTGCATGAATGAACCGATGCACGCACATACGTCGTGAAGGACAGACAAAGAGTAGGAAGAGAATAAGAATGCGAATGACGCAGAGTGAGACAGAGAGAAGCACAATCGATAAGCCAACCGCAAGAACCATCGGCTGCGGACCTAAATTCACTCCTCAAGCCGCAGGCACTTGAGGTCCCTTCACCTGAAGTCAGGAGGGGCCGAGACGTTCCCTCTCGCACTCGCCTTTGTGCCCTGTTTAAATGGAACCATTTAAAATACACTCAAGGAATTACTATTAGGTGTCTAGGGACAACGTCCCCTTCCTGGACCCGGACCCCACCCTCGTCGCTACGAGTGCACTCTCAACGTGCAATTAATAGTATTTAGGAACCCTGACTACGATTGAGAGCCAGACCGAAGGATGACGATGGAAGAATCGAAGTCCCAAATAAACGTCGAGGCGGTGCCATGGAATAGGGAAGGGGACAAAGTGGAAACCTGAGAACACGTAGACAATAGAACTACTTGAGGAAAGGTGGAGTGTGAATGGGTGAATACTACACCTTTTCAAACGGGCTTCAGAGAGAGATATCAGAAAATATAAAACAGGCCTCATAGAATAGCAAAGTGACTACTGAACCTCAGGCAGAACTCTGACAAAAACAGAAATTGCAACAATTTCAATTATTTTGATTTTGGGACTTAATACAGCTTCATTATCACAGCTTCGTTTAGTTTTCGATTTTCCGCAGTCATTTTACGATGTTATGAAGAATTTTTTCGGTATATATATTAAAGCATATGTGGGACTAATGTGCACATAATTGAACAACACAAATCTCTCTCGACTTCCGTCTATCCCGACGGCCTCTCTTCGCAACAATGTCAAACACTTCTGCAAATCTCATTATTGACATTTGAATTGCGTCTACGAATCAGTCCTTGAAGCTCCAGGCAGCGTCTTTGTCTCCTCTCATTCGCGGCATCCTGGAGACCTAGTTAATCTGGTTGTAGGGTACGACTTCTTAACTCGCAGCTCGTTCCGCGTTTCCGTCTCTGTCCCTGTCATCACGGCATTATGTTCAAGGCCCAGACGCGCACAGGAACCGTTTGTATCGGAAACCATAATCCTCTATAATCTACACTTCATTCTGTCAGACCCTTCCATCCCCTGTCATAATACATAATTGATTATTTTGTACGATTTTGCATGCACCTCTGAGACTTGCGACACAAAGAGACAGAGGCAAAGAAAAAAAAGAAATCCCTTCCTGGTATCCACGGTCACGGCTTCAAGGCTGGGCTTGCGTTCTCCTAGCACAACAAAGCGCCAAAGTTAAATGTTGGATGAATTCCAATCAAATTGAAATTAATTAATTAATAATAATTAACCAGGTTTCGAAGTTAAGGTATTTAATAGATTATTATATAAATATATAAGATGTTGGTGATCCTAATTCATACCAGCATAAACAATTTCGTCATTGAATTCTAAGTAAATTAATTATCCATAAATGTTGTATCTGAGATAAACTCCATCGCATTTCATTGGCATGGTTTTTGAATAAGGATTTCTTAGGAGTATCATCGTTTGAGATCTCTCACGAACTATGTATGTAAAATATTTTCCCGAGAGACGGTTTCTCGTATTTGAGAAAAGTACGACCGAAACCAGAATCACCAGAATGATTCGGGAAGTAGAATATTCGGGATTTTTCTATATCGAAATAATTGTAATCGTTCAAGACATTTGTTAAGAATGGGTAATTAGAAAAACCAAAAATGCAGTGTTTTTATTGTGGTCGAGGTATTTCGTGCCTATTTCAGAAATCAAGCTTTAATCCCTGCCGGTATTAATATATGCGTCTTTTTGCATCAACTTCTTTTTAAGGATAGGCTATATTCAGAAATAGTCTTCAAAATGTTATTAAGATCAGCAAATGGTTTGTCAGCCAAGGGAAAGAGCTTCTTGAGTTTCACCTCTATGTGTTATAGACATATTTTCAAATTTGCGTATATCCATGAACGCCTTCTTCCTCCCTCTCAGGACGCACAAGACTTTCTCGACGAGCAGCTCCATGGACCTCCACGCCCAGGGTGGTTAGCGTGACAAGGACAATGAATGTTTGCCTGTCGTGCTGCACGTTTCTGTAAATGTGTATTGCTACAGTGGACTACTTCCTGCGCAATCACGAAGGAGCAGGAGAAAAACGTATATAACAGGAGCGAGCCATCGAAAAACGATATGTTTTATTTCGATTATTGTGCTGTTTTCTGCCGTGGTTCGCTTTTGTTATTGCTCATGCTACGTCATTTCCGCCTGTTCTTACGACGGCGGCAGCGGCTTCATCATCGGCCAACCAACCAGCATGGCCGACGGATAAACAGACAACTTCCCAAGACGTCGTTGCTCTGACGACTCCGCCTTCCACTCGCTCTGTCTCTCGCACTCTCTCCCTCTCTAGCTCCCTCTTCGATTTTCTACGATTGACCCGTGACAGGGGTACAGAGCGGGAGCGAATGACGGGCACATAGATGCAGACATCGCTAGCCTCCCGTACTAGGGAAACATATTGGTAAAATGTGTGTTGAGTGTTGGATGAGTAGACAGCGTCGCCGTGATGGAGCGCCCATGTCAGGATCGGCGGTTTCATGTCTTGAAATGTTTGGTAGTTCTGTAGCCAAGGACCGATTCTGTTAAGTTTCGGAAAAACAAACACAAGTACTGGAGTTGAATCGTCCAGACCGGGCCGGGATGACTCGAATGCTTCATTATTGTATATAGGGAAGTCTCACTCCTCTCGTCCCTTGTCCGAACACCATCCGTTCGCAAAACTCGAACTCGAACTTCTCGGTGTTTCTTGATGTTGGAGGACGACATGAGCCAAAAATTAAAGAAAAGGCAGTTATTAAGAATTTCATGGGGAACGCGAGAACATAGTCGTCGAATCAGGGCACTGCAAGCATAAAGCAAAAGAAAAGCGTTTTCGATAGGTTCTCCAGTCAACCTTCTCCTATGAGTGGCAAATATGATTATGAGGCATCAACGGCTACGAACCGCAATAAGGATAACAAAATCCCACTTTAAAGCAGATAGAGCCTCTATATAGTATAATTACTGACTCTTTCTCTCTCTCCATATCACGCTCTTCTGACTAATGCTTGGATTTCCGAACCACGACCAGCGGAAATTGGCGCGATAGGTCCAAGGAAGTCAAGCAAATATTGACGTACCTGCCCCTGGACGACGTGCTTATCCTAATCTTGTGTAAATGTGCTGCCTCTAATTCCCTCGCGCGATTACAAATGGATTACAACGGATAATGATGCGGGGTGTGGGATGGAGGGATGACTATCGTCTGGATTCGGTTTCCATTTAAAGGGGATTTTCAAAATATACCTAGCGATTCTTTGAGCCAACAAGCAACATATTCGTAGAAATATAAAATTGTGTACGAATTCTTTATGAACGTTGTTTTTTTTTTTTTTAAACTTAAATACTAATATTATGGTTTTGTGTTTTGAAAGGATTTGCGGTATGCCAACAGTTTACACTTTTGACAATATATGTGTATGTCCATGTACAGTATGTGTAACTATCCTACGTGGATCATGTGTTAGGCTCGTAGTTTGCATGTATTGGTTTACGAGACTCGAAAAAGGTACGAGGTGCAACAGAGAAAATACCTAATTAATAAAAAATGGCAAATTAAGATAACAAGCGAACTGTCACAAATATTTTCTTGGCCTTCCTGCGACCTCCTGATGGCCAATTTCCACCGAAGGCTGGTACTCACCGAGGCTGGAACAGGGACCGGACCGGACACCGGACGGAATCGGCGACTAATTGCTTTTCGAGTGACTTCACAGCGACAATAGCGGTACAAATGAATGGATGACGGCCGACGGCGGTCGCTGCTCGGCTGCTCGGAAACGGAACGGAAAACACGCTCGAGTGGAAAGACAAAAGTCTTAATTTATTTTCTGGATTGTGCTAAAACCACCGCTGTTCGAACGCCTCGGGTGGCATCATCAGCAGGAACATCAATAACAATAACAATAACAATGAAAGCAACAACGCGAATAACAAAGGCAACATTAACGGCAACATTATGGCAAATATAACAATAACAAATCCGATGACGAAAGCACAGTAGGCGGTGCTCTCTCGAGCGAAAGTTGCAAAGTATGGTTAGCAATGCAGAATGCAAAACGCAAAATAGAAAATAATTAACACAAATTAATCTCTCAGAACAGGAATTAATTTTTATCGATGGTTTGTCACTGATAAATACCAAAACATAATTTTTTAGAAATCATCACAAACCATGTCGAATCTCACCTGCCTTCTCTCGTCTTACCATTAGGTCTTTTTGAGTTGCTCATTCTTCATTCAATTATTTTGTTTTGTTCCTCTTATTTCCTCCTCCTCCTCCTACCGTTATCACGTTCTTCGCCGTCACCGTCGTCCTTTTAACACGTCTAATGATTCGTATCATTGCCTTGTGTAAATTTTTTCTTTCATCTCTGTTGTTCTTTCGCATGTCTAACTATTTTCGTTGTTATTATTACCCGTCAGTCGTTAATGTTGTTGCTGCTGTCGCTAATAAATTCCATTGAATCTCTAATCGACTTAGAGCGCCGGTCCACCGCCCACCCCCTTCACATTCCATCCAACTCTTCCTCCTTCCCGAGTTGCGCTTGAAATAAGATACCCGCACATTATTTGATTTCGCTGGTTAGCGCGACAATTGAAAATGGGCGAGTTTCCCTTAAATCGCCGCTGTCGCTGCAGTTCCTTATGTCAATGTTGTTATTTCGCGCCACCCATCACGGCCATGTGCGACGAGCCCGAACTAGCTTCCTTGGGTGCACGCATATAATTACCCAATTTGCACTTGTATTCCCGGCACGATACGGAATCCATCGACACCGCCTGGGGGTGGTCACCTCGCAGCCTCTTCCTCCCTCTCTCCTTTGCGCTGTGCGTTCCTTATATTATCATTCTTGCTATTGGTAAATCTCTCCACTTCCTGCAACCCCTGGCCCCGACGACGGTGTCGGAAAAGGGTAAACTACGGCAGCATCGAGTTGTTTTTGTGGCCTATCGTGAATTGCACACATACGTGTCGTATTCAAAGCGCGTCCGTGCCCACTGGGGGCCCGGGGTGTTAAATGACGCTCTTCAGTGTACCCGGCAAAAGACCAGACACGCTGGTCTCACGCCTGCAGCCGCAGCCGAAGATAGGAGAGCGTTTATTTACATATGCCAATATTTTATGCTAAAACACACTAATCAAATCAGGCCCTAATTGGGCGAGAGCTCGGGCCGGGAGACATCAACGATGAAACGGCACAAGTGCTGTTTTCGGCCTGGTCGAAGTTTATACACAAAGTGTTTTGCTTCTCTGAATTGTTTTGCTTGACGAAATTCTGGTTTAGATTTGGAAGTCGGAAGGGCTTATTTCATTGCATGAAAGACGTGTTACTAACTCTGTATGGTGTAAAAACAATGACGAGTTAACCGAATGCTTGTGGGAGGGAAAAAAAAATTAATAAAAATGTGGAGACCCCTGCTGTTCGCCTTACTGTTGTCCACTGGTGTTCGTGGGCTCCGAGTGTCGTTGGCTCTCTGTGGGCGCGCAGTCTGGTAATAGGCGCATCGATCTAGAACACCCGCTCCGACGATCCGTGGGGATTCGCCTTTCTTTTTTGCTGCTTACGCCTTAGCAGCGGATGATTAAATCACGAGTGAATGAAAGTTCGTTCTGAGGGAGGGGAGTGGGAGAGTAGGAGTGGGAGTTTGCTTTGTTGTTGGCAACGCTGTTATTTTTGGTTCATGTTCTGCTTATTGTTATTGTTAATGCGGCCCCTGTAATTGGCAGAAGTAATGATCCGCTCGCCTGGGAATTGACTCCCCCTCTGGACGGTGGCGAAAACGAAAATATTGTTATATATTTGCAGAAGACTATCATCGATGACAATGGACGGATTATATGTTCCCCGCTCCACCCTTTACACACACCACCGCTCTCAGCGGCCCGAGTTTCTTCTACGCGAAGAGGACGAGACAGGGAGCGGACAGAGCTAAGTCCTTTGATGGCCAATAAACTGATTATTTTGCAATTCATCCTTTTAATGTAATCATCGGTCGCTCATTCGTTTCATTGCATTGCGCTTTGTCCAAACTTGTGTCATGTTGTTGTAATTGTTATTATTGTTTCTATTGCAATGTGGTTGCTTCCGCAAGACAAGTTGCTTTGACAGAACCACGCTTGCAGGTTTTCCTGGCATAGAGAGTTTAAATAACGATTAACAATTTCCCGACGGATACAATAATGAGTTCTCTTGGGAGTTTCTGCTAGTATTTCGTCTAGCGTCGGCGTCGAAGTCGGATGGCGCCCGGGAGCGGCTGGGGCCGGGAGTGTAGCAAGAAGCTATCTCGAAGACCCGAACGCTTCCGGTTTCTTCTTTTCCAGGGTTTCTTTTCCTCGTGATTAGGTAGGGATTAAAAGGCTTTCCTCTCGCCCTAGTGATGTCGATCACGGGAGGTTCATCTGCCTCACGACCTATTCTGATAACGAGTAGTCGAACAGTTTGTGGACAGTCACGAATTGCGGCTTTGGCTTTTACCGGCATTTCCTTAATGTGATTAATGATTCCCGTGCAATTCATTGGACAAAAAAAATGGGTTAGGTAGTAACACTTTCGACCGCAGAACGGCTTTCGCATTTAATTCAGTGCAATCAATCTGGTAATTATAGTTGTGATTTATCCAAATGTTGCTTTTCAATTCCTATTTATTCTGGAATTGCAATATGTCTACTAATATGATGGGAAATTATAATCGAAAATGCTCATTATATAGCATACAGATATAGACAGAGAAGTGGGAAATGGAATCAATACTTCAATATCTATTTTTTATTTATTTATTTTTTTCATTTTTGTGTTTCCGAATCAGGTTTGTAAAGAGGATCTGAACTATTTTACAGAAAAATATTAGCGAAATCTGAATATTTAGATACTGAGTAAAAACCATATAACCAAATATGTCTAGTTTTCCCAATGGATACATTTTAAATTAATACATAATAATAATTTAATTAAATTAAATGTTAAATTGGTCTCCAAATACAGCCCATAATTATGTATTTTTTGATAACCTATATAGCACATAGTAGTTATAGCACTGTAAGATAAAAAAATGTATAGCCTGACATTATTTTCCAGGACCTTCATGATATGCGAGTAGGATCATTGAATTTAAATTAATTTAATAAAATCTAGAAGAATGATTTATGATTGAAGAAAATTCTTTTCTGCTGGTTTCAATACAGTTTTCGTTGCCGGAAAGTTTTGATTTACGAAAGTTCAATTTTTATCGAATTGGCTCGTTTTTTTTTTGTTTGTTTTTGATTTCTGATACTTAATTTAAATTAATATCCAGTTACTCCATATTCGAGACAGTAAAAACGTAATAATATTTTTTAAAATTTTAACTATCAATGATTTCTATAAACTATAGCCCAAACCAGAATGGAGCATTGGCAGTGGAGTTTTTTTTGCCTTCCTCTCTTTTTAATTCTGCAGCATTGCTTTCAAAGAAACAATGGCGCATGCTTTTTTGACGAAAAACCCGACGCGTTGATTATGTAGTTCTGTATACACAGCGCGATTTTAAATATCAAGTACATTGAAACCGAAATTGTATGATTTTCAAATTTGAAAAAATATTTTGATATTACCCGTAAAAATATTATATTTCATTATAAAACCCAATAGATTTATTATTATTTAAACAAAAACATTGAAAAATTACTGTAATTAACAGATGTAAAATATGAATTGTCAAAAACACATCGACGCTTCATTGTACGTCATAAAGCATCTTCTGTTCAGAAGCTTTCGTGTGTATTTTCCGCCGCCACTGTTCACTGCTACTGCTTCATTCCGTTAGGACTTTAACCATTCACACATTTTTAGTGATCCATTGTGAATCTGCCTTTAATTTTAATATCGAAATTCTTAATTCGAATTTTTTTACATTAGCCAGGAAGCAAATAATAAAAAACTCAATGTTGTATAAATTTTGTAAATCAGTAACAGAAATTGGGTCTGTTCAATAATTGAAAAAAATATTTATTATGTGTAAATATATACAATTTAAAAAATCTTATAAATTTTGTTTTTCCGATTCGTCAACCTGATTCTAAAAGTCAAATAGACATATGTACAGACAACTACGTAAAATGTGTGACCTGGGCAACAGCAATATTAGTTGTCGGAATTGTACGGAGGTTTAAAAATATAAAAAAAACTAATGAAAATGCATGATCATTAAGTTTTTATTATAAATTGTAAAAACAAAACACATACACTGAACAAAACACATAACAACTACTTTGCAATAATTACAAAAAAAAAAAAAATGTTTTCTCATATGTATACGTATTTTTCATGTTTATATTTTTAGATGTATAATAAATTATGAATTATTAAATTCGATTTTATTTTTTTGATATATGTGAAACACCATGTAATTCTGAGAACTAAAATCACCGCCATGCTCAAAATGTTTCTGGGGTCATATTTTTTGTTGTTTAATGTAGCTCAAAGAACAGCTGATATTCTTACGACTAGGAATTTTCTACTAAACTACCATTGTTTTGAAATTTCTCTCTATTTATTTTGGGAGCATTGTTTTCAATGAAGCAATCCGCAATTGCTCTGCGAATTTGAAAACGAAACGAAACGCAACGATTTCGTATGCCATACTTCTAAATTCCCAGAACGTTCCTAAATGTCAAACACCGAAATAGAATGATATTCAAATTTCAACAAAAAAAAACAAAATGTTAAGAAAACATATTATTCAATTCGTTCGCAAACACAACATATTCCCAAAGAGGTTATAAAAATATATTTCTGAGAGAAAAACGTTGACACTTCGTTATAATTGATAGCACGTTTCTAGCTTAGCTGCTTTACGCGATACAGGTACTGATTACTGCCTGCGGTTCATTGCGGTTTAGGCTAAAATGTTGAATGTTTTGTATAATATCTGTGATTTCTATTGAACAGAATAATAAATTTTTTCCATAAATTGTAAAAAGTCTTTTGTAAATGTATTTTATAGCTGAAAAATATGAATTACGACAATAATGGCTCATTTGATATGACTATTAAGTTGTACATTGTGGAATACTCATAATACCACTAATATTTCACAGATGAACTATAGAGTTTTAATGAATAAGTAGTGATTTTAAAGTACTCTTTTCTATACTCTACTCCATTAGTACTATATTATTTTACTATTCGGTAACACTGGACTTTCTCATAATATGTCGACTTCAGATCGGCATGCGTTTCAAGTTTAGGAAAGTTTCTTCAAAATTGGAGAAAATTATCGTGTATTCTAGTATTGTCGATTTTATGTTCGTATTAACTGAATTCATATTTTGACGTGCAAAACACGGTATTAAGTGAGTTGTGATATATTCATAGAAGTCCGGAAAAATTAAAGATCTATTTCTTCTAATCTTAATTTTATTATGTATGAACGTTGTTGTTTTTCCTAATCCTAAGGAAACTAAAATTACGACTTATTTCAATTTGTATGCACCGCCAGAGGCTTATGTTTTGCCTAAATATAAATAGGCCATTACTACCCTATTTACACGTTATTGTAAATTTCTAGTTCTGTGTTAGTGTTTCCCAAAGAAAATGGTTACCATGTTTTAAAAATAGTTTAATTTTGACACCGAGGAATATCGTGTATCCACCGATTATAATTCCTCCACAATGGAATTAAATAAAATCATGAATTTGTGTAGATCTTAATTTGCCGAAAGGCTTCCCTTTATTTAGTGGACCGTACACCATCTTGAAATGCATGAGTGTTTGTTGTGCCTAACTGAAAAAAATCGAAAGAAAACAAACCTACAAGTTGTATCTTGTCTAGTTGAAGTTCATTCTTACCCTTACTGGTGCTATAAAATACTTACTGTTAGCAAATAGTATTTTTATTCATGTAATGATATATGAATAATCGATATATAAATATATATATATATATATATATATATATATATATATATATATATATATATATATATATATATATATATATATATATATATATATATATATATGTATTGTATTGTATATATATCTATATATATATTTATAGGATAAATATATGCATATATACTATTTTGTATATGTCCCAGTTAATGATATATATATGTGTTCATATAATACAACAAATTAATAGTTGTAAGCTAATTAATTATGGGTAATGATAACCGGCTGTACTGAAAGTAAAAGAAATTTCACATTTTCAAAAATCCAAAGACTAATATGTTAATAATAAATTTCTACTTCATCTCACATTGCTGTCCTGTGTGTTAGAAAAGGTGTAGTAATTACGACAAAGTATTACAATTAATTTGAGTTTATTTAGGTTTTTTGCTTTTTTCTTTTTTAGTATATATAACGCAAATAATATTTTTTTTTAATCTTCTATAGTACTTGAGTTTTACCTCCAATTGGATTTCTTTTCGTTCTTGACAAAATTTTATACATGGTCAAACAGCTGATTTACAATATCATCAGCTGTCGCGAATCTGCGAATTAAATGCCTGTCATACATTAATACAATTTTTGCTGCAATGTTAGGTATCGATGGTTTTCTTTCAAACATTTTTATTCACAAAATTGAGTGCGATATTTGCTTTTATTTTATCTACTTTTTTGTAATTCCGTTGAATCAATAATAACCAATTTTCATTTCGGGTCATACATATATTTGTATATCTGAGTATCTCGTTACTGTTTTAATAAAATACACACCCCTTATAATTGTTTCTTATAATTTTTGCAGTAGCATTTGTAATTAAAATTTTGTACGTGTGAGACTGGAAATCGTGCAAAATTGGACAAAACCTTTGTGAGTTTGTGCGACAGCGGCAGCAAGTCGTGCAGAATACCTTAACCGTAGATGGTGGAGCCATCAATGAAAATGATCAAAACTATGTTGGTGGCCAAAGGTACGTTGTATTCATTTATGTAATAATCTTCGATTTCCTATTGAGGGTTTTTTATTTTAAGTATTTTGAAATATATATATATATGTAATGAAATGCAATTGAATTGATGAGCTCAAGTTTTACAAATGGTTATATTAACAAATGTCTGGATATATGGATAAATTTTTGTTTTGATTTTGCAAAAATTATTTTGGATTGTTTTCAATGCCAAAGTTGCCAATATTTACAAATATGTTTAATTTGATCCAGTCATGTTCCAATTCGTGTAGGACAGTTGACTATTATTACAAAAATAATTCTACACTTCTACTCGTATACATAACATGGTTTGAATACCCCTAATATATTTCAAATGAAAAATCTAAATCAATTTCAGAAACCTAAAAGTTAAAATGCACTTTCAAATTCGAATATAAAAAAACTAATTTTTCATATACACAGAATCTTTCTTCGAGGGTTGGTATAATAATGTTCAATATTAATATATCCTTAAATAAAAAATTTATTTT